>OX421449.1:37200897-37248397 GCA_949126865.1 Montipora capitata | reverse complement strand
GATGTTTCTGAGCGCTGGAGTGCAGGGATGGGCGCAGTGGTGAGAACACTCGCCTCCCACCAATGTGGCCCGGGTTCGATTCCCTGATCCGGCGTCATATGTGGGTTGAGTTAGTTGGTTATCTATTCTGCACCGAGAGGTTTTCTCCGGGTACTCGCGTTTTCCCCTCTCCTCAACAACCAACATTTGAATTGATTTGCGTTAACTCTTGATTTCAGTTTACCGTGTCCCCAATTAGTGCTCCACCGCTAGAACGACTAAACACTTAACTAAAAGTTCCGTTCCTTTCCTTTTATCTACCACATACATCACCATCCATTGATAACCATTCAATAGCGTTTACCTATTGAAAGGGGTTTCATTCGGTGGATAGCATAATCCACACTTCAAACGACTTGGGCAAATTCTTGGGCGCCACTTCAAAAATCAATGACGTACACCTCTCTTTAAAGCTCACCTCAATACGCGCCCAATAACGATCCAAAAGATTCGTGGGATCTCCTTTCTTGCCAAAATCTACCAGGATGACAAAGGAATTGATTAATGTTACTCCTAACTACAGCGGTTATAGGATAGATGATGGAACATTTTATCTGAATGTGACAACCCTCTTCGCCCTTGTCCTATAATTATCTCCTTGCCTCTCCGCCCTATTATATGTAATATCATTTAATCAATATTAATCAAAGGGGTGCCTGCAAATCAATTCAAACTGAACAAAATCAAAGCATATCAATAACATTTTCCACAATTGATAAAAATAGATCGTAAGGCCCTATGGTAAAGCATTGTGGGATTGAAATGGGGACAAACATCGCTAAAATGTCTTTGTCTTTTTCCGCATATTAATCCCATAATGACTTGGGCGCTAAATCGTGACGTCAATTGATAAGAGTGTTATTCAAATGTTGGTTCTTGATGAGGAGGGAAACAGGGTATCTCCCCGAGGAGAGACGGCTGGACGCGTGAGCGATAAGTTGTGTCTGTGACGTAAATTCAAATATAATTTATGCGAAGTTAATATTTGCGGGGAAATAGCATTAGACATCCCAAAACACTGATTTCAACAAAACAATAATTACATAACAATGCCTAAGACGTCTGTGCGAAGTTTCCAGATGATACGAGCTTGGGTTTGTGGCTAAATGATTAATGTGAGTTTGAATTCAACCGGCGAATCACCAACAAAATCTTCGGCCGCTTCAGCTCTCGGTGGACTTCATCTGCCCCCTCGTTTTGCCACCAATAAACTCAGCAGTAATTTCAATTGATCTTGAGGGATTTTACTTGCTCTTACATTAGCGAAGTGTGAGGAGAACATTGCAATAGCAATGGATTTGAAAGCCGTATTTTGACCTTGGCGCCAAATGGAAAATGAGTGAAGTTTCCGAACTCAGGCGGTAGAAAACGACACAATCCCCTTTCTCCAGCTTCTCGAACACTTTTCGTTGTCGAAATCTTGGATGTTTCCTACCTTAAAAGCACTGTAAACCTCGAATCGGCCGGGTCAAAGAATACCTTCGCAGCCAAAAAATATAATTATGCCAGACCGATTTGCGCAGGCGAGTTTCTGATTAGCGGAGATTAACAATGGCTGACCTCCGGCGTCCAGCCGTGATTTCGGGAGTGAGAGCTGGCTCATTTCCCGAAATAGCGGATCGTAATCGAGCCTAGAAACAGGGGTGCCTGGCCAAATGCCTCTTCGAACCACCGACTGCCTCATCACGGGACACAAGATGAAGATGATTGCTACCGCCACTGCCCTAATACAATACGCCTATGCTCTCCAACTTGAAAAAAAATCTAGAGGACTGCCAAATTAGACATGACCGTAGGCAGAGACTGTTCAATTTGCCAGTCAGAGGGATTTTTTTGAGTCCAATGGTTTTCATATTGGACTAGCAAAGAGTTCCATCACTCATTAACTATATAACTGTCTCTAAATAATTATCCAAAAGTCCTCGGTAAGTCTGGCTTTATCAAAATGAGCAGAGCCTGTCACTGCCATAAAATTTATTGTTTGATTTTGATTGGACAATACTGGGCTCCGTTGTATTCTTTTGCATTTGACTGGTTACAAGAAAGTATCCGGACGTTTTTTTTTTTAATTGGAGTCCAATTTACGAAAAATTGCAGAATTGACCAAAAAAAAAAAAAAAAAAAAAAAAGAATGTTTACAAGACAAAGTAACAAAGGAAAGAGTAGTGCATCGTATGAAAACGAGGGCTACGTAGACTTCCTCCTCTTCTTGTCATGAAAGTAGTTCTGTAAGACATTGTCAAAATTGCTGTACATAACATATACCGCACCGAATGTATTATTGACACAAACGGGTTGTTTTCAAATTATTAGGAATCCTTTCTGTTGCTTGCGTTCTCCTCCGTCTAACAATGATAGTACCTGGACAATTTCGTTCTCAATTTCAAGAGAATTTTAAATTTAATTTATTCGCCACAATTCATGGAGTGGCAGGGGAGAGGAACATATCGTTGGTTGACACCTAACTCTTATATCCATAGATCAGACTACAACACTGGGATCTCCATACCCTATACTCTTCTCGAATAGTGTGTGGATTCTTTAACGTCCCACAGAATTTATACCTCCGACTTATAGTCCTTATCCGGCTTATAGTCCTTATCCGAGAAGACTTGAAAGTCTAACGATTCGCAGATGACGTAACAAAGGCAGCACTTTCTCCTCAGTTATTTCAAGACCCTGAGTGTTGGTCCGGAGTTGAACTCACGACCTCTCGCGTGACAGCCCGCCGGTGCTCAACCAACTGAGCCACCGGTGCGCGGTATAAATTAATTATCTAAATTATCACCCAATATCAAAACACCAAAACAAAAACACGAAAACGCAAAAAGCCCGATTGATAGCACAAAATGTCGGAGTCTTCTTGCTATCAATCGCGTAATAAAACTAAAAACTAAAGCCAAAATTTTGAAAAGTTACACTTATGCGATTCCTCTATGGGTTCATGGTATCCAACAATCGAGGAAACAAAATTCTGGCCTATTTGCCTCCATCAAAAATGATTATTCTATCATGTATCACGTGACGACACAAGACTGTATAGCTCCACTCATTAACTCCCTAGAGAAACAACGGCACTTGCACGTGATCAGGACATGCTTCTTGAATGCGCGGCAAATTTGTGAGTGCATGTGATTTTCAATGAAATTCGGAAATCCACTTTCAAGTCCGCTTTCAAGTCCGAAGGGAGGAAGAAATATAGCAACTGATACGAGACAAAAGTTGAAAGTAATTATTGAAGGTAATTGTTACTCATTTGTATTTGAGATATTTGACCTACAATTAAACCGGTAAAGATTATACTCGTATTTAGTTTGGTTCATTTTCAGTTGTGGGGTGTAAGAAAAACACTTAACGACTGGTCCTAAGGGGAACAGTGAGTTTTTTCCCCCTTGATCCTCAATGTTCTCCTCGGCGAATATTGAGGCTCGGGGACGAAACTCAGTGTTCTCCTTGGGACCAGTTACTAACTGCTTGGTGATTTGAACATATCTGTCATTAAAAAAAAACCTAGAATACACCTTTATCACTCGGCAGCCATTTTGGAGTCCGTAGGGAATAAAGGCTTTGTCTTTGCATTGTCCTTGCACGTCTAGCCTCACACTGAATGAGAGGTTGGACGTGAAAAATCTTTTGTTTGGACATTGAGTGATATAGGTCTATTGAGAACTCGTGAGAAAGGGTTGAAAAACGAATTTTTTTAATGAAATGAACGGAAATATTTAGGGCTGGATGTTTGGATAACGCCTGGATTTTAAAATTAGCTTGATTTCGGTATACTGAAAAGTCGACCTTTCTTTTCCTTTCAAAAAAACAATTGCTTGTTGACAAAAAACGTTTTCTACAATAATTCGGTGTTTTGATATTGGGGGCTAATCGTCCTGAAACAGGGAGCTAACGGGCTACTTCAGAAAATACCATAATACTCTTTACTTGTCCCCCAAATTACGCTTAAGCATTGTTTTTTTTTTCTCTAGGGACCATTGTAAGTCCCAAGAAAAACTGAAAACAATGCTTATGCAAAATTTGGGGGGACAAGTAAAGAGTATTGTGGTATTTTCCGAAGTGGCCTATTGGAATTGACCAAAAATTAAAGAAAAATCCATCTGCTGGCAACATTGGATTCCGAGGTAACTATAAACTGTATTCATGAATGTACTAATCATCCTCACTAGTTTTAGTAAATTTTCAGCTCCGACTATTGCATTTCTAGCTTTTTGATTGGCTAAAAAACTCCGACTATGAGCCAATAGTCGAAGTTTTACGTCATATGGAAAATAGTGCGCCAAGATGCTCTTTCCGGACGCTTTGTAAAATTGTGGAAATAAAAATCGGCGGCAAAACTCGGTTTGAGAATTTACTAAAACAATTATTCCATTCGCCCTTGTTGGATATGAAGTGATTATAACCAACTCGCGCTACACGCTCGTTGATTATTTTATCACTTCATATCCAACTCGGGCTCATGGAATAATTGTTATATAGCCTCGTTAGCACAAACAAAATTCAAAGTAATTTTTGCACCAATTGAAAGTGAGGCTAGTGAGGATGATTAGCACAAAGACATTTTAAGAATAACTTTTTTGGCTGCCATTTATGAATACGGTCTACTATTATTCATGTAATTGAGGAGGAATGCTAACTTACAGTTTTGTAAATATTCCGTGGCCATTTGGAAAGTTTCTCTCAGTTCTTTCACCTGCTGACCATCTTTGAGAATGAACAAGACGCAGTTACACCATATAAGCAAGGGGCATATGACAGAAAAATGGGAACAAATGTGGTGAAAAAATCCACATACCTTCAGACCAGTCATCAACTTGTCTTCTTACGTAGTCACAGTAACATTGCCACAGCTGAAGGTAATCATCACTGATTGAAAAACCACAACCAAGTGCAGTATCAAGGGTTTCTGAAAAAAAGACGGCTCCTTTAGATACTGAAGAGAATAGAATTGACTTACAAGTTCTAACCATGACAATGTACTGCCACATAAATTCGTGAGTAAAAACTAGCTACACGTATAGGAAAGAACTTTTTTGGGGTCGCTTTACACCATTGTCAAGTCACTAAAATGACACTAAAAGGTCGAAGATGCTTATTTCCCTTTCGTACACGGTCGTTGCCATTTGAAACGGTCGTTGCCATTTCTCAGAACGGTCGTTGCCATTTGAAACGGTCGATGCCATCTTTTAGTTCTGAATTACATTAGGTCTAAGAACTCAAAAGGTTGCGGTTACTGGGAGTTGTATCTCGCTGGTCATATGAGTTAGGGTTCGGGTTAGGGTTCTGTTTAGGGTGAGGGCTAAGAACCCGAGTTCGAGTCTTGAAATTTTCGGACTCTTTTTTTCCTCCAGTTTTTCTTTTATAAATGTTTTTTTTTCCTTTTTTGTCTTAATTTTTGTTAATATTTTTTCTTAGTTTGTTTCTTTTAATTTTCTTTGAAGTGAAGTGTGTAGTCGACCGTTATAAATGGCATCGACCGTTTCAAATGGCAACGACCGTTCTGAGAAATAGCAACGACCGTTTCAAATGGCAACGACCGTTTACGAAAGGGAAATTTGCGTCGAAGATCAAAGGTCGCTATTTTGCATGAGGTGTCAAATTCTTACACAAACAATTTCACTTTTGGCAGAGCAGGGCTGGTGCAGTGATTGGAAGGTGGTTCAGGATTCAATGGGTTAAACTTATTTACTAAAAGCCAAAACTTTACAATCATTAAGATTCAAAGACTGAATTTTTATCAGTCTGTACCTGACAGATGGCTACTGCTAGCCTTGAGCCGAGAAAATAGTTCAACACTTTAGTCACAAAACCAATAATTATATATCCCACTCCAAGGTTTGATTTTAATTGAGTTATTTGAGTCGATTTCAATGCACAGTGTCCCCAAGTAGTGCCACAGGGCTAAAGACCTTGACATGTTTATAAGTTAATTATTATAAAGTGAAGCTACATGTATGATCCTCGCAGTTACGAACGCAATTTTTGCAATTGCGTAAAGAAGCCTGAAGAATTCAGGACTTCAACGGGGTTTGAACCCATGACCTCGCGATACCGGTGCAACGCTCTAACCAACTGAGCTATGAAGGTTACAGGTTCAAACCCTGTTGAAGTCCTGAATTTTCAGGCTTCTTTACGCAATTGCAAAAATTGCGTTCGTAACTGCGAGGATCATAGCTTCACCCGATTTCATATCCGCAGTTCACATGCAGTATGATCCATTTCATTATCATTTCATCGTTGATTCATTCCTCACGGGAACATTAGAACCCACAAATGACCAGCTCCCAATGTCAGTGGCTTCATAGCTCAGTTGGTTAGAGCGTCACACCGGTATCACAAGGTCACAGGTTCAAACCCCGTTGCAGTCCTGAATTTTTCAGGCCTCTTTACGTAATTGCAAAAATTGCGTTCATAACTGCGAGGATCATAGCTTCGCTTGATTTCATATCCGCAGTTCATATATGATCCATTTCATATATCATTTTATCATTAACGTTAATTATTATGACTGAGTCAGATTGGACAGAAACCTGCCAATTACAAACTGGAGGTTGTTAACACACTGTAGGGAATATCAAATGAAACGAATGTATATTTTAAGTGCAGGTTGCAGACGAAAAGAGAGAACTGAATGATCCTCACACCTAGCAGGACAATTTAAGGAATTGTCTCTCTCCAAGATACCTTACAAGTTTTGTTGGTTCCTTTGCTGTGTGGCTTCATATCTAAGTTGGTAGAGCATTGCACCAGGTGTCTATAAGAGTCGAATAAGAGACACTTGCTTAATTGTCCAGCTTAAAAGTGCGAGGATCGAGTTAATTAAGTTCCCTCATTTTGTTTGTAGGAAATACATGTACAGGTACAGTATCAGTAGTAAGGACAAATTCTTATCAATGTTACAGACATTTTTATCTTCATCACTTTTATTAAATAATTATTATCCATACCTTTGATTTTTCCTTTGTCTTGTTGAGTGCGTTCCTTACACACAGAAGGTTGCCAAAAACAATAAAGAAAAAATACACACTTCATATCCTAAACGAGGATGATATTATTGTCGAGAACTACACCTTCCACCCAGGGCATTTTTACAAAATATACAGTCAATACATGTTTACAACAAAGGTTTCTGCACATGCCTCAAGCTAAAACTTTGAAGTAATAGAGTTAACTTTAGAACCCTAATTATTTAAAAATACGACACATTTTGCCTAAATTCAAGAAGCTCAGGCTTTTAAACCAGCCTTTGGTAAATTGGACAGTCTGTTGTTAATTAAAAATAATGATGATTAATATTAAGGACAATAATATTAAGGTTAACATTTTTTCCATAGCATACCAGTGCTCTGATGTAGTTTTGCCAGAGAAGGGAAACCCAAGGACAGTTTCTGACAGCACGTTCATGAACTCCAATGATCACTGATGTTATTTTCAGGGTGGAATCCTGGAGAAGACAAAAACAATTATAATAATATCATAGTTTGAATGAAGATGTAATGCACCTGTGAGAAGGATGATAGGTAGTAGTTGCTTGGCGACAGGCAAAAGGACAACTGAAAAATCCAAGCCATAGGAAGGACTCAAATGATCCCAAAAAAAGTGAGTGGGTATCCATTGTGCAGTTACGTGCTTTATTAATTAATTAACAATTATTCGCCGAAGGCGAAGTGATTATCGGTGAATATTCACCGATACAAAGTCGAGGTGAATATTCACCGATAATCACTGAGCCTGAGGCGAATAATTGTTTTAGTATAAATACACAGGTGATTATTTCAAAAAAGAGAAAAAAAAAAAAACATTTCAACGCGAACATCATCCTGACTTACAGTGGCAAAACGACTACTGGCAGCCATTTTGTCCGTCGAGGTGATTATCGGCTGATAATCCGAGATAGCGAGCCAATGACAGCACGCAATTTTGTATAATCACCTGTGTATTTATACTAATAATTAATAATCTAAGTTGCTAGTAAACATTTCGTTTTTTGGTGATTTCAAATTCTTTGTATTTTGGTAAGTTTGGAAGTATTAATTATTAATCCTATATAATTCAAAGTTCAATATAAAATAATAGGCTTGTTATAAAAATCTGGAAACTTTCAAAGCGAGACCAGTGACATTGCACTTCAAATTGACATGGACCATGACCAAGTACAATCTTGTGACCTTGGTTCACAACTGAGTTTTGAATAACTTAATCAAAACTTTTGATTGACTGTCTTTTAGAAAATGGATGTGGTTTGTGTATGGTCAGGGCCAAAACACTGAACAAAAACGAAAACAAAAAACAACAAAAAAAAGTTGTGAGTTTCATAACCATCTCCATGACTTGTATAATTTAACAGTTACTAATTCAACTCTGAAAAGCCTTGTGTGCACTAAGTTGATCATTATCATCTTGGATACAGCTTTGTTGTCTTTAGGGTAAGAAGGAAATGTTTCCATTGTTTGTTTCTTTATAGGATCCATTGGTTTCTGAGCCTATCCAATAAGCTGTCCTGAGAGGTGCATGGTTGTAGAGCTTTGGTCAAACAAAGATCAATACAGAAAGTGAAAGCAATGATTTGAATTTTAATAGCCTCTTCAGTTCTTGACCAGTTCCTACTAAAAGGGTGGTTGTTCAAAAGCTTACCAAATAGGAGGCATACTCAGTCCACATGTCTCCTACAAGACAATTCTCCTTCATGGCTCTCTCATACAAGCACTGTATCCTGGCTGCATCTCCTTTCTTTAACTCATATTCTAAGTACGATTTGTACTCAGTGGTCCTGGGAGTCTTTGCTGAGGCCTACATGGGATAAATTTACACATCCACTGTAACAAGTAGTGCAGAGAGCATGCAATGGTTTATGCAGGAAAAAAAATACAAAGTATGACTAAAGTTAATTAATAACATTTTTGGATTTGTCCACTATTGGCGAATTAAAATCTTCCACTTGAATTTATTATTCCATAATAAATTACTATTGTGGTGTGGAGGAGAAATGTACAGTGTAAATAAACAGACATTGCATGGCTACAGTCCATTCAAATTCATTTCTGTATTTACATAAATTATTTTAACTCTATATAGCTATTTCTAGAGGTCAGCACTTTTTTATATTAATTGGAAAAGCAAATTATTTGTAACATACAAAAAAATGCTTTTGTATAGACTGTGTTCATGAACGGCGGCTAAGAAATAATTTTTTATTCTTTTGTCTTCAAGTTTATGCTAATCATCTTCACTAGCCTCGTTAGCATGAACAAATTCAAAATAATTTTAGCTCCAAAGTGAGGCTAGTGTGGATGATTAGCACAAGGCAAAAGAATAATTTCTTGGCTGCCATTTATGAATAGTCTATTTAGTTTTGTTGTTGTACTTAGAATGAGTACTCTTCCAAATTGCGTTACTTAGCACTAAAGCTTTTAATTATTGATAACCATATACAACGTAAATTAAATTAAAGCAATGAAAATTGTTGCTTTATTATGAGAGAAACAAAAGCTCACATTAAACCATTACCCATGAAAAGAACCATACAACAAAACCATCAACCTTATTAGCAAATCATGTGAACCCTCGACCCTGGTAATTGATAGTGAATGACGCCAAACTTTGAAATCAAGCCTCTTAAGGTACTGCACATTAAGGGTGAGGGTTCTTTGGGATAGACAAGAAGGACATTTCCTCTTTCACTTCAGTTATATGAAGTTAACCCTTACCTTTTTTTTAAAGAACATGAAGGTTGAGAGGGTTGAACATGGACCATACAGCGACATTTTGCATCATTAGCGCTATGTGGGTTCGGTCCACGGCAGCAGTACATGTAATTGCATCATTGACAACCACTAGACTATCATGTATGTATGTAGTAGACCATTGAAGCAAGCCGGTGAGCAAGTGTGAGTTTTCACAATATTTAAATAAGTGCCCATCACCAAAATTGAAAGCCACAGTACATGTAACTGTTTTAAAATGGGTGTTAGACTTAAGTACTTGTGGATCAGTGCTATTCAGAATAGGTGCTTTGAATTGAACGCTGTTGATCAGCACTATGTGAAATACTTGAATATGGTGCATGGGAATATTATGTTGGTGACCTTCTGATCTATGTACATCGTGTAATTGTCACGAGATGTCCAATGTTCATCTCCTCTATCCCTTATACATGTAGTATAAACCATACACAAGTTGATTTACACCTCTGGCTCTGGCACATTATGCTAATTCTATCCTCCTTTATTTTTAATATAGCAATAACTCATCAAGGCTCACCAGTGTATCCTCATATGGAAGGCATTCTTCTAGTTTTGCTAATGCCTTCTCATAGACAATTGTAACAGCTTCAGGAATGGAGTCCTCGAGCCAGTCCTCAAACTCCCTCAGGGTTCCCTGCATACCTATTGTGTGTCATTCAAAAGAAGTCCACTTGCATTGAAACAGCCCCCAAAACACCTTTATAAACTTAAATCCGGTGGATAAGTCACTTTATTTTTTTCTCCAGCTTCTCAGCAGTCCAGAATTTTAAATCCTTGAATATGATTGGCTAATCGCACGTACTCGCGCAGTCTCGATTTTCTCATCCGGACCCCAGATACAGAGCGCTATAAAGTTTCCAACTTTAGCAACTTTTCAAGCTTTTTGTAAAACTGTAAAGTGTTGTAAACAACGTAAAATGTAAATATTTTAGATTCTGATAATGAGAGCTATCATAGCGAAAGTGAATTTTATTATCCCAACAAGGAAAACATACTTTAAGAAAAAAAAATTTTGGAAACACAACCAGCACTTTGATGTCTTTTGTCAGTCCATAAAGCTCATTACAGTTCAAGCCATGCACTCCTTTTTCGTTAACATCAATTTCTATCACGCAATAGACATTTTAGGCCCTTAATCACTGCAATCCTGTAGAAAAAAATTAATATGTTATTTGCCGGCCTAGGTCGGACTGTATTGGGAAAAACTGTGCCTTCAGTCTTGAGTATGTCCCGAGGCCGCATACTCAAGACCTCTGGCACAGTTTTTCCCCTCCCCCCTGCAAATAACATTATATATCTGACAGTTTCAGTTGGTGCAAAGATGTCAGTATTTGCTCATGTAAATCTGAATATGCACACTCTAAGCACATCTAAGTAAAAGTGTGCAAGAGAACCTGCGCCAACATTTAATGTGCAGTATAATTTATACTCTGGATAGTGACTTATCCACTGGATAAAATTATCCAGCCTTTAATTAAACTACTGGGGCCTGCAGTGCAGCAAGAATGTCTATGGGTAATTTTTTGGTCCCCGAAAAATAACTTGGTTTTAAAATACATGTAAAATGTGCTTACTGAGACGTTCTATGACATTACTTGGTTTAAATGTCTGAAAATTCAAACGTGACTCAATAATTTAAAGTGGTACTATTAATATTTGGAATTACTGGGACTTGAATTCTTCTGCAGTTCCAAATATAAAGCTTTGCAATTAAGGAGAATAATGATAATTACGTAAGGGGCATTGCCTTGTTAGAATGCCAAGCACCACATCTTGCAAAGTAATGGAAATCTTTTCATTCATAGATGAAAACCAGAACAGTTCAAAGCTACTCCAAAAGGATCTTACGTGAGAGCAACTACATGTATATGGTGAAATTATGATACAAAGTTCCTCGGTTAGATGTTCAAAATGTACATCTATCCTCAATATTATCTACCTAAGCCTATTTTACATAGTTTGGTGTTTGTATACTTGATGGCACAAGTTCTCTCATGTTAAATCATATGGCTATCATCAGAATTACATGTTTTATTATTTTTTTCATAAAATTAGGGAGCTTAAGCAAGTGTCCTTTTAGAGCCACAGATAGCAACATGAAGTGAGCTGTTTTCCATTTCAATTTGCCTTGCCTTTACCACATTTATGTTGCTAAATATCTTTTCACTAAAAAAACCTCTGAGAGACCACCATCCTGGCATGCGAAATATTCACTTCAAGTCCCTGCCTGTGGCTCAAATACGTTGCTGCTATTGTTACCTAGGAGAGGTACAGCCAGCTGCCTTTTATAAATTGACACAACTCTCTCCCTTTGAGCAGCACTGAGGGAAAAAAAAAGGAAAATGAATGTTTTAAAACAAAGTGATTTTAAGTGACCATACATTTTATGGAAGCACAACAGTTTGCAAATCTTTAATAATTTCTTCTCTTGGACAATGCCATAAGAATTGATCGGAGAGCCAACGCATTAAAAAAGAAAAGGCTGCGAGCAGGCCCAGTTGTTTTGGGCATGAAGCAAGGAATTTCGTTCTTCTCACACACTGGAGGCTCCACCACTATTCCCTGCCCCATTTTTCTCACACGCTGGCAGCTCCACCGCCACATTACTCACGCAATGCCCCAAACAAGTGAGCCTGCTCTCAGAATAGACAAAACAAAACAAAACAAAGCTGCAATACTCTTAACATGAACATAAAGAATGACCATGATCAACAATTATTATTATTAATAAATCAATCTGACCCACTTCATGTTAATTTTCTATAAAAAATATAAGGTATAATCACTTAATACATTTTCTCCATCATAGCTTCTTTGTTTTCTTCTGAAACCATTTGCTGCAAAAAAAAAAAAAGAACAAAAATATGACAACGAAACTGCAGTAACAATGAGAACTCAAGGTGCAAATTTCCATAGCCACAGATTCTTTGATATTGGCACACTGGAGGAAAATGTCAGCACAACTAAACAGAACCCTTATATATAATAATGTTACAATAACCATTACGGTATTTTTTTAATTATTATTTTTTTTGTTTTACAGAATAGTCACTGTAGTGACCACATTTGCTTAAATTCCTCAACAAAATTGCCAAAAGTTCTTTTGTCCCTTGTCATCGGTTTTCAATCTGACTGAACAAAAGTTTAATAAACTAGTAAAACAAATGCACTCACACGTGGATGAAAAGTACCCACTATCTGTCTTGTGGTTTAACTTCAAACTCTGTTGTTATGCAGTTATGCATTACAGGATATTTGGTGCAGCTTAATTAAGACACATTCAAGTTTTACCTCAAGAGATTCTAAAATGTCTGATTCAAACTCTCTATAGCCATCCCATATCGCTGATCCCTAAAAAAGAGGAAACATGTGTGTGGGTAGGGTCTTCTTCCTTGATGGCCACTGCATAAAGTGAAAAGTAACTCATCGCGTCTGTTATAAATCTCTGAACATCTTTTACCAAGCATTACTAGAGATAAATTTTTAGGTCAGAGTACCTAAGGTTATCCTGATTTAATATACATGTAGCAGTGCTTGTATAAGACAAAGACAGCTTGCACTACATGTACGTAAGCCTTACATTGGGTAATATTAATTTGTATTATGCAATAGGACTATTCACAGATGACGTTAAACAGCTATCTGAATATACATGTAATAACCGAGTTTTGTTCCTATCATTTTTATGGTATGTCAAGGTACCGTGGAAAGAACCATGTGGATAAAACAAAAAAAGACAAAAAAATGTTGCCTTCTAATTGATGTTCCTGTTCCTTTCTTAATGTTATATTTTCAAGACATTTTCCATAATTATGTAAACAGCTTTTCAATTAATAGCGCATCAAATAAACGTTGATGGCAATTGAAAATAAATGCTGTTTGTTTTTGCCCATCCCTTCCTTGCATTTTTCACTTTTAATTACATGACCTGTAGCATAATATGACGACATCGCAAAATGCAGCACATATTAATTGGAAAACACCTCAACTGCCATCCATATTTATTTATAGGTGCAGATGTAGTGAAGAAGTGAATGAACTAGTTAGAAGTGGGGTGCCTGTGAACTAGCTAAGTACACTCCACTATAAACAAAGCATTTATACTGTACCGGTATGTATTTATTTTCACTTATTTAGTATTATATGGTATACTATCTTAATACATGGGTAAAATGTATTGTACTGTCATGAAAATATTTGACTACATAGGTGTCCACAAGTGTTGAGGTTAATCCACCACTTCATATACAATGCTATATGACACAGAAGGAATATCAGTTGATGGGCTCATTCATAGCTCATTCATTCAAAATGTTGCACAACTATTTAGATAAAGCTAAATGCAAGTTACATGTACACATACCTCAGTAACATGAAGACCAGCGGCAATAATGGCTTTTTCAAACGTTGACCTGACACCCTCAAGACTGTCTTCACCTTCCATGATGTCCATCATAAATTGGCAATACAGAGTCCATAACTGGACAGCTAAAATCAAAATACCAGTATGGACCAGAAATATTTACAACAAATACATGTAACGTTGAAAAAGTGATGAGAACCCTCAGGACGTTTGTGTCTGTGCTGCAAATACATGTAGCTTGAACACAAATCAAGACTCGCTTTAAAAGGCAGGGTATAGACCGAATGCATAAATGGCGGCCAAAAAAATATTCTTTTGTTTATGTACTAACGAGACTCACTAGCCTCGCTCTCAAGCACCTTTTCTTTTGTATTTTGTCCATGCAAACGAGGCTAAAGAGGCTAATTAGCACATAAACAGTTAAGAATATTTTTTTGGCCGCCATTTATGCATTCGGTCTATTACATCCTTAATTTTGGTAATCCAACTTTTTGATGTGTACAATAATAATCATTGTGATTAATAAATTTGTGCAATGTAAATTCCCCAAACAGCAGTACTATGCCCCCAATATTAATATTTTTCATAAGATGACTGTTGTTTGTGCTTACATGTATACAGTCATGTATTAAGATCATCAGTCACTTTTAATAATAACTCATGAACAAACTGAGCCTAACAGGCTATCAAACACATCAATAAGACGTCACGTGCACAATATTTAATCCTGATAAAACACTCCTTTTATGTATATGTTGCAGGTCATTTTGTTCCTTAGGTTAATTGCAACCAAACTACCGGTAGGTCATTTTGTTTCAACCTAGGTCATTTTATTTTAAACTAGGTTGAAATTGATAGTAGCAAACATCAACAAAAACCCATCAATTATTAGAAGGTACGTGTAATATATTGGTTAGTAAATTGGTCCTAGAGGAAAGGGGATGAACTTAGTGCAGCTTAGATTTTCATGAGTATTTTTATAAAACCCCAAAATTATGGTTGCTAAGTCTAGGCACTGATTTTAAATGGTTAGCATTAAGATTGGGGTTGGGCATACAGTGCATGATAACCGATTCTACTTTTCTTTCTCAGAGCTTTTTAGGACATTGTTCATCGATGAATCTCCTTAGGATGGCAGAGGGCAACAATATTGAATTATCGTCCAAGGAATAAAAGAACTGAAACATACATGATGTCTTGTTGATTTTTAATTTGCTTAGTTATTTCCTCTATCTTTTGCTTACTTTGAATTCGTAATAATCAAGGGCAAGTAAAAACAAAATTTTGAAAAGTCAGGAAAAAGGGTTTCATAATCTATTGATTAGAAGCTACATGTATTTTGTAGGCTCTTGTAAGTGTTATTTCTTTTGAATTATGAAATAAAATATTTGTTTCTTTTTTTTCAATTTTGCTAAGTCTGCTTGTAGTGATAAATCCAAATTTTGTGATTATTTTGGCACAGTCCCCTTCAAGTTCTTCAATTTGAGCAAGTAGCACATTTGGATGAAGGGGCGTTTCCTTTTCCATTTTATTAATTTTCAGCGCCTCTGCCCACATAATCCTAAAGTTCGAACTTCTTCTTTTTCTTCTTCCCTTTCTGGTGTATGATAACTGCAAAAGGCAGACTGCTGGCTGCCTGCAAATAGTGCTAATAAGCAGTATTTAAGCTAAACACCCATTTCAAACAGTGCTTCAATTAACTGTGATTCAGGGTTAGTCTGCAGTCCGCGGTCTGCAGTTGGGAAGTGTCAGACACCGCTCTCCTTTAATGTCAGGCTCATCCTGCCACTTTTTCAAATTATTCACCATTTTCCTGCTCTGCATGTGATGTAGCTGTGACTTGTCCAATCATTTGTGGCTTTTTATTTTTTTTTCTCCGAGCGATTCCGAAAACCACTTCATACGGCATTTTGCCAATTGTTACCTGTGTGTTTTTTTTACAAGCAGTTTCTCCAAGATGATGACACCAGTGGTTCAGAAACAAGTTCTTTTCTTTGATTAAACTGCAAAGGTTATCTTTTGTTGTTCTATTTGCCCGTGCCACCATCTTTTTTTCTCCGTGGGAACGCTGTGTTTGCGGCAACAATTGGTTTGTCATTATGACTAGAAATGATGCCTTGTTCCTGGTGTATTTTGCATAGCCACATAAATAAACTTCATACAATATTTGACTATTAATTTTTCCAAGTCTCACTTTATATCATTTATGCATGTGGGAAATGGTGATTGTCGTGAAGGGTTGGAATAGCTTAACGACTTCAGTTGCTGAATCTCGGATGTCCTATGGTGCGAGGGTTTGAATCCTTGGAGCGGCATGGAATGTTGTGAAAGTTCAAGGTAAGAGGGACAGTCCGGTGGTAGTAAGCAAGGACAGTAAGGGGAAAGGAGAGGTGTTTTAATTCCCCCTAAAAATCCAGGCCCCATTTTTTTTTAATTACAATGTACATCCCCAAAAAAAAGGGAAACCCTTTTTTAGACAGTTCATAATAACCTAGGTTGAAACAAAACGACCTAGTTTGGTTGCAAATTAACCTAAGGAACAAAATGACCTGCAACATGCCGGTACATGTATATATCATGCTAGTACATGTATCTTCCCCCAGGCCACAATTTGAACCTTTGTCCAGACCCCTATGCAAGGGACACGCTTTTTGTGGAATGCCTTTGAAGCCATTCAAAAAACTCTCAGCATGTGCTTTATCGGGTTAAAAAACACAAGGCATATAAAATACTCAAGGTTGCTGCCTAACGGTCGCCTGGTCGCCTGGGGCGCCTTATTTGCGAGCACGGCCGACCAAATTTCTGAACAAGTAGCCCAAACGGGCGGCCTGATTCATCCTCACTTTCTTGTAAATATGATCCTAGCTGGAATTAATTAATTCTGGGCTCTTGAAAAAATGACTTTGGCTACTAACTTTTAATGTTGGAAGCCCGAAGGGCTCCCCGAAAATTTCCTTAGGCAGCAGCCTTGATACTGCTGTTTTTAAACATTACTTAATGTCTCTACATACATGTAACAACAGCCCACAGAAAAGAAGACACTACAGGTACACATGCTCTCACTGTTGCCCTAATACCCTGCCCTGTATGTTCTGAGACACTTCCACATGATAGTGCCGGGTGAGAGTGGTTTCTTTTTTCAGTTTAGATGCGAGCGACATATCAGGTAGACTTAATTGTACAATATACTTACACTGGTAGTCTTTAACAGCTTGTTCAAACAGTGTGATGACCTTTTCTTTATGTTCTGGTATGCATGCCAATGGCATTTCATCCTTGAACCACTCTGACCAAAGCTCTAAGCAAGCAATAATTAAAAAGGAAACCAAAATAATAACACTGAACTAAAATGCATACACCACTATTCACCAGCCATTTGAGACCCCCCACCCCCAATAAAGTTTATCTTAACTTTAGGAGCTCAAAGCAACTGAGTTCCCCCACCACGACAAGGCAGTAGTCTACGGGGGAGGGTCTGGGGGCATGCTCCCCCATAAAATGTTGAAAATTAGGTGTTTGGAAATGCTATTTTCAGCATTTTCTAGGTACATGTAGCTTTTGGACCTAAGAAAACAGTAAAAATTAAGGCTACATTTAATATTTTTTAACCACTTTGATGGTGATTGCTCTACCGAGCAAGAATCCAGTGAAACAAAATCTGGAAGTTTGCTGTAGAGCGATTTACGCATTTCCTGATTTTGAGGGCTGAAATCACAGAAATTGTGAGGTTTTTTATCCAATACTCCAACTATGCAAAAGAGCCCTTACCTTTGGCTTGCTCAATCAAACGAGAGGGAAAAAATGTGCTTAGCATTGTCTACCTTGGTTTTTTGGGGGCGGAAGCCATTTTGGCACATGCAGAAGCCTGAGATCCAGTGCAGTGAAAATATCCCAGGTGTTTTATGAGCCTTCCTTCACTTTGATCGTGTGTGGATAGGTAAATATGTTTAAAATGGTTGAAATGTGTCCTAACTTGACTTGGAAAACTGAAGAGGATTTGTTTCACATATCTTTTTTTTTTTAACTTGTCAAAGTTAACAACGAATTGAGAAGAAAGTAACAGGCCAAAGATAGGTAAGTAGGTGGCCATTTCAGCCTGCTACCGCACCTTTTTGACAGCCCTATAGACGAGTCACTTTCACACGCAGAAGCAAACAGACACGCATCTGCTTTTTGCACACACATTTCACATGCATCTTTTTGGACGCTCATCTCTGAGCTGTACCGTAGGTATATCAACATCTCCACCAAGTAGCATGTAGAGACCTACATGTATCAGCTGCTTTTAACTCATTTACAGCTGTACCCGTATTTATTGAATCAGCCCCAGGCCACTGACGAGAAAAATTGTCTGCCGTTAGACAAAGAAAAATCTACAATTTTCACTCTCAGGAGGCAATGGGTTAAGTTGCCAAAAGAAGAAAAGCAAAACAGTAAATTTACACCTCCTCAATGACAAAGTAAGGTTGTACAAAACTAGTGTAAAACATTGCTGTCTTAGGTCAAATGGGTCTTCTATCCTATTTGCACCCTGCAATCAATGGCTGAAGTCCACAATCTCATTTTTCTTTTAGCACCCAAATGAGACCCAAAATATGCTTGTATGGAGCTTTGGAAAGATTTCTGAAGGGATCAAAATTTGCTGGTGTCTCTAATCTAAAATTCCATCACTCTCAGGGAGGGGGATGGGCAAAATGGGGGATGGGGACACAAATGAAATAATGAATTAGGCTATAAAAGAAAAAGAGGCACATAAATTATGTTAATTTGAATCATAATACCTTGAGTAAGAGGAAAGATTTTGCTCATGCCTTCCCTAGCTTGCCTAACCTTGTCCAGATCACCAGATTCTCTAAGCAGTTTAATTAGCTCCACATGAGAGTCATAATGATATGGGTTACTAGCAACCTAAAATGCAGAAAAATCTTTGTTAATGTATAATTGGAACATAGAATAGGATCTGGCACTGTCTCTTCTTTTATTCATTAAATGAATGAACCAAGAAACATCTGGAGAAAAGATTTCATGCAAGTAAAACCATGGTGTTAAAAATTCCACTGCACAGCCACAAGGTTCTGTTCTAAACTCAAACCAAATGCTTGCAATGAATGACAATTAACCCATTGATGTCTGGGGGTTTCCCATTGATGAGTAAAATCATCTGGTGTTAGACAGAGTAAAATACTCAGTATGGCCGGTTCAGGCTGGTTTGGGTTGAAAGGGTTAATAAATTGGTTATATTATTAAAAACTGAACTACAGATACCAGATTTCCAGCATTTTCATTGGCTCGCCAGACACAGGCTGTCAGTACATATACTTGCTGTACCTACTGTAATATCATGGTCAAGGGACGTGTCAGTAATAAAACGAGCTGAAAACATTACTCTAAAAAACTGGCCGACAAAAGCCAATTTTCCAACAATTTCCGTCCTTCAAAATAACCTCCTTATGTAGACTTCTCCAGAGAGTGTTTTTCTTTTGTAACTCCACTAAAAATTGACATTCCTTCCTTCGCTGTCAACGCTGTCAATCACATATTTTGAAATTTTTGTCAATCATTCAATTTTTGCACCGAAAGTTGTTACCAACATGGAAGAGTTGTTGATCCTGGAGTTTTAAAAAAGTGTGCATCAGGCCAGCGCTCATCTCTGGTAACTGCAGCGTGAAGCAACTAATTTCTACCCCCACCCCCCCCCCCCCCCCCTGGATGGTTAGGGTTATGCTAGGGTTATGCTAGTCCATCGCAGGGTTATCCCCAGCATTAAATTTGCTGGTACCCATTTAGGGAGCTTCTCCAAATTTCGGAAGGTCAAATTTCCGATTGTTCGGAAGTCATATCGGAAACTTAAGTGCAACTTTTCCGATGAAGTCGGAAGATTAAACACTATTCATCGGAATGAGTGGTATCGGGACTTCCGATAGATAAAAAATTATCGGTCTTCCGATTGGACTTGATCAAACATCCTATTAGCACTATGCACGGAATTTTGAAACATGAACTTGAAGTCTGTGTCACGCGAGATCTACGACCCCGTTTAGGAATAATAGGAAATTACCGTCTAGATGAAAAGGATGTTTAACTAATTAGTCAGCATTTCAAGGACATTTATGTTTAAAACTTGTTTAAAATTGTTTGAAACATGTTTGAAACGTTGCTGTTTGGATGAAGTTTGAAAACTGTAGAAGGTGTTTGTCAGTGTTTGAAAAACAATACTGTACACTGTGTTACATCTGTCAACAACTCACATTATTATGACTACAGAAGTAAATTCCCATGAAAAGGTCGCTGCACCTTTTGGGCACTCCAGGGAAAATAGGATCGTTGAAATAATCTATGCACTGTTTTTGTGCTTCCAGTTGCATTGAGTTATCTTTGAAAATTATTGACTCACACCGGTGCATCGAGCGATATCGATCGAAGAACCAACAGTTATTAATTCTTTTTTAATACCATACAAAATCGACTAAAATGATAAGTTTGAAAAGTTTTTGTTCAGATTCTTTATGGAATATTAAAGAGTGAGAAACTTAATAATGGTCGAACGCTTGTGGGCTGTATTTTTGAACGAAAACCCATTTGTGGGAACACATGTCACGATTCCTTCAACACGTGACAGGCATCATGGTTTTTTCAGTCGAGTAGCAGTTCACGCAAGCTGGTAATTTTAGCGGTCCATTTTAGAATGTCAAATATCACAAATTTTACACTGTTTTCCGAAACCTCAAGAGTATGTTTTGCCATATTAAAGGCCCTAAAATATTAAAACTGTGCAACCGAAATGGTTTAATACGCCGTTGTTTTGTCGCGCGCTGTCTGATCAAGATACGTTCAAAGGTCAATGTTGGGATGCGCCGCACAGCAAACGGCCGAAATGTGTTTCACGTTTTTTTAAACTGGCACAGATAGTTGTTTTTCAAACATTACGTTAAAGAATTGGCAAGTACATGTAAATCAACGGATGTGTTGCGCTTCACCTTTTAAGTTTGGTTTCCAAGAAGGTATTTAGAGTCATTATGAAAGCTTGAAATCAGTCATTTTTGTTGTTGTTGAGATGTTGAAGTTGAAAATAGAAACAGGAGCATAAATTGGAGAAACATGTGCACAGAAAGATTACGATCTGCGAGATCGAAGGTCCGTACGCTTATACTATTAAAATCCACTCAGTATAAAAACATTGCGTGGCGATATACCATTCTAGATTGATGTCCGATTGATGTCCGATTGATGTCCGATTTTATCAGAATTTTGAAACCTCAAATCGGAAATTCTTGAGTCAGACACAAGCAGCTATCGGAATCGGAAAATGCCGATAGCAACATCGGAAACCAAAATTTCCGATATTAATTTGGAGAAGCTCCCTTATACACCTGGGTGAAGAGAGGCACTGTGACTTCAGAGTAAAGTGTCTTACCCAAGAACACAACACAATGACCCGGCCAGGGTTCGAACCCAGACCGCTCAATCCAGAGTTCAACACACTAACCGTTAGGCTACCACACCTCCCACTGTTGTTATCAACATGGATGAGTTGTTGATCCTAGAGTTTGCTGGATATAAAATGATCATAACAAACTCGGCACTACGTGCCTTATTGATTACCTATCACTTCATATCCAGTGTGCCCTCATAGAATAATATTATTGTTAAATTTCTTTTTTAACAGGACATCTCCAGCTTGGATTAGGAAAATATGTTTATAATTGAAATACAATGAAACAGGGTTACAGGATTATTTGTAAGTCACAGCATAATTATTGTCACACAAGAAAAAAAGGCCAATGGTGAATGTGACCAGTGACACGGCCATAACAACGAACACGTGGACCCAACTGACCTCAGACAGAGTGTAGGCTACCTGTGCAGTGGCCGCTTGTTTGATATCGTTTCATATCAGTTCATTGTTCAGTGCAAATAACTCACCGAAAGGAATAAAAACATTTTCATAGCGGTAAATACTGTATGTTTTATTTGTAGACCAGTTGTCCACGAACAATGCTTGGAAAGTGCTCGCATGCAGATTCACAAGCTTAAGCTCAAGTAAGCAAAATACAGCTTACCTGAAGCTCTAGCTGCTGAATTCTTGGATTACTAATCGTATTATTGTCATCCGAGTCGTCGGAGTCCGATCCTTCCTCTCCTTCTTCTCCTCCCTCTTCCATTTTCTCTTCTTTCTCTTCCTCGCCAAGCGTTTGGTTCTCGTGTTCTTTCGTATTTTCCGCCATATTGGATTTGATTTTTAAAAAACACAGCCTTGTGGGTAAACATCAAAGCCTGCGTTGTTATTGACAGCGCCCCTACAGAGGAGTATGCGCAATCCTTTCATCTGCATATAAAATTTTTAGAAGAAAATATGGCTCTGTGTCAAAATGAACTTAGCCGTCATAATTTTTTGGAGGAGGAAGAAACTGAGCTAGCGATACGTCTCGCTGAAGCTCTTCAATCCGATGAAGTTGAAATCTTTCTCGAGATTTACGACAGTATTCCTTCAAGTACAGAAATCCAAAGAGTAAGCTACAGTTCGTGTACATTGTTGCCATGCAAACAGTCCGTGGACAGAAATTTCTTGAAATCTTGCACACATGCAAAAGCTTTGGTATTATGTGCAATTCTTTCGTAAACGTTTTATCTCTTCTATAAAAACGCGTCGGTTTTCCGTTCAGTCAGGTAAAACACGCTTAAACCAGTTGTTACCCTGGTGCCAAAATAATTTTATGCAGTGGTGGACATGTGACCATATTTTGGGTGGATATTATGCAATCTTTGCTTCTCTTCATATTGAAAACGTGGACTGATGTCACTCACGGCCTTTAATATTGCTAAGGTCATTCAGTCGGATCCTTCGAAGCTTCCATAGAAAAAGTTCTGATCTCTTCTTTCCCATCCACCCTCCACCAGCCAACCACATAAATTTAAGACGGAATTTCCCCAGCATTCCGATATCGTGGTGAACAATCGAAAAGAAATTTAGTTGTCCCTTCGGAAGATATATTCTACTGTTCATTCCTTCTCTCTACATTTCACGCAAGACGTGGGCAATCTTGGAACATTAGCTGGTAAGTGGTTTAGCGACTTGTTGAAGAAATGTACAAAAATTCAAGGTCACGAGGAACACTGGTAACATTATATTGTTTTAAATCTTCCCTTCTTCCCTCATTCACTAGTTTCAGACTTCTTTAAAGCGCAAAAATTCAATGTTTCAGAAAAGTTAACGTACGCTTTTACTTCATTACCATCTTACAGCATTGAAAAGATATATACGATGTAGGATATTCAGCAATTGTGAGCTTTGGCAATACACATGAAAGTTTGCACGAACTTTTATCGACGTACGGATTACGTCGCATTGTCAATATTTATGGAAAAGAATTTTTTTTGTACTATTTGGATTGCGAGTTCGTGATGTTTAAGTTCGTTTTTGCATGCTCGATTCCAGCCTAAGTTACGATATCTGTACGGACCTTCTCCCACGTGGAGTTATCGATATTAATTGCTCGTTCTTGCTTTGCCTCTCGTAATCCAATGAACGTGATTTCTTTTTGTTTGTTTTAGTGTACACCCACGAGACTAATTATTCACGCTGAAGATGATCGGGTTTTTTTATGCCTATTTCCTGAGCTTATCCTTGTTTTTGCGGTGTCAGAGATTGCGATTGCATCATCGCTGTTATATGGAGATATTAGTACATCTCGCAATTCGCGGCCTGGAAATATATGTTCTTGGTTTTTCTGAATATCCGGAAACTATTTTATTTGTTACAGATATTAGTTTGTTTGCTTCCCTGGTAAACAGTGGGCATAAATTTAAAATGTATTGTGGGTGCAAGAAACTGCATTCTCTTTCTTAGCTTGTGATAAGCCAGTACACCAAAAACTCCAGCAGACTTTTTTTTATTAAGATTCTATGTATCGGCTGTTTGTCTTAGACTTGAAGTCGTGTGGGAAAAGTGAGGCATGAAAAAGTTGACACCCTATAAGGAAAAAGTAAAAGCAGTGTTGAAACGTCTATTTGCTAAACAGGAAAATGGCACAAAAGGGCAAAAACGTAACCTTGAGGCCATGTTGGCTAACTGATCTCCACGATATATATAAAATGAATCTAGATTATAAAATAAATAAATAAATAAATGAATAAAAATGAAAAAAATAAAAGAATAAATACAAAAAATATTAAATTTTACATTAAGATAGCTAAGATCCTTTTTCTAAATTTTCTATCCACTAAACTTAAAACATGTCAGTGTATTACTAATAAGTTGATACTATAATATAGAATACTCTAAGTGGTAACAATTGCTTAGTCCAGTGTCTTTAAGTTTCCTTAAAGTCTCTAAGAATCATGACATGGTAGTCTTATTTGATAGTTCCAATTAAGTTAATTAATCAATGGTTCACGCGATTACTAAAGTGTTTTGAAAGTACACGCAATGTTCAAGGTCGACAAAATTGTTGTTGTTGTTGTTGTTGTTATTATTATTATTATTATTATTATTATTTATATTATTATTATTATGTGTTTCCATCAACAGTATGCAATCACTCCTTTTGCATGTTTGTTTTTAGTGTCCTTGAATAGTTTTAACTGTTAATGTTAAGGAATACTACTGGATAAAATTCACTATTATCCTTATCAGCTACTTGTTGTAATTCGTTTTAAAAGGTTGAGGAGATAAAAGAGATGGCACGACAGCTAGCAGCACTCCCTAAAAAGCAATTTGAAATGTACCGCTCCAAGAAAATCCTCTCCACTGAACACTCTGTTCTATCTCCTGGCAGTAATAAAGTTATCAAGGACAGATTAAGTTGCGATTTTATCGACAAATCTTTCATTAGCAATGTAGAAAAGGACTTGATTATACTTCAAGATCAAGTTGAGGTTCTTGATTCTTTACGTCAAGCAAGCTGTGATGCAAAACCCAAAGCAGAAAATAAAAAGAAAAGAGTTAAATCAAAGAAGAGAAAATCTACAGATTCTGCTATTGATGACCCAGCACTCTTGGATTCTGCCTCAAATGCTGGACAAGAGACTGGCATCAATTTTGTTAAAGATGGAAAAGGACTACATTTTAATGCTGAAATAATACGTAACAAAGGAATTCAAGAGAACCACGAAGAGAATATCAATCATAATAAATTTGATTCAGAAGAATGTAGTCCTGTCTGTGTTAGCATGGATTCTAACTTAGTGGCAGATATTTCAATTACACAAGGACTGGATGCAAGAGAAACTTGTGGGAGTTCTTCTTCGAATGATAGTGGAATTGTTACGCCTAAAGAACTATTCTTCAGTGATGACTCTAAGGAGGTTGACTGGGAACTTGGTAAGAACAGCTAACAAGGGAATTATTGGCATTATACCTGTAGCTACATTCTATAATTTTGTAATACAATGTACCGGTATATGGGCATGTGGCTTGGTT
Organism: Montipora capitata; assembly: GCA_949126865.1. Lineage (NCBI taxonomy): Eukaryota > Metazoa > Cnidaria > Anthozoa > Scleractinia > Acroporidae > Montipora > Montipora capitata. Next base: position 37,222,827 of record OX421449.1, on the reverse strand, counting down.
ACAGATGTGTCCTTGCTTACTGTTCCTGTTCCGTGGCAAGTGTCTTAAACACTGCTTCAAAATCTCATTAATAATACATTATAATTATACATAAGTCCATTGACCTGTCAAAATTGATGGCCGGTCTATAATACAATTATCACTTAAATTGCAGTGACTTTATATATTGATAAAACCTCCTCCTCATTAGTACGTGGTACTTTATCATATATATAAAGTCACTGCATGTGACATTAGCTTGTTTTTCTTGTAGGCTAATGTTCTCTTCTCACAATCGTTTGAATCTTTGTTCTGACTCCCAAGGCACACACACATTTGTGGCAGGAGAAACTCGCCTTGCTCTATGTAGGGTATGGTGAAGCCAGGTTCTTTGTCTTCTATTGATGAAAGATGTGATGGCCTTCTCCTCACCACAATTGTGTAATACTGTAGGTGGCTGTAGTCAAAACGTTATCTGCAAATAATTCAATTGGGAAGATGGCAAGTAGACAACAATAATTATGATGAAATGGTATATGAAATGAATCATATGAACTGCGGATATGAAATCAAGTGAAGCTATGATCTTCGCAGTTATGAACGCAATTTTTACAATTGCGTAGAGAAGCCTGAAAAATTCAGGACTTCAATGGGGTTTGAACCCTTCAACTGCAATGAAGTCCTGAATTTTTCAGGCTTCTCTACGCAATTGTAAAAATTGCGTTCATAACTGCGAAGATCATAGCTTCACTTAATAATAATTATTTTAGCTTGGAACCAGCTAATTTGGTCAACCAGAGGCTGTGTGGTCAAGTGGTTGGGAATTGCTTGTTTTAATTAAGATCCAGAGTTCCCAGGCATTCTGATCAGTCATTGAAATTGGTCCTGCAAGTAGCCCTTGGTTCAACTCCTCTGCCCCACTTGTGAATTGCCAAGTGGGAGTGTCATTTCATTGATTGTGTTGTCTTTTGATTCACCCTGAAAAGTCCCTAAAGGAAGTAGTCAATTTTTGTTAAGTATGTAAAAAAAACCTCTGGCCATATTATTTTTCCTTTTTTTGATTATCTTTTCATCATCTTCTCATTGTCTTCTCATCTTTAATCTTTGCAAAATTTGGCCGTAATTTGAATCTAGGCATAGTACAAAATAAGTCATGTGGCACTTGCCAATTAACATAGGGCCTGTTCAAAATGTACTCTGAAATGGTCTAATATTACATACATGTATGTTGGTGATAAAATTTTTGTTTTCAAGGGGAAAGACCATCACATTTTCAAATAAACAACCTTTAGTAGTTGTAAAAAAAGCAAGAAAGCAATTCCAGGTTACAATGGGGTTGGAACCCATGAGCATACTTTTCTATCAGTGCACCACACAGTATGGTGTGTGGGTTCAAAATCTCATTCTAACTTTTCATTTCAGTCTGCAGATCCAACATGTCTTTAAAATATTCTCTCCATAGAAAAAATAGTTTATTAATTTATTAATGGACGAAATGATATATTAAAATTTAATATATCATTTAATATGTATATGATTCATTTCATATATCATTTCGCTGATTGATTCATTCCTCATGGGAAAATTAGAACCCACAAATGCCCAGCTCCCAACGTCAGTTGGTTGATAGCTCAGTTGTTTAGAGCATTGCACCGGTATTGCGAGATCATGAGTTTAAACCCCACTGAAGTCCTGAGTTTTTCAGGCTTCTCTACGCTATTGCTAAAATTGCGTCCATAACTCAGAGAGGATCATAGCTGATTCATTACTACAGAGAAGCAAATACATGTAAATTAAAAATCAAACCAGGTTAAATACGGTAGACCATTTTAACATTTGTGGCTATTAAAGTTACATGGCCTAAGAATGGAAGCAACGTTTCCTGGACCCTGCTTTGATACAAACCTTTGTGCTTTTCTAAAGTAATTTTAATGTGGACTCATTAGAATTACAAGAACTCAATTTACATGATAAAATCATTGAGGTCTGTATCAATACAAGGTCATCGGCAGCCTCGCAGCCATTCATGTGCTCCAGGTCACTGGGCAAAGCAACTGTAAATTGGCCTGTTGATTGACGTAATGTTTTTACCTAGAACATGTAGATACTTAACATTAATTATTATTCCGTGAGTGTGTGTTAGATATAAGATCATGATAGATAGCCAACAAGGCACGTAGTGTCTCATCTGTATCTGACAAGCACAAGTGAAATAATTGTTTTATGAAAAGCACCCACAAGTTATGGATAAATCTTCCCTAATTTGTTTTGTAAAACAAAAGGAAAACTGATGTGTACAGTTACTGTTTATAGACAATGGCATAACAGCAAATATACCATGGTGCCTAAGCCAATCAAGACTCTAGAATTGCATTATCCAACTATCTAGTTATTTTTTTCATTTGGGATTTATTTGGCTCCAATGCTTCTTCTGTTGTTTTTTTTTTTTTTCAGGATCATATACGTCCCCTGCTTTTGCCAAAGAACCACCATTTGGATTTCCACCTTCATCACAAAGACTTCTAGAATCTGCATTAGATCTCTTGCCCAGTGCAATAGCAAATGACAAAAAACCACAAACATCTAAAAACTTCAAGAAGTTCTCTAAGAAATCTGGATGCTTTGGTGGTAGCCAAAGACTTCAGGATAGTGAAAGAGGTAAAACAGCACCAAAAAGAAAAGGGAGTTCAAGTAGCTCTGGTATTGTTCAAGATGACCCAATTAGTGATTTTGTGGACACTAAAGAGAATTGTAAAGACTGCGTTGTTGTTGAAGGAGATTCCATTGATGGAGACATTTCGAGCTCATCTGCCATTGAAGATAATGGGGGCTGGCAGTCACAGACAAGGTCACATAGGAGAAAGAAGAAGGAGCATGTGGCAAGATTCAATAGAGAAAGAAATAACACAGATCACAATAAGTTTCAGAGAAAAGACTTTGATAAACCGCAGTCACAGAATCAGTTCAGGAAAAGCAATAATTATCGTAGACAATCAGAGAACAAGAAGAATCAAATTAAGCCACCAGAGAAAGTGTCTGAAAACACAGACAACAAAATAAACAATGTTAACATTGAATCATCAGTTGTTTCCACAAACATGGAAGAGCATTTTAAAGATAGTAATAAAAAGGACAATTCATTGAATTATCCACGAGAACTTAATGTGCTCACCAATGACAAACTTGGTTCTTTCAAGAAGGTGGCACCTACCCCGAAGAAGATGTCATACAGAGATGCTTTATTGAAAACCAAAGCCAAAGGTAGAATTCCATAGTTCCAAGAGTTACAAAGAAGAGAAATTATGTCGGTGGCTTTTTCTCACTTGACCTCTCCTTATTCTCTTATTTTAACAAGAAGAAACAATGACCTAAACTCATCAACAAAATAGATGGGCTTGGGAGCTGGTGCCCTGAAGGTTGGTGGAGCGGGGACATAGAGGGGGTCACAGGTAGCCATAGCTACCCTTCGAGCAGCCACCACCATGGGCACCTACCCGCTGTCTGAAACAATCAGTGGACAACTGAACTGACTGACCCAGTGCTCACTGAAGAAAGGGTGGAGGAGGGAGGATAAAGCTCTAATGTTTTTTATGCATGTTAGCCTTTTTGTTTGTTTTATAACTTAATATGTTCTTGATAAGCATCATTTTTTTCTAGAGCCAGCTGTGAGTAGTGATGGTGGTGTGCATGCTTCCAACAAGGGTTGTTTTTGTCTAAGCAATTCTCAAGATTCATTTAATAATCAGCAGTGTGTGGAGTATTTACGTAATGGTGAGTAAATAAAAGCTGGCCTGTTACTTTTATGTAGTAATGTCTCATGAAATTATACATGAAATAAACAAGGGGCACACCATTATACAACCCTCTCCCCCTTCCGATCCCTTTTTTACCATTAAAGGTGCAATCCTGCCTTTAGCTTTAAGAAGTCTTTGTTAACTGGGAAGATGATATTTTTTAGAAGAAGTACTGTAATTGAAGGGCTGGATGCAAAAACCTAGTAAGTGACAATTTCGGTCGATTTTCAGTTTTACTCAAAACTAGCCCAAATTTTGCAAGTTGACTGGAAATGAACTTAAAAACATTGCCCTGGTATTTTTTTTACCGATGTGAGCTTTATTTTTGAGAAATAAGCTATGCAAAAACACTATCGGCCAATCGACTACGTCGTGTGAGAGTTCACTCACCTAAAGCAATTCAGAGCAAAGGTGAAGAAGCTAGCTCGTTGACATCGGCCTTGCTGTCTTTTTAAAGAAACGAGAGTGGAATTTAAAAGGGCAAATGCCAGGTCCAGGCGCTCGAAATACAAAAAAGTAATTCAATAACAAGTATCCGATCTGCGATGTTTCAAACAAGTTCAACTTCCGGCCTACAGATTAAGTCTCCTTCGCAGTCATGACGTTCGAAAATATGAATAACTGGAGGCGTCATGTTCAGTATTTACACACAAGTTGTTCACCTATTAGGAAACGATTGAGCAATAGCCATATTTTTCAGTTGCTTTCAGACGGGGATGAGAACGTTGTGGAATTTGAAAAATCCAGGATGTTCTTCGCATTTGTTGTCTCGCATGCGTTCTGGGCAAAAACTAAAACAGAGGGCCAGGTTCGAAGCTGGACTATGGTCACCATTAAATCATTAATTGAACCAGACAGCAAAAACGAAATGACTAAAATTTTCATAATAATAGCATGTGCATAAAGATTGCCTTTACCAGGTCAAAAAAGTAATGACTAATTGGCTTACTAAGTCCTTACATATTCTCCTATTGGCAAGATGAGAAAGGATGGTGATGGCTTAAATTAAATGGAAAAGCACAGATGAAGCCCAAAGCAATATGCTTAAACACCATGCCCCAGTTGTTCAAACGATGGATAGAGCTATCCACTGCATAAATCACTAGACAGTGGGTAAGTAATAGCGAAAGCAATAATTGCACTATCCAATGGATAGTGATTTATCCAGTGGATAGAGTTATCCACCTTTTGAACTAAGAGAATGATTGCTCAAGAAGTGAGCTCTTATCTTGACCATTATATATAACCACTCGTCAGACAGACTCAAAAAACAACCTCCTGTTCTCCTTTTTATTTCAACTTGGTCATTATGTCTTGTGATAACTTTACTTGCTCCCTGGATAGTGAGCCATTGCCCACAAATGAGATATCACGTTAACCATGGATCACACGTACATTTCATCTTATTTTCAGCATGGCAACAAGTTATGTTAGATGCCAAAAAAGGTAAGAATTACTAGATTGATAATCTGATATAATGTGAAAATCTCAGTTAATTTATTTTAGGGACCAGTTTCTATTTGCAAAGTTATTTTCCTCCTTCCTCAGTCTTCCTTCTTTCTTTCTTTGAATCCTGAAGATTTGTTTAACTTTGTCATAAGCAGCAATGACTCTGCAACAACAGTGCAAATAAAGGTCACTGTCTCTGCAGGGTGACAGCAATTAAAGTATTATGGATAAGATTTTTATCATCTAATGAAAATCTGTGCAGCTTTAAGGTTATAAATTAATGGCAACTTTGATGTAACAAAGTCGATACTTTGCAAAAACTGGAATATGGTGTTTTGTATGACTGCCCAGTAACTTGTCATTCTGAAATTTTTATGACTTTGATCATTCACCAAATTAGTTTTGAACCTGATGTTTCTGAACTGTGTGAGTTCAAGTTGTATATTCTAAAATTCTATTCAGTCACCTCTAGTGGGATACAACTTGAATTCACAACATTATTGACCAGCCCTCAGCTGTCTTGATACCACATTTAATGGTGCAATCATACATGTGTTGGAATCCCATTCCAGCCTTGGTTTTTCAGGCTGACTTCCAACTGCTTATTTAAAGTTGCTTAGCTAACTGTGATCATCTTCCTTGCTCCTGGTTTAAGTAGAGCAGAACCGACTGTATCAACAAGGGGCCTTAAACATCCCCTTTCTCTAGGGGTGTCTGGAGTATGCCACATTTTACTAAGGAAAATGATAATGATCTTCACATCATGTCATGTTGTCATTGTCAAAATTAGTTTCAATCCTAGGTTTGAAACCATCTGTATCAATTTTTTTTAGTTTACAAGTCCCGGTTGTTCAAAAGCAGATTAACGCTAATCCCAGATTAAAAATTAACTAAGGAGTTAATTTCTCTACTCCTAAATGCTGTTCAATGCTGATATTTGGCAAACCTTTACATTAGAAGAAGTCAATCTTGAAAAAAAAAATAAGCGAAAGTAAAAAAACATGAAACAAAAGTTTATGTTAATCCTGGATTAAGCTAATCGGCTTTCGAACAACCAGACCCAGAACTGTAGGGGAAAAAGTAGCTAACTTTGATTCACTTGTTTTGCTTCTTTTTTTCTTTAGGCCTAGTGACTTATCTGAATGTGGATTCTGATCCTGCTTTGCGTGAGAAAAAAACATAACCCCTTGCAAGCAATAAATGAGGTGCTTCCATTAGGTTAGGTCATAGAATGTCGGTGAATTGTCACAATACTGTTTTGATTCCTTTCTGCCCAAGAGTAAATTATTCACTTCAGTTCATGACTGTGTTACAGGTTTTTTTGAATTGAAGTTTTTTTGTTATGAACAGTTTCCACAAACCAGTTTAAATTTCGTTTTGACAAAAAAAAAAATTAATTTACAATATTAGGCATGTTTAAATTTAGTTATTTATAATAATATTTGCGAGTGCAATTTTGTACATCTTTTGCCATTTATGGACTTTTGTCATTTTTGCAATGCAAGCATGAACTTGCCATTAGTTAGGAAAACAAAAAAAAATTTTTGAGAAAAATTAACAAAATTATTTCTAAAATTTGTTCTTATTTAGATGTCATTTGGGGAAAAAGAGAACAGAGAATTTAATGGGATGATTTCAATTCAGGGAAATATCAATGCCAAATAAGTTCACAAAAAGTTTGAAAACATTGAGGCATTAACAAACAGGGACAGCAGAGTGAGATGATGAGAGAGGCATATGTAGCCCCCACCTGGGGCTTTTACCCCTGCCTCCCATCCCTCCCACGCAATATACTCTGCTGCCCCTGATGAAAGTGATGCCGATCTCTCTGACGAAAGCTTCAGGTAGCTTTTATTTAATGTGATTCCCAGTGCAATGGTCAACCATTGATCATCCTCGCTGAGGATAATAATTGAGCGGGATCCTTTTTGCAGTTAGCTGAAAGTAAAAACGTAGCCCAAAGAAAGAAGGATAAGACTTTCAAAGCTGGCTTGTGAGTCCCACTCACATTTGACTTGAATCAAATGCCATTTTGGACATTTCCAGATTCTGATACAATATTAATCAGTTCCTATTTCAAAACAAATTGGAAACACAGCATCCATGTATTTGCAGCAGTGTCCCAGGGATAGGGACTCGCATATGAAAGTGTTGGGGATACTCATTGTATTGCTTAGGGGCATAAATATCGTATTTTGGTCCCAGGGTGGTCTGGGCAAAGCGCCATCGGATGTACCTGTGAAGGTCTCACTGAGGGTTAAATGTGTAGAAATATAAAAATTATTTAATTTATTTTAAATAATTATGGTCTCCTTTAAGGGTTTAATTCAAAATTTCCAATGAGCATCCCCACCCCCCTACATATGCAAAGACCCAGAGTACACAAAAGTGGGCAGAACGACATGCAAAACGTGAAATTCTAAGAGTTGAAGGGGCTCAGTACAGTAGTCACGCTATGTTGGACTTGTTTTTGGATGAACAGATGTCTTGAATCGGTTTGTTTTTTGCAATATCGTGCTGTTTTCTGCCCAGTGATTATTTACTGCTCTCTGTAAGGTTGAAAATGGATTACAACTTGAAAGAAACCCCTTAAGAAATAAGCCAAAAATTCCTGTGAAAAAATTCATTGTACCCAGAAAAAACGTTATTTTTGAAATGTTGAGCATTTCATGCTAGTAAATAGGACATGCATATGTTTTGTACAGTTTTTTGAGGATGATTTTGTACTGCCCCGGTAATGCAGATGGTAATGCAAGTCCAATGCTTGAATCACAAATGTCTCGCAAGGCTTAAACAGAACTTCCACTGCAACCAAAAATAACCACAGGAAATAATTCGAAATGATGTTTACGATAAATATTTTTGAAAAATGGGCCCTTTGTACCTGAAATAAATGAATTTTAGAATGTCAGAAAGAAAGGGCAACGTCACACGTTACAATTCATTCATGTTGGCGGCGCCCTAGATATTCAAATTAAAGTGAAAAAAAAAATTTTTTTTTTTGAAAAAAGAACTTTTCAAGCAAATTTTATTACAAACATTATTTCCACTGGTTTAAATTTATTGGCGAGGAGTTTCCCTTTAAAGCCTAAACATAAAGGCCATTTGCTACAGAGTTTAGGGGAACTAAAATGATCATGAGCTTATTAAGGGAGCCTGTGTCTCTTATACATGGCCTAGAAGTCAACCCTTTCCAGAGTAGATTTATTGATAGAACTACTCCCTTGGGAGATTCAACAGGCCCACTGTTGTAAAAGCCAATCAAAACAAAGCAATCTCAGTGTCAAGGGAAATATAATACTTTTCGCACGAAACACCTGTTCTAAAAGTAAATGTACTCTGGAAAGGGTGAACTCCTGGAATGATCTCTTAAGTGAAATGGGAGTATTCATAAGTATTTATAATCGCCAGCTGTGCAGGCTGTCAAAGCTTCCACGGGTAGTTGCCTACGTGGTGTCGTCTGTATGGGCTGTGCACCCAGTGGTAATTGAAAGATGTTTATCTTGTGATAGGGGAATCTTTGTTTACGTTTGCCTCATTTGCTATCATTTTTCTAATCAGTCAGCCATGAATAAAGTGCTGAATATTGAAAGTGGGTTGCATAATGACCTATCTCTATGACTGCAATTCTCAATTTTCAAATGCCCCATAATACACTTTGCTTGCCTCCCACCCCCAAATTTTGTATAACCATTGTTTTCAATGGGGACACTGCATATTCCTAAGAGCATTTGAGAACAACAGTTTATGCAAAATTTGGGAGACAAACAAAGTGTATTATGGGGCATTCGAAAATAGATACCAGACAATCTCTGGGAAAGAATGCTTTGAAAATTCAAAATTTTACTTAGGATGTATTAGCACCTTTATCACCAAAGAATTTATCAGTTTTTGAGGGCTAATAACTGGCTCGTTATTAAAGCTAAAAGGTTCAACCGAGTTTAACAAAAACTTTACTCTTCGTAGTCATTATTTCAAAATAGCATGTTGACTCGTATGCTAATAAAACACGATTTAAACAATGAAGTGAGCAAAGATTCCTTTATAGAGTTATCAAATCTATGCAATCAGTGAGGACACAAGCAAGTTGAGAGCTTGGGTTTCGACGACGTCGACGAGAATGAAAAGGGAAGAAAGCAACAAGTTTGAGCAAAACCGTCATGGAGCGAAAAGCAAAAGAAGTTTTTAAATCACGGACTGCAACCGGAAGTGAGCGGTTTTCTTTTTTTACTTGTCTTGACACTGCCACATTCGTATTGCATTGCTAAGTATCTTCTTACAATTAGAGACGATTAGTTTTAAAAATATGGCTGAAGTTACTCTCCTGGAATGCGAGATGTTCACGTTCGGTTTCCATCCGTGGCTTTATCTCCCCAATGGCTCTGCACGTGCCATTAACGACGTGAATTGACCAAATTCGAGGTTATGTAGAGGACGTTAGCAACCGACGATGAACTTTCAATTTTCATTTTTTTTTTTTGTACCAAGAAAGTTTGTACACATTTTCTATGCCGAACGACTTTGAAGCTCGTCGTCCTTGCTTAAGCTCTCAATTATCGCCTAGTGGTATTTACATCGAGTTTTAATGCACTCTGTACAGGAAGGACATCAAGGGTGCTTATTTATGAAGGTGGGGATTTCGTGTAGAGATAGTAGATCAGAAGGTGAATCGAGTCTCGCCTTCTTTGCCTTGAGCAAGTCTTTAGCTTCTCTCCCGTGTGCCAGCGTGCTTTGATTTGATATCAAGCGTAAGCCAGTCTCTAATTTTAAACAAGCCCACAGACTATTTAATTTGTTATAGTAAGAACTATCAGGCTTGTTGGGTCATTGATGGAATTTTTTTTTTTTGGAACGTGGTTTGAAAGCCAAATGTGTGAATTTGCAGACGAATAAAAGGATTTTCCTAATTTACTGACAAATAGATCCATTATTCTTGTAGTTTGTTTCTCTTATTTTTAAGTCTACCGTGTCATGTTGGAAACAGGTGTCAACATCCTTAAAACTGTGGAATTGCTCAGAAACGCAGCCTGCAGGCTGAAGTCCGATGTCACTTCAGAGAAAGAATTGGAAACCGCCATGAGACGGATATGTGCGGTAAAATCCATCATAAAGCGCGGAAAAAATTCCTAGAGGAAAGCAAAACCTCCATTCCCTAGGGCCTTTACAAATGAAACTGGCTGAATTTCTGAGCAATGTTCATTTCGAATTTCCAATTCTTGAGTCGATAAACTCAAAGGGCGCCTGAAAATTTTCTCGTTTAATGGTTATTGAGCAATGATACCTGCAGAGCCTCTTCTAGAAGGCGTGGCACAAAGCCATACAAGTTGTTTTATTTCGCGCTAACCAAACAGAGGGTCATTAATTAACTGTCACTTTTATGGACAAAAATACAGCGTTAACACGAGACTGAGGGCTAAAAACAATGCTCTGCCTGGATCTGAATTCTTCCCGTCAAATTTACGCATTACTGCCCACGATGGAAAAATGTCTCGTTACCTTCGTCTGCTGCAATGGTATTACCATTCGGTGACAGGTAAAGCTTCAAGACTTCTCCGAAGTCAGTAGAAAAATCGCCATTGTTTAACAACACATGGATGAAAGAGTGATGTATATTCATGTGTCAGTGAACTTGTTTCCTTACTTCATTTGGCACGTAGCCGCGTAGTGGTTTGGCCAGGTCGCCATGCCACTTAGCCTCCTAGCCGTGTAGCTCCGTAACCGCGTAGCCACAGATTCTAGATGTGTTTTGGAGTGGCAGGCATTCTCGTCACCAGAGCCTCGATCGACCCAAGGCTCCGGGAAACTGTCTGTAGGAGAACATGCGCCGTAGGGTTCTTATAACCAAAAAATGGGCTACTCGTGCTAACGTGAATGCTCCAATTAGAGACGCTTTTGATTGTTCTTCACGAAAACCAATGAGAAGACACTTTGTTTCAGGGTTCCCCAGAGCACTTCTCTCCCTCAGTCAAGAGAAGAGCTCTGGGGTCGAGATTGGAGTGGCAGCCGGTATTCTGCAGTTACTGCGCCTTTCAAGGTCAACCGACAAATGCGTTTTCCGCTACCCCCAATCATATGTTCGGCGGCTCCCCCGAGATTCCGACTACTGTCGAGCGCGCAGTAATCAAATCACATCGTTGAGCCCAGTTTAGTCAACATAGTCGGGAGCTGGGAGGAGCCGCCGAACATTTGATTTACGGTAGCGAAAAACGCATTTGTCGGTTGACGTCCGCATATTATTGAAAGGCGCAGTAAGCCTAATTGCGTGATGTGCATGCAAAGATCTAAAACCTTTGAGTGGAAACTTCGCAAAGTGAGCAATATCAGCCATTGAACTATAAACCTCCCAAACGTTGGACACAACCATGAAGGTCATTTGTGCCGGGATGGGAAAAATGGGCACTAAATCCATTGCTAAGGCCTTGCGTCACCTTGGATTTGAGGTCTTTGTCTGGGAAGAGCAGATCTTTGACTTTATGGATCACTGGCTAAGTGTTTTCCAAAATGGCGCTGAGCTAGATGTGAAATGTGTTTATCAGAATGCAGATGCAGTCGTTGACATTCCGGGGAGTTTTTTCTGGGAGGAGATACTAGAAGCCTTTCCTGACTGCAAGGTTATTCTAAGTGAACGAGACGAGGATTCTTGGGTGAAAAGTTGCGTCAACCAGTTAGAAGCACTAGATGCTGCGACATCCGTATTTGCGCTAACATTGTCACCAACCTTGCGTAAGATTTCTCTCATTGTTCGTGAGAGCATTAGAGCTCAATATGTGAGTCGTAAGAAAACAAAAAATTAAAGTTTTTAGAAAGCGCTACCGGATCCACAACCATCGGGTAAAGTCCATGGTGCCACCTGACAAGCTCTTGCTATACAACGTTAAAGGGGCTAGGTCACGCAATTTTAGGCAATTTCAGCACGGATCGAATGGTCGTAGAATTAATTAAAATATCAAAATAACTGTTCAAAACTATAGAAGAACTCTAAAAAAACACAGGGAAGCCAAGAAGGGACATGGATGGACAAAACTGGAGAGGATTGAAATGGATTGAATTTGGGTAAATTTGAAAAACGTCGGCCCACCTTTTTTCAAATTTATATCAGTCTATATCAAAATGGCATTTACACAGCAGGAAAATCATTCTCAGTTGTTATGTGGCAGTGGTTTTGCAAATGAAAGACTTTTGCTTTGCCAAGTTGACGTTTAAAGCTCATAATTAACAAAATGAAACAAAATTACCTAAAATAGCGTGACCTAGCCCCTTTAAACGGGTGGAAACCATTGTGTGATTTCTTGGGCTTCGATATTCCAAAAGTTGCCTTTCCACATGAAAATATCAAAGGAGAAGTAATACAGAAACTTACAAAATTGTCCTCAACTAGGTTTGGCCGACAAGTAAAATGGGAAATACAGGTCTCTGCATTAGCTATCATTTCTGCGGTTGTAATCATTGCAGCAATAATTGTGGTGATTTATTGTTACTGACTAGAATACAATACGCCTGGATGTCGACACATGCCAATGAACTTGTTCCTCATTTTATAAAGTATGACGAGTTGAATAGTACAATCGTATGTGTCTCTATTTACTAAGAATTAACTTATGCATGATGTACTTACAAGTACTCGTAACGTTTTGAAAATTTGACTCGCCTTTTGGCTTCAATTCACTCAAGTTTATATTGAGGTTCACTTTATTTTATACTGTTTACACTGTTTTGCCTAAAAAGGAAAGTTCGGGGAATCGAGACCCTGAAATCTTGTCATACAAAGTCATTAACTTAATCATGACCATGCACAATCTTTAGTCAGTCTCGGTTGACAAGTAAGTTGCGAATAAATTAACCGAGACTTTTGATTAGTCATCTTTCAGTAAAAAACAGAGAACAAAAAACAATATGCAAGACAAAACTCCGTTCAGGAATTGATTTTATCAAACAAGTTGATAAAGGTCGAACAGCCAACGTGAAAGATTTGGAAAGTTGACGTTTCGAGCGTTAGCCCTTCGTCGGAGCGAATGTTTTCGGAGCAAAAACACCGTTCAGATGGGCGTCCAATATCGAATACGAAGTGTTGCGTTAAGTAACAATAACAATAACGTTGAATCTGCTCAATTTTTCAGATGAGTGCGAGGATCACTTCTTTCTTTCGTCTATAACCCGCACTTTAAATGTGCACATTTAATAGATTGACTTTTGATTGGTCATGTTTCAGTAAAAGCGTGTATTCAATACCAAAGTGACAGAGAATTTAAAAAAAGTATGCAAAACAAACAACTGTTCAGATGGGCGTCCAATATTCAACACGAAGGCGGAAGCGTTACGTTCTGACTTTGGTCAGACCTATACGAGAGCATAATCTACTGACATAATCGAGTAACACAACTGTGCAGCAATGTAACAATTTGAATAAAACTAGTGTATCTAATAGATAGTAAAGCTGCGGTACATCTCGTTGAAAGTGACAACATTCATCATTGATAACCACAGCAACAGCGTATTGAAGCCAGGTATTTTAGTTTGTTGAGGGAATGAAAGTATCATCTATGTACCGAAATTTAACCCGGACCACCCAGTTTCCAGGCCGTGATGAAGTCGAGAATTAAAATGTAAAGGGAAAGCAGGAGCCCATGAGTAGGAGCTTGCCTCTCTCATACACGCCCTTATGAGTCAACCTTTGCGCGTATCTTTCTCTTTTTAGAACGCCACGAGTTCCTCGGCTCTGCATGCACTGTTTTAAAAGGCCAAGTAAAGTCATTGTCTAACGAAGACAAATAAAGCAGTAAAACTGTATTTAAATCGTGCAAATTGATGTAAATTTATGTAAATGCCAGTCTCCTGCTCAAGAGTTTTTTTTACTGGGTTGCCGTATGGCAATCCCAGTTGGAAAGTGTGTGGCATTTGTTCGGTATTTTTTTTTCTAAAAATAGAAAGATACGGGCAAAGGTTGACTCAAAGATCTACTGCATTTGGAGGCTCCTACTTATGGGCTCCTGACAGGCTCCTAACGGGTTGACGGGCTACTAATGGGCTCCTGACGGAAAGCCTTATCCCTAGGGGTCCGGCGCGGTTAGTATCTGGATGGGATACCTCAAAATATACGACTTGACGTAAGAAAGATACGACCGAAAATGAGAACTAAGAAAGGTACAGATTTTGTTAGCCTGCTTTATGCCAAACAAATATTGATGCAAAATCAAATAAATATTGATGTACAGTTTTTAAGAAGAGCAGAAGGAAGTTTAACGAAGTGTCGATCGAGAATACAAAAATTTCCGTATTGCGAAAGACTGTGACCGAGGTCTTGAAAATGGCTTTTTCAAGACTGACCCTTAGCTGGTAAATAACCTATTTATTTTTTCCTTTCTCTCTCTCTCTCCCTCTCTGAAATCACTTTTTTAATTGTTGACTCGCACCTCGCTTGATAGTGAATGCAGTAAGCGGCTTACAAACTGAACGTTTCAAAGAGGAATACTTTTATTTGAATTATATTTCCATGCCTCTTGTGTAATAAAAAGCTGTTTTGAAACACTTCTGTATGTAAACGGATTCGGTGTCAAAAAAAATGGAAATTTAAGGTCATTACACTAGCTCACGCAAGCAGGGCTAGGATTCCGCCCGCTCCCAGAGCCAAGATTGCAGGATTCGCAGAATTTCGCGCGCTCGCGCATTGAGGTTGTACATGTAAAATCGCAAAATCGAAAGTGACATCGATTTTAGAGGATGCCTGCGATCAAGTTACCTTGCGGCAACTCACGAAACAAAGGATGCATCTGTGACAAAATGACGGCAAGACACCGGGTTTTTGTTAGTTTACACAAGGTATGTTCGATTTCAACACAAAGATCACAATCCTTGATGTTAGTCTAAGTGTCAGCTTAAGTTATGCCTCTTCGAATGGGGTTAGTACTTGGGTGGGGGACCGTTGCGAAGTCCCGGTGACCACAATAGATGATGTTTAAAAACTTGGTTTCATTTTTTATTTTGTGTGGCCGTTGAAGGCTATATCTTATCTTTTTTCTAAGTCGGAACGACTGAACAAACTGGTTCGCAAGAAACAGGTCGATTGGAGTATTCGTTCTTTGCAAAAGAACGAAGCAAGATCTAGAAATGACGTAGAAAATTCTCGGCTTTAAACCTTGCCGTTCTCAAAGAAAAATCATCTGTCCACTTAATGAAATACTTTCATCTAACCCTAACCCTAACTCCACACTAAATATTTGCTATCATCGCCTTTCCAGAACTCCGTCACCGTGGCCGAGCGGTCTAGACCTGCGAAAGCCAGCATCATTGCTGTGGAGCCTGGAAAACAACAAGACGTGAACCCAAAATATGGCGGAAAAATTGGTTCATGTTATTATATCGTAAAATTAAGACACTCCTATGCGACATAAGAATGGTTTAATTACGTATTTTTTTTTTTTTTTTTTGGTTTGAAAATTCCAAAAATTTGGGTCGGTCGGACGACGTTAAACGGAGAAAAAAAGAGGATGGCCTAAGAGAATGCTAAAAAGCTGGGAAAAGTGTGGGTGTTCCAATTGCCGGAAGCAAGTCTGGAAATATTGAAGGACATAAAATTGAATTCCCCGATTGGAGCTTACTTCAATATCCGCGGGGTATGCACATTTGTGCCGGCTACGAAGAAGAAAAACAACAACAAAAGACGAAGAAAGTAAATGTTGGTGTTTGTCTGTAGATAGCATTCACCCTACCATAAAATTCACCAGCTCACACTCTCCCATCAATGTTCCTTTCCTTGACGTTAACGTCTCCTCACTAACTAGTGACGGAAGCATAAAGCATAAATACAGACCTATACACGAAACCTACAGACAAACACCAACATTTACTTTGTTCTTCTTGTCACCCTCTACACAGAAAAAACCCATTACTTTCAGCTTAGCACTCGGCCTGCGACGAATTTGTTCTACCTACGAAACGTTCAAGTCGTTCAAGATTCGCACTACTCACAGACAGCCCAAGCTCGTTATACGATTTATAGACTTTGTATGGGAAAATTGAGTTTGAGCTTATAAATGCTAAAATAAGCTGTAAATGTAGAAATAAACTTCACTTATCTCTACGTACAGTTGTCCTCGTCTTTTCTGTGCAATCGGAAGACAAACTGTGTCCCTTTTAGACGGGTTTGTGGCTTTCGAATTTGTTCGATGTCGTTTGTTGTCACTTCCCCTCATAAAGAGAGGAAAGAAAAGCTGGTGACTCGGAGCGACCTCTTCCCACAAATTGCTCTCGCATCACAAAGCAACGGTCCGAATCGCCATAAAAACACCACAACCTTAAGGCCAGATAAATTTCCTATCACATCAACTTCACTCCGGGACCACACAGCGATTTTTGGCGGATAAATTTCAAATAATGTTCGGCTTTCTATACCTTCCCATTTGCTCAGCTAGATGTGTGGCTTGGCCAATGAGAGTGCAGAATGTAATATGATCGAACGTAATATGATTGCCATCAAGCGGTGGTTCGTTTAGCACATTTTAAGGAAGGATCTCTCTCCTCCGCAGAGGCTCAAGGAGGTGAATCCGCTGAGCGAGATACAAGCGGGCGAAAAAAAGTGAGGTAACGAGAGAGGAAACGCCCAATCGATCTCGTTTCTTGCGCCTGCACTCACCTTGCACAGCGGACACATCCTAACGCCTTACCGATCACAGCTGATCACCTTATCGATAACCGAACCTCTGCGGAGGAGAGAGAGGAAGGATTACATTTTTGCAAACGTTGGCCGTGTAGCACTTATAATTGAACAGGCTTAACTGATTAGAGTGTAATGTGAACCATGTGAGCGTTACGCCTACTAATGGACATGGCCCACACAAGGAATTGAACCCACGACCTTCGGGTTAGATCACCGCTGCTCTACCGACTGAGCTACAAGGTCAGACGGGAGCAGGCCGAGGGAAATGAAGATGTTAACGCTCACATGGTTCATATGGGGTAGAAACCTAGCACTTCACATCACATTGTAATCAGTTAAGTCTTTTCAAATATAAGTGCTACACGGCCAACGTTTGCAAAAAAGTAATCCTTCCTTGTATTTCTAATATTTACCAAGTGTGGTGTTATGTACAACACTGAAACCAAATGGAAAATTCTCTGGTAACTTATGGGTTCAACAAAGACAGACAAGGAATCGAACACTTAAGTGGATCTGTGATCTCTGTTGTCTGGCTATTTGTATTTATTTGTACTCAACTCTGCACAGTCTTCGGGTAAAAAAAATAATTGGAAATGTGACAGCCAAGAATTATTTGAAAGAAATCTTGTCGTCTATTTTGTGCTTGACTATTCAAGGAAAAGGTTCTTCAGGAAAGTGTTTGATCTTGAAAGTTATTTTGTTGCGTATGGTAATTTGACACGATTGAGTTTCTTGTCTTCACGCACGCACTTAAATAGGAAGGGGTTTTTAATTTGCCTAATAGCAAATATTTTGTCTGTTTCAATAAATGTTTCGCTGGAAAAGGTCGCCTTTATGAATTCATCATGTTAAAGTGTATAATATTTGAGCTTAACAAATTTGCATACGTGCGTTGAAATGTGATACACGAGGAGACAGGAATTTTTTCTCTCTGACAAACGATTAATAGGTAGTCAAGTTTTTAACCTCAGAAAAATATCTGTTTTGTCATTATGGTGTAAAATGAAGTTTATCTGGGAAGCCAACAATATTTCTTTAACTTCTTGGTTAATACAATTTATTGCTATGACTTACTAGTGGGAAGATTGTTTACATGAAACTGAGTCACGCTTTTTGCGAATTTTGAGTGTCATGAAATTACATCATTTGCAAAACATATCTCCTTTATCACGAGGATTTTTCAACAATATATCGCTTTACTCTTACCCAAAAACATTCAGATAAATAAAAATGAGATAGTAAAAAACTTTATATTTATTGACCATTCCTTTTGCTTGTGTGCTTGTCAGCATTGTGATTTGCGATAATTCGCAAGTATGTTTTTGTATCTCTCATAGCATAGTGGAGACGTACTTAGCACCTCCTAGGACATCAAGGTTCTCATCAACTCTTAATAATGGGTAATCGTCACGCCTTACCTTGGCATTAAGCTGGCGGTGGTCCAGAAACATGCGCAGGGCACCATTCTTCTTCCAGACTAGGACAACGGGGGAGGCATAGTTACTTTGGCTTGATCTGATTACACCTTTATCAAGCAGCTCTTGTAAATGTTCTTTAACCTCAGTTAGCTGATTTGGGGGAATACGTCTGTGGAGCTGGTTCACTAGGATGTCATCACATGTTGGAATCTGATGCTGGATCATTGTGGTTCTGCCGAGGCTGCTACTTTCACTGGCAAACACATCAGAATAAGTAGTGAAGATTCTCAGTGCTTCTTGTCTCTCAGCTTGGGTTCCAGGGAAATCTTCTAGGACGATTCCTGAGCCAGCACCTTTTGTCCTGCTACCAGCTCATCTATCACCTTCCGCAGGTCAGCTCCAGCTCTCATCTCATCAAGTTAATCTCATCAGGGGGGTGTGCGGTTGTGTCCTTGCGCAAGACAGCTCTTCTTTGGGGGGTACTGTCATCGTACACCGAACGCTGGACTTCATCCCGCACCTGTTGGAAAGTCTTTGTCGGGTTGTCCCTTGCCCAACGCTTTATGTCTTTTCGCAGCTGTGCGTCCCTTAGGTTTTCCAAGAACTGATCCCGAAGGAGTCTGTCCCTTGTCGGGCACACCCTCAGGGTCGAGACGCTCAACACGGGCCAGGAGCAGCATTAGGGCATGAGAGTATTCCTGAATACTCTCCCTTTCTCTCTGGCGACGTTCAAAGAACTTCCGCAAGGCTTGAGTGGAAGTCAGCCCTTCTCCAATGGCACTTCTGAGGATGTGATAGATGCCTGTCTTATCGGCCCTTTCGTCGGAGGGGCGGAGACGGACTTCTTCCCTGGCAGCCCCTTCCAGATGGTACATCAAAAAGTCTACTGCATCTGCCTGTGAATGACCTGTGGTGGCTTGTTAGCATCAAGGATCCACTGCTCCATAGCATGATGATCTCGGCTACCAGCAAACGTCCGCAGCTTCCTCTCTCAGGGTGCTTTTACAGTGATCTGGTTAGGGCCCCGGGCAGACGTACTAGCACCACCTTGTCCCTGCAGCTGCAGTTCCAATGTTGCCAATTTGTCACTAAGCTCTTTCAGCTGGGCCTCAGCAGTCATCCTATTTGTTAGCTCGTTCCCGTTTTAACTCTACTTAAGGTTTGCTCAAATTCCACTTCTGACACCAAAATGTAAGAGGGCCAGCGCATGAACAACAAGTTTGAGCTAAGTTTTACGATGTTGTTAGAGTCAAAGGAGTGATATAATGACAAAAAAAAACGGGAACGAGTAACACAAGTGTTATTGAGAACTACACATCTGAGAAGACTTCGAAAATGACTTGTCTTGAAGACTGACACTCTTCAGATAAATTAATTGAACCAACTGAATTTACTGAGTAAATGGTAGCCAATTTATAATGGAAAATAGAAAAATAACTAAAAACCAAATAAGGCTATGGATTATTAAAATTTACTACCCACTAATACAGGATTTATCTAAGGGAAGAAGGAGTTTAATTACCACTACTACACAACAGGGATTAGGTAAGAGAAATGTGTGGGAATAACACAACTACACAAGGCAAAATAAGGTATGTGAGCAAATTGAATAATTATGGATAAACAATAATAGTAATTAGGATAATGAAAATAAGTTGAAAGTAATTGGAATAAAAATAAACACAAAATAAACACAAGTGACCCTGTCACATCAAGAACGAGCCTTTTCTTGCCGCACGGTTGAATGGATACTGACAAAGGATTAATATTCTTTAAAACCGAAGTATTGACCTCAGCGATTTTATCATCTTGAATGAGTCCCTGTATGGCTTCGGTGGCAAACTCCACGACCACGAACAGAACGCGACGGAAGAACCGCGAAAAACAGCTCCTCCTTCAATAAAGTTAAAAAGTTGTACCTCAATCAAATGGTCTTCATTGAAACAATCTTCATCTACACCATGATTTACCACCGAATCCTGAATTGGACTGGGTGACTGTCGGTGAAAACGTTCCGATAGGAAACTGATCCGTATTGCTTGAAGGTGCTCCTGCATTGTGAGCGGCCAGTGACCTCTGTGACCACAAGTGTAGCATAAGTCGGATGGACGAGGTACTCGATGGCCTTAGGCCTGTTCCAAACGTCGTGCTACTGCCGTGCCGAACTCAAATGAAATTGCCATTTCGATTTAAGCACGGCAGTAGCATGCCGTTTGAAACCTTTAAGCGCGGCACGGCTGACATAGGTTCGGCACGACAGTAGCACCACTTGGTTTCAAACGGCGTGCTATTTTTGTGCCGAACTCAATTCATAAATTAATTTAATGTATTTTGCATTATTTGCATACTATTACGCTGGATGGATGGTTTGTTTTGTCTTTGTTTGAAACCGCTGCCGTGCCATCGTCGTGCCACTGCCAAGCTAAATTCATTTGAGTTCGGCACGGCAGTAGCACGACGTTTGGAACAGGCCTTACGCAAACAGAGAAACAAAGAAAAAGAGTTTAAAAACAAACGTGGTCGAAAACAATACAACAAACAGAAAATTTAGCGTCACGTAGGTGCTGAGCGAAACCTGAAACCTGGAATGAATATTCTTTGAGAAATGACTTCCTTATGTACTGGAAAAAGAAACGAACAATAGTTCGTAATTAAGAAGTGTAAGAGAAAAATTCTTGTACAAGGAATCCAAAGAAAATGACACATACTTATAAGACCTCAAACGAAGGAAAATTCATTTATTTACAGGAGCAGATCTGTGCCGGTTTCCACCGTTTTACCGAAATCGGTCAGAAATACGGGAAAGGGGACTTTTAAAGAGTTTAAATCCAAAAAATTCCCAGGGGAGCATGTCCCCAGACCCCCCTAGAAACTTTTCCGGCGACGGCAGAGATGGCAGCAACAACGGCGACGGCAACGAGAACCTCAACGTTTGCATATTTAGTAGGCCCTGCACGTGCGTTTTTCACTATTGTCCATTTCTTTGTTGTCGTCTGCAAAACAACAACGTGAAATAGCCAAATTTGAGGTTTTATGAAGGACGTCAGCAGTTGAGGATAAATTTTCATTTTCTCCCCTAAATTAAGCCCCGTTTCGACCAGTGTCATTTTTGAGGAACTACCACACCCTTGTCCTAGTTTTTTTGGGACGGTGATGGGGGAGGGGAGCGAGCAAGAGTGGAAAACGTTGTCCCACTCCTTCCTCTTTCTCTCATTTCGGCAAGGTATTATACAGACAACTCAGCTTACCTCTCAATTTGTTTTATCATGAATGTCGCAATATGGCTCAGGACTATATCCAAAAACAAGTCTGAATCTCGGTCACGATAGTTCACATATCACTGAACAGTAATTGTTAATTGTTCACTTGAGTTAATGTTTAATCAGGCTGCTTGGCCAATATGGCGTCTGTTGCAGTTGTCGGGGCAGGAATAATCGGGCTTTCGTCTGCTGTGTGTATTCTGGAAAGAGATCCGACGGTTAAAGTGACAGTTATAACAGATAAGCTAACACCAAATACAACGAGTGATGGAGCTGCAGGTCTTATTATGCCCATCTTTATAGGAAACAGTCCCAATCATTTACAAAGGTAAGCAACAAGTTACGTACGTGAGGTTTGTGCAAACCAAAGAACTGAC
>OX421449.1:37190897-37198397 GCA_949126865.1 Montipora capitata | reverse complement strand
TACAGCATTGCACAGGCATTGCAGAGGTCATGGGTTGGGTAATGACAATCTGCGCGCCAGCGAGCCATGCGAGCCATGTGAATTTCGCATTTAAGTCTAAGCACCCATTTCAAATAGCGCTGATAAACAGTTATTAAGTCTAAGCACCCATTTTGAAATGGTTAGCTTTCAATAACTGTGTGACTCGCATGCTGACTCGCAGTCATGGCTCACATGGCTCGCTTCTTGGCCCGCATGGCTCGCAGCCATGGCTCGCATGGCTCGTCCCTTGGCTCGCATGGCTCGCTGGCTCGCACATTGGTAAAACTCTCATGGGTTCGATCCGGTTGGAGCCACCAGAAGTTTTCAGGACGGTGTCTACAATTAGAGACAATAGCTTAAATTGTCCAGATAACTGCAAGGATCACTTCTCCATTTTCATCTACAACCTGCACTTTAAAATGTACATTTCTTTCCTTCAAACTCAGAGTGTGTCAGCAAAGGAGACTAGAGTCATTTATTGAGACCTGTATTTTACTACAGAACCAGTGGTCCTCATATGAAATAATAAATTTCAGAAATCTGTGGTATATTTTGTATTCAAGAAATACTGGTTATTAACCAGTTCTGGGATCTGCAATGGTCTTAAAAGGACTTCCGTTAATGCGAATGTTTTGTCCTTAAACCAATATTAATTATTTTATTCTTTTTCCTAGAAAATGGTTTAAAACAACAATGGATGAGCTAGAAAGGCTTTCTCAGAGGGATGATTCAGGGCAGGATCTGGCAATTTATAAAACAACCTTGTTTTATGTTGCAGATGAGAAAGTTGAGGTACATATATATGGTATACAGTGTATAATAAGCAAAGTGCAATGTGGTTTTCTGTTAAATGACAAAATAAATGAAAAAATAAATAATGCAATATCTACCCTCTCCCATATGCAGGGCTTCTGATAGGATGCGGAAAAAAATTAAAGATTATGCGGAAATTTTTGGCCATTTTATGCATAAACATGCGTTGATTATGTGGAAATTACACCGGATTATGCGGAAATTTGAACATTTATAGAACTAATAATTAGGCCCGTCCAATGTATTTACATGCTTATGGTAAATCAGAACTCAAAATTGCGACCAATACAGTCGCTTTTTCCCTTTGCGAGTAAGATATCTGGCCAATATGCGACCAGCATTCACCGTTAAAATAAAAGGGTTAGTAATCGGCATTTTGCCGAAACTTTTGCTAAAAGAAATAAAGCGGTAAATAAATATTTTGTTTCTTGTCATGAATTTTGTTTCAATTTGGAGATATGGAGCAAAATTGTGATGTGGTTGAACCACGATCCATTCCCTAGATCATTCACCATTTTCAGCGGTTTTTTACCCATACGTATTGCGGGCTCTTTGTTTTGTACAACTTCATCGCAATGATTGTCCCTACTTTACCAGAGTTACAAATGATGCAATTTAATTTGCTACTATAACTTGCGGCTAAATTTTCATACCTTGTATCTTTCATTCCCGAAAAATGAGTGGAAACTGCTTACGAACTTTCATCTTGCGAACAAAATGGCGTATTTTCTTCAATGTTCAGGAAAATAAGCGTTTCAAAATGTGTTTGTGAGGATGGTAAGCAGCTGCTTTATCACTAATATCAGGCATTTCTTCAGTTTTATGCGGAAAATATCATAATTATGCGGAGGATGCGGATTTTAGGGAATTATGCGGATCCGCATCGCCACACCCTGTCAGAAGCCATGCATGATATGGAGGAAGTCACCAACAATTTGCTTTTTCAAGAACACATCTCCATTTAAAAATGGAAATTGAAAAGAGGGTCTTATCTTGCGAGATATCCCACTTGTGATCCAATCAGAGCCAGTCATCTTAATGTGGGATAAAAGTGTGGAATTATCCCGAATCTAGGCCAATCAAAAGCTTGAAATAAAGATCATATTATCACAGGCCAGGATATTCCGCATATTGGCCAATAAACATGAAGCTACTTGCATACTTGTCAATTCACACCAATTACTGCATTTCCGATCCTGACCCCAAAGGGCAACAACAAAACCAAACGACTATTGCCCTTGAAATTCACATAGGAAGAAAATCAGCTTTATGCATCCCCGGGAAATCAAATTTCAAGAGAGTGAAATCTAGTTCGTGCTTAACCGGCATTCTCCTCACTTTTACTTGTGACTTTAAAGGAGAAGTATGGCATTGTTTTCATTTGCAAAATAAGCCACTTTGGGCTGAGTTTACCTTGCTTTGGTTTTCGATTTTCAGCATTCATCTTTAATCAAAATGCCTGATCCTTGTTGACAGCACTTCCCCTTTGCCTTGAAATTCGCGAAAAGGGAAAAATGGCTCCACATGAGAATAAATTATCTTTATTAAAATCTCGATGCGGGATTATTCCGTGTGTCAACCAACCAAGAGGTTGAGTGAGAATGTTCATGAGATACGAGATACACTACTTATCTCGCATCTGTGAACTGTTAAGCTTGTATGCACTGTACCGTATTTCGTAAACACTTTTTCATCTCTATCAAAGTTTCGTACCACGAAACGTTCGTATATTTTAACGCAAGTTTCGTCCGAACAAACAGACTGAGTTTCCCGAAAAGGTCAATCCCGAAGATGTTTTGTCTCCATCTTCAAAGCTGCGTATATTATTTTATGAACCGAGCACGTACGGCAACCGGAAGTAGGAGTTTCGCGTTTTAATTTAGCCGCGGTTTTTCTCAAACACTTAAAACTTAAAGCTGGTCTCCTATCATGCCCGCTTGACGAGTGTGTGAAATAACGTTTGTAATATGGTATGACAAATGGCAATTGGGTTATCTTCAGCGAGCGTAATATCCCGCATGACAGCGAATGAGAACGAGTTTGCTTTTGCAAGTATTTCATCAATTTCTATTGCGTTCGGGCCTGATCACGTTCAACTCACCTTCGACGGAGGTTGAAAGGGCCATAAATTGGGTCCAGATCGATGAAAAAGTGGTTCGGACCAATTTTTTCTACCATATACACAGCCGACAATTTGTTTTTCTCCTCATAAAACTAGCCTTTCCATTGTTTTTGTCTTCGTTAGATGTTTAGCCGCATTTCTGTTGCTCTGGCAAGATCAGATGCAGTGACCCTACATGTAGATGATCTCATCTTGGTTATTCGCGATGCATACAATCCAACTCCCATTGTTTGCTCTGTTGAAAACATATATGACATCAAGTCCTGGCTTCGTCCATACGTCGCCACTCTTAAACACCACACAAACCCACACGCATTTAGGTTTAAACTGAATGGAAAAGGAGAGGTGGAAATGTCGTACCGACCTTGGGCCAAGTCAAATAGACCTTATTGGTTTCCGAAAGAGCGCCCAATTACTATTCTACAGCAAGTACCTCCAAGAAAACTGTCAGTACTTAAACTTGACTTCAAGAAATGCTCCACAGTAGAAGAAATTCGTGCTTCAGTTGAAAAGCTGAGCGTTAGGATGACAACTGGACAACGCGACTGGTGGACAAATATGGCAGACTTAGAGGCCTCCAAGAGAGACCAGTGGGAATCCCTCACACCAGAGGAATATAGCCAAGCTGGTCAGTCCTTTGATTTGTTGGAATTCCAATTCCAAGATGCCGACCAAGACCCTGAGGAAGATGTGGAACATGGAAAGAGAAACGAGAGGCTTTTACAACAATTACTTGCAAAAAAGGAAAATCAATTATCAGTAAGTATATCTATCATTATGATCATCATCATCCACCATTGAGTCTTGCCTGACATTACATATTTTAATTCTCTCAAGTATGTAAGTAAAAACAGATCACTCATTGTTACTCACCGCATTTGGCTTCCCCTGACGTCCAGTCGATTTAATCACCAGCTATTTACTGCAGGAGTGACCAGCCGGCAGAGCAGACCTGAGCAATGAGTAATTTTCGATTTAATTTGAACTACTCTAATTTTGTGAATAGAAGAGCATGAGACAAGTACGAGACAAGAGCCTCATTTTGCCGTCTTCCTCGTTATCTATCTTTCAGGTTAAAATAGTTAAGAAGGCGAAGCTTGAAAACGGAGAAACTTCAACACCTAAAGGTGCCACCAAGAAGAAAGAGAAAGCAAAGGAAACAACGGAGCTCAAGCGCAAAAAAGTCTTAAAAGCTCGAAATTGAACGATTGAATTGTGTCAGGTGCGAAGTGTCATGTTTTCACGGGGCGTAATCAAGGGAGGGCTTCAGGTGTTCCTTAAACAACTGCAACTTTTGGCCCATCCAAGTAACCTTCTTATAGTGACGCTTTGTGCTTTTAAAAATAGTAATTATAATTTTCTTTTGGGCGTGTAATAAACCACTTGCCTAGCTCCGTGAGCGGGCATGATGGAGCTATCTTCCTCGCTCGGGATTTCATCGCTTGGTCCCGCAAGATGATTTTTTGGAATGTTTTATCCCATATAATAAATCCTTCATTGACAAAGCTTGTTCGGTTGAGATAGCTGGATATTGGCCTCGTTCTTTTTTTTGCGTGTTTACGCTTGGGCATTAACCCATATACATGACTGGCATCTCAGTGGCAGTCCAATCCGGTGCTGTGAGTAGTTATTTTTTTTTAAAGGTAAGACACTCATCAATCAGTCAGCAACCAAAGGCCCGTTTTAAACTTCGCATTTTACATGTGCCGAATCTAATGCAAATGAGCGAAAACAATGGTTTTTCTCCACATTTGCATTATATTCGGCACATGTAAAATGCGACGTTCAAAACGGGCCTAATCAATGCCAAGATATGGAGTATTTTAAAGAGCATATGAAACAAAAATGTTTATACTAATTAACAAATGTAATCTTTAACTCTACAATTTCAAAATTTGAGAAATCATTGTTGAAAGGTATGGTTTTATTTAAAATGGAAACTTGGAATTCAAATTGCGCCGGTCACCCCAAAACGCAGACTGCAGACTGTGCAGACCGTGCAGACCAGGGGTAAAATGTGGCGTTACCCTCACTATTATTGAAAGCTAACCGTAAACAGGCTTACCTGAAAGTTATTTAGACCTAATTAGGCTAACCGAATGTTATTTAGGCCTAATTCAGGCTAACTGAATTTTCATTTTACAGACGGTTGCACAGTCTGCAGTCTGCGTTTTGGGGTGACTGAAATCGCGCGGTCAAAATGACGGCGTTGAGAATTTTTTAAATGCTGGTTTTCGTACACTTTTTTTGGTTTTTGTAAGTTAACATGGACCACAGTATTAAAATACGTCGTTGTAATCCAACAATCTCTTATTTTGAAATTTGATCCAGTTTTTCTTCGATTGAAAGGTCACTTCAAAGCTCATTCGCGTCCGAGAATAGCAAATTTTACTTGCCCTCGTCATGAAAAAAACGTCCTCATTGTATCAAACTAGATCATCCAGCAAACTACTGGCAAAACACAAAAAAAGGTCAATCGGCATTTGACACCCAGTTTGAAAGGTGAAAAATCAATTAGGCAAGGCATGGTGAAAGCGTTTTGCCACCAACTGTATCGAGGTGAAATGGGCTTTACGTGAAGAAAATGTTCATTGATCGAATCTCCGCTTTTTTGTACGTACCAGTCCGAAATAGAGAAGTTCAGTCTACACGGTTGATTATGGAGAGGCTGGGAATAAAAAATGGATATTGCTGCCAAGAATGTCACCATGGGATAAAAACACATGGGAAAGGCGGGAGATGGCAGGACATGACAAGCTTCGGAGGAAGGTAAGATTAACAGTTTTTCCTTTTAGTAATATTTTGCAAGTGATTTACATTAAAAGATGTAACTTCCTTGGTGCGTCAAACAGAGGTAGTGCGCGACTTTTACTGGACTTGGCAATACACCGGTATATGCAATAAGACATTAACAGCGGCTTCATAATCGACGGTATTTTATTTCCCATACAAAGTCTTACAACGCGTTTAAATTCTCAACGGCCGCCTGTAACGCAACACCGCTTGCACTCAAAGGTCATCTTCCCACTAGTAATCAATTATTACACGCTCTCTAGTGACGCGAACTTGGGCTGCCTATGGAGTCACTCAACCTCTTGGCCCTGTTGACACGTGGAATAATCCCACAACGATACTTCAATCAGGATAATTTATTCTAATTTTGAAATATCATGTTGCGCCAATGTCATGCAATTTCTGCCGTTCAAAAGAAGCAGGCATTGTCATTACAATCGTAAAATAAATGATTATGCCCTCAGGAGAAGCGATGGATAATTGCTAAAAAACGAAAACCAAACCCAAGTCAACTTGAATGGTTTACTTTCGAATTAAAACAAAGCTACTTTCTTGGTAAATTAAAAGTGACAATCGGAAGTAAAAGTAAATATAATGAGCCGTTTAGCACGTGCGAACCACTGCCGTGAAAGTCATTTTCTGAGCTATCATCATGTGGATTTTCTCCCGATGTGAATTTAGAAAGTGCAAATTCATGTCTGGTTTTGTTTTTGCCACTCCGGGTAAGGATCAGAAATGCAATAATTGGTGTGAATTGACAAGTATGCAAGTAGCTTCATGTTTATTGGCCAATATGCGGAATATCCCGGCCTCTGATAATACCACCTTTATTGCAAGCTTTTGATTAGCCTACATGTAGATTCGGGATAATTCCGCACTTTTATCCCACATTAAGATGACTGGCTCTGATTGGATCACATGTGGGATATCTCGCAAGATAAGACCCTCTTTTTAATTTCCATTTTTAAATGGTTGTTTCCATTTTTAAATGGAGATGTGTTCAAGGTACTCAATACAACCTTAAGAAATAAGGCAAGTTTTGTTACAATTTTCTATAAATTGGACCATCACCCTTTTGTGTATTCTTCATAGAAAGTCACGGGATTCTTGATTTCCCCCTTCCAGATGGCCGCATTTATTTCAGGGTAGTAGGAGGTCACCTACATGAACACTGTATCTTATTCTAATATTGTCTTGGTTTTATGCTCTCCTGGAGCAGTGATTCCTGTTGATGAAGAGAGCAATGTGCAAATGACCGTCTTTAGTTACAAAGTTGGTCATAGCAGTATGCACTGGTTTGTAGTTCCTGACCTGTTAGAGCTTTGTTCCTTTTGACATGAGCATACAATTCTGCTCCTGCATTCATCACCTTTTGTTCCTTCAGGTGAGAGGTTGATGTAGGGTGGCTCTCCACCTTGTATGATCAGCTATAAAGCTGTTGATATGATGCTTGTTCATGTGTTACTTTCATGCAGTTGACATGGCCCAGCCAGGGCAGCCCGTGCTGTCTGAATAGTGTTAATACATGCTGGGGAAGCCAGGGAAGAGGGGGGGGGGGGGGACTCCCATATAGAAAGGATGGGGGTGCTTGTTGGAAATTTTGAAAAGAACCCCTAAGAGGTATACCAAGATGCTGTCTTGTGGGCGTGGCACAAATTTTTTTTCACCCCTAAGAGGTACCAAATCATGGGTTTTAATTAGATAAATTTAAATATTAGTTAATTGTCAAATGTCTCCTGTCATTTTTGGCT
>OX421449.1:37175897-37180897 GCA_949126865.1 Montipora capitata | reverse complement strand
CATAGTGCTCGCAGGATAGAGTGAGTTTCAATCGAGTGTCGTAAAACCAAAACCAAAACCAAAGTACAGTAATTACTTTGGCCAATCAAAAAGGACAGAGACAATCCAGTAAACCAATCAGAACTCATTGTGACACAATGTGCACGCGCGAGCCACAATTAGTTTTGGCTTCACTTCTGATTGGTTGAAATAGTGGCGCGAGAAATTTCCACCAATCACTGAGTGAAGTAATGCAAAACCGCCCCAGCAGCTGTTATTATTACTACTATTTTTATTATTGTCATCAAGATGATGATGATGATGATGATTATCATTATTGTTATTTACAGTATTTCATTTTGTTCTTGCACTGAATTATCTTTCAGTGTGACCTGTGCCCAGGTTTGTTGTTGTTGTTTCTCTTCCTGCCTCTCCTCTTGGGTGCAGGGGCTTGTGTTTGGATTGTGTATACTGCTGGCCACTTGGGTGGTTCTAACCAGGAGGGGTTGGGTTGGGTTACTGGGTACCTGACCTCCATTTGCAACGAACGTTGTTTAATGTTGATTGCTGACTGTCACGTGAAAACAGTTGTGTTGATTCAATATATCCTTCTAAAGAGTAACAGTTTCTTGAAAGCGTTGAAACTGGTTTGAGCCTCCTATTTACGTGTAATTTCCATTAAACCATCAAGGGTAGATCGAGCTACTCCAGCAAGTACGTCTACATTCCATGTCCGGAAATGCCAATATTTGAGGGGTTTGTTTTATTTTTGATTATTGTAATTTTTAACTTATTTTTAAAGAGAATTTGAGTGAACTCCAGCCTTACCTGGGAAACTAATTCTTGGGTTCCAGAAGCACTGGAAACAGCGTTTCTGAGTGTTCTATTTAAAAAATTTCCTGGGGGACATGCCCCACAGACCCCCCCTAGGTAGCTTGCGCCTTTGGCGCTCCCAAGGCGCCTTGCGGCGCTAAAAACTGTCACGTCCGGTGCTTTCAGAAATATGTCCGCTACTTTACAAAACTGTTGAAAACCCTGTATACCCCAATTGATATTCCAAAGGTACTGAAAAATACTTTTCCTTTTTTATTCAGGGCAAATGGGGAGGTTGTTCTTGGTGGAACTGCATATCACAATAATTTTGATACAAGAGTTGATGCTGATGATACCAGACATATTTTAGAGGCGACCAGTCAGCTTGTGCCAAGTTTGAAAGTAAGTGTGATTTTTCATGTGTGCTTAGCTCAAAGAGTTCATAGTAAGGCTAATAATGTTTGTCTATTGTTTTCTTTGAAACATTTTAGCGAGCTAAATTGATAGATGCTTGGGTTGGACTCCGGCCTTTTCGAAGCAGTGTTAGGCTTGAAAAAGAAGAGAAGAGATTTGAGGACAAGATTGGACAAGAAAGATGCCTTAAAGTACGAACGTGGAATGATATGTACATGTAATTAAAAGTACTGTTCTTTGGACCACAATTGTAGGACCGCACCCCCAACCCAAGTAAAGCTGCCTAAAATAGAAGTGACGACATGTATAATGTACTATTTGCAAAAAAGAAGAAAAAAAAAAACAGCGCTGTCTGCTGTTCACCTGGCGTGCAAACGAGATGAAAACGCCATGTGACCAGAGCCTCAGCGTTTGACAGACTCAATGAAGGCCTAAAATGATTTCTTCAGTAATATTATTTCTATCAAGTGAAGCTATAATCCTCGCATTTATGAACGCAATTTTCGCAATTGCGTAGAGAAGCCTGAAAAAGTCAGGACTTCAACGGGGTTTGAACCCGTGACCTCGCGATACCGGTGCGTCGCTCAAACCAACGGCAGTGGCTTCATAGCTCAGTTGGTTAGAGTGTCGCACCGGTATCGCGAGGATGCGAGTTCAAGCCCCGTTGAAGTCCTGAATTTTTCAGGCTTCTCTACGCAATTGCAAAAATTGCGTTCATAACTACGAGGATCACAGCTTCACTTGATTTCATATCCACAGTTCATTATATGATCCATTTCATCGTTGAACATTATTTTTGTTGCCAATGAAAGGGACAAAAGTTCGTTTGACCTTTTTTCATAACTTGCCTAATTTGGACGTGACCTTCGGCAACATTATTCAACAGTTTTGTGTTTGAATTTTGGCTGCAATTTGACAAATTGACGAAGATAGGAAAGGAGTCATTTAAAACAGTTATGTAATCAGGTCTAACCATCCGTTGTTTTGTATTTCTGTTCACAGATTGTTCACAATTATGGCCATGGTGGTTCTGGTTTGACCATGCACTGGGGCTGTGCTATGGACACCACAGACCTGGTGTTTGAATTTCTGGCTGCTCCCAAACAGCTGCATGCCAGATTGTAGTGTGGCATACACCAAATAAACATAGTATTTTGAATAGCTGGAAAATGATGGTATTAATAGTTTTTATTCAAGACAAAATTATTGCTTCAAGAAAAGCACTAAATTAATGTGTTGTATTGTATGCCCAATAATTTAGCTAGGACTACGAGTAATTTGTATAAGAAATTGCAATACTGTGCGACAGTATAATCGCGCTATCCAATAATTTAGCTAGGACTACGAGTAATTTGTATAAGAAATTGCAATACTGTGCGACAGTATAATCGCGCTATAAAATAAATTGAAAACTCCACATTCCTCTTAATCTTGTCATGATACCTTTTGTAGCAGTGTTTAAAGGTGTACGCCTAACATCAAGTTAAGTTAATTTAAAAAAACTTAAGTGTAACACTTATGTCAAATTTACCGTATTGCTTAATGTAGGTGCAAAATGAGGGAGACTAGTATCTTCTTGTTTACATTCTCCAGGGCCAAAGCCAAAAATAAATCTGATAGAACAAAGATTTGTTGAAATATTTAGATTCAGTGGACTGTCATTTTTATAGAACCCAAATTTGAAAATAAATAAATGTTACTATACAGTAGAAAACCGAATTGATTGTGATTTCCATTACTCTGGGAAATTCGTTTGGGTTTCTCACCATATGAATCAGCGATGTTTCTTATTTACAAGCAGTGACGTCAAATTTCTTTTGATATTCAAATTTGCCAACCACTGAACAAAAGAATTCATTGTTTCAACAGCCAATGAGGTTCTTGTTCTTCTTCTTCATGGGCGACGTCACGAGAAAAATCACTATATAATTATTTCCCAATTTAAAGTTACCTTTTGCTTTCTTTTCTCTAAACGATGATTTAGTACATGTTAGCAATTGGCTTCAACAGTCAATGAGGTTCTTCTTCTTCTTCTTCATGGGCGACGTCACGAGAAAAATCACTATATACTTATTTCCCAATTTAAAATTACCTTTTGCTTTCTTTTGTCTAAACGATGATTTAGTACATGTTAGCAATTGGCTGATAGCAAAAAAACCCATACACGCTCAATATGACAAAACTGAATTTATGCTTATTGGGTCAAGACAGAGACTGTGCACTCAAACAGTTTCTCATAGGCCTTTAATCAATTAATGGCGCTCCCATTGAGCACGTTACTACTGCTAAATCACTAGGAGTGCTTATCAATGGTAAACTTACTTGGGGAAGCCAAATTGATAAGTTAACCAAGAAAATTGCTTCTGGTATTGGGGCCATATAACGAATCAGGCACCTTGTCCCTCTATGGGACCTTACATTCTATTTATCAGGCCCTAGTGTAACCGCATTTCAACTAACTTTGTAGGACAAACTGCAAAAACTACAAAACAGATCAGTCCGTGTCTTGACCTACCTTAACTATGACGCTGATGTCCATAATTTAATTGAACAAATGCCCGGTCAAAAAATGTTTTGACCAGGCATGAGATTAGACTGAAAAGAAGTATGGGTTATTGACCAAGCGTGAGGTCAAGATGACTGGATATTGGCCAAGTTCTTTTTTTGCGTGTTTATGGACCGAGACGAAGTCGAGGTCCATAAACACGCAAAAAAAGAACGAGGCCAATATCCAGTCATCTTGACCGAACAATCTTGGTCAATAAAGGATTTATTATATGACTTAAAACACCAAAAAATGATCTTTGATCTTGCGGGACCAAGCGAGAAATCCCGAGCGGGCAGTATCGCTCCATCTTGCCCGCTCGGGTAGCCAATCAGAGCGCGCGATTTGGTTCATCTTGCCCGCTCACGGAGCTAGTCATATAATAATATGTACTTATTGACTGAGTGGGAGGGCCGAACGGGAAAATGTTTGGCCCGAGGTCATGGCGTACGGACCGAGCGCCAAATGTTTTCCTGTCCGGCCCGACCTAAACTCAGTAAATGAGCATTTTATCATATGGGTCCTTTACACTATTCATGAGCACTCAGAATTTGAAATTTGGACAAAATAAGTAACATTTACACAGACAATTTATCTAATATGCTGTTTGCATTTGCTCTTCTGGCTGTAAATAACTTGGATGTTTAAAT
Source organism: Montipora capitata (assembly GCA_949126865.1). Classification (NCBI taxonomy): domain Eukaryota; kingdom Metazoa; phylum Cnidaria; class Anthozoa; order Scleractinia; family Acroporidae; genus Montipora; species Montipora capitata. The sequence goes on along the minus strand of OX421449.1, from coordinate 37,176,496 downwards.
GCGACGAAATCCTCTAAAATCGCATCGCACGGAAAAGTACGTGTTCCTAGTAGGGCCGTACGGCTTTTTCCGGCCCTGCTCGTGCTAATGCGTACGGCGCTCATACTGGGATTTTTCCAATAGTTTCACAATGAAAGCGCGCGCGGGTCCGTACGGGTCACACGATAAGACGAATTATGAAGCGGAAACAACATGTTCAGCCCTTCCTTAGTGTGTGCAATAAACGTTTGCTTGGTGCAACTGTAAGACATGCATGACATGCAGGAAAACGTCCCTCAGAGCAATTTGCAGTTAATTTTTTGCAGACTATTTATTTAAAGAAGAAACGAGTGAATTCTACTCAAGAGCTTTTTTTTTGTATCTTTTAACTGAATTTATTACCATAGCTTAAAAACTAAAAGACCTCAAAATGGGATAGGACGTCACGGCCGCCATGTTAGTGTCTGTCTCCAAACAATGAAATGACGGCCATGTTGGTGTCCCGATCCAATCATCCGGGAACTGAAAGCTATTATTATGCTAACGCCTTCTTTTGTTTTCGTTGAAAAACATGGCTGGTGATCACGTGAGTGAAACCCAAGAATACCACCCAATTCAGT
>OX421449.1:37165897-37173397 GCA_949126865.1 Montipora capitata | reverse complement strand
TTTGTGATGTCTTTTGTCTAGGAGTGAACTTTGATATGTATGTGTCATTTGCCAGCTGGGAGGTCTTGGAAATGCTGCCCGAGGTCGCAGGCCGAGGGCAGCTTTTTCTATTTCCAAGCCTCTTGTCTAATACAAAACAGTTACTTCTGCAAGTAAACGGATTGGGAATCAAAAAATGGAAATTTAAGGTCATTACACAAGCTCACGCAACCTGGGCTAGGATTCCACCCGGGTTGGTGGGCAAGATAGAAAAATTCCGCCCGTACCCAGAGCCAATCAGATTGCAGGATCCACAGAATTCCGCTCGCTCACGCATTGAAAAAAAAGAATTATGGAAATTGGGTTATTTATTAAGGCAAGCAATGTAACCACACTTAACGTTTAGTAAAAAAGATAGCTTTGGGTCATCCTCCCTTCTAGTGATTATTTGTTCATAATTTCGTCTTTTTTCAACCGTGAATCAGCGAAAAAAATCATATAGCCACATAAATGACAAGACTATATGCTGGCTTTTGAAGTCTTCAGCATATTTTTAAAACTCATATCGTGATTCATTCCACTTGACCACAAGTGGTTCAAAGTCCCAAACGTCAGGATGGCCAAGGGGTCTGTCCGAGCCTGATGTACTCCACTTGAAGACGGGCTGCTGGTCATGTGTCGGGCCACTCACTGCCAGACATTCGAGGCTTTTAATCATCTCCGAATTGGTTATCTGTGAAAAAAAGTGACATGAAGACAGCTATAATTGTAACCACACAGCATGCACCAAATGCAGAACTATTTGTAGGCAGTCTGCAGTCTGCAGTCTGCAGTCTGCAAATGTCAGACACCGCTCCCACTGATCCTGACGGAGCGACCGTCAAACAAGTCTTAGACAAGTCCATGGACTACTTCACGTTGACTCCAAATTTCTGTTCGATGGAAACGTGCCTTTAACATTTATGTAGCCTCGAAAGGAGCAACCAATGAAGGTCAGAAAATAGCACTTCTGTTACTTTCAGGAGGTACGGAATTACAACAGATTTACTACACTTTCGTACCTGAAAATAACGAAACTGCGATTGTTTAGCAGCTCTAAATAACAATTTTACACCGAAAGTCAACGTCCCATTTGAGCGACACGTATTCCGACAGATGCAACAGATAGAGGGAAAAGCCATCGATCGATCAGGGCCGGGTTGTTCAAAAGCCGATTAACTCTAATCCCAGATTAAAAAATTAACCAAGGAGTTTATTTCTCTACTCTCAAATGCTGTTCAACGCTGATATTCGGCAAAAATTTACATTAGAAGAAGTCAATCTTGTAAAACAAGCAAAAGAAACTTTCACCAAAAAGTTGAAAACATGAAACAAAAGTTTACATGCACTAACCCTGTATTAAGTTAATAGGCTTTCGAACAACCAGGCCCAGTTTGTTTGCCGTTTACGTCAGAAAGCTATATGTTGTGATTTTGCTAACGTGGATAAAGCCATCCCAGATCAAATCATTGAAAAATGTAAAGATTCAAAACTTCGTCAAAAATTTCTCGAGAAAGCGAGTGATGCAACCTTGACTGTACTACAGGAAACTGTACGAGTCTATAAGGCGGTCAACACTCAAATGCCGCAGTCCATGGGAGGCCCTGAGCAGGTAAACAGAATCGGTCAGAAGTGAACTGGTTCTGAAGGAGACAGGAGTTGGCCAGCACTCGGAAAAGCCTGTAACAAGTGTGGTCTCCTTAGTTATTTTGCAGCCCGTTGCCGATCTTAAGTGGAAAAGAAACGTCCAGGGGAAAAACAGCGTTCAGATGGTGTTAACCAAATTTCATTTTGTTGTGAAATGTGCCAATGGCTTGAGTGGAGTTGCTGATTCGTGCATTGGAGGTGTGCAGGTTACGAATGTCCTTATTTACTCAATGGCAACATGCAATATGGTGGATCGTGATACGTGGGAGAGTTTAAAACAGGAAGGAGCATAAGAAATGCAGATCCCGAAGGTACGAAAGGAAGCTGTTTGCTTACGGCCAAACTGAACCCATTGATGTACACTGTAGTTGGGACACTTGCGAGAGGTGTGTAGACCCCTTTTCAGTTAATTCCCAATCTGGAGGACAAAACAATAAGATTGATTTGCATTTGAAAGGTTTGTTTCTCTCCGGGGACAGAACAACCATTGTTTTATCCTCCAGGTTGGGAATTACTGAAATGGGTCTATAGCCGAGTTTACCGTTGTGGAAGGTCATCGCATCTGTATCGATATGAGAGGAGCTAATGAAGCAATTGAAAGGGAGAAGCATCCTATTTCTATCATCGAGGAAGTCTTGCATGATTTAAACGGGTCTACTGTTTTCAGGAAATTGGACCTGAAGTGGGGCTTCCATCAAGTAGAACTTTATGCGGCAGAATTACGTCAGATTACTTCCTTCATTACACACATCGTTACCAGAGGTTGACGTTTGGAATGACCTCAGCTCCAAAGAAATATCAGAAGATTGTCAAACATACCCTGATTGGCTGCAATGAATGAGAAGATGTGTCAGTTCAGACTTTCAAAATTAACATTCTTTGGACATGAGCAAACAAGGAATTTCACCAAGTGAAGAGAAGGTGTCTGCAATTCAAAATGCCAAGCCACCACAGAATAATGCAGACGTCAGATCATGCTTAGGGCTAGTGCAATACTGTGCCAAGTTCCTGCCAGATTACGCCCAGTTTGCCGACCCGCTCAGAATCCTTAGAAGAAGGGATCAACATTTCATGTGGGGAGACGCCCAAGAGAAATTCTTCCAGAAGTTGAAAGATCTGCCAACCCACGCAAATACTTTTTCTACTTCAAGAATGAATGCAGAACGCGAATTGCAGCCGACGCGGGTCCTACAGGCTTAGGAGCTATTCTCACTCAGCTACAAGATGGCATGTGGAGAGTAATCTTCCATGCATAACGAAATCTTACTAACGTGGAAATGCTGGCGCGACTCCCGAACGGAAAAGGAAGAGCTTGCATTGGTATGGGCTTACGAGAGATTTAAGCTGTATGTATATGGTCGAGGATTCGAACTAGAGACCCATCACAAACCTCTGAAACACATTTATAACACGTCCTCTAAACCGTCTGCACATATAGAACAATGGTTCCTTCGCTTGCAGGGCTACAATTTCAGAGTAATTTACTGTCCTGGTAAGACCTACATTACTGAAGCCCTTTCAAGGCAAACTTCCATGGATCTGAAAGATCCCAGTGGCGAGGAAGCTGACTCTGTCAGAGCTTTTGTACAAGAAAGTACGCCAATGGCTATTACAGCAAGAAAAGTCGAAAGAGAACCAGAAAAAGATCCTGAACTGTGTAGTGTTAGATACTGCATACAAAGTGGTGACAGGTCTCAATGCAACTTGCTTCATTCCCTGAGCGTGAAGAATGGACTTTGGACAGTAGGAAAGTTAGTCAAGCGCGGAAGAAGGATCGTTATCCCTCAGAGCCTTAGAAGTGAAGAACTGCTTTTAGCACATGAGGGCCATCAAGGTATTATGAAGAGGAAAACACAGTTGAGAACGAAAGTGGCCCAAAATAGACTTTGATGTGGAGAAAGTTTGCAGAAGCTGCCCTGTATGCCAAGTAGTGGGAGAATTTTGTCCACCTGAGCCAATGCAGCGTGTAAAACCACCGTCCGGAAAGTGGCAAGATGTAGCCCTCGATGTCTTAGGTCAATTTCTTTCTGGAGAAAACCTATTTCTAGTGGATTAATACAGCCGTTTCTTTGAAGTAGTTGCCATGCGCACAACCACCTCTCAGAAGATGATTGATGCGCTAATGCCCATATTTACACGGTATGGCTACCCATTCAGTCTTATGTCGGACAATGTTCCTCAATTTGTGTTCGAAGAATGTGAAGCTTTTCTAACTGAACATGGGATCGATAATCGAAAACCCACTCCCCAATGGCCCCAAGCGAATGGGGAAGTAGAGCGCCAGAACCGAACGTTGTTGAAGTCACTCAAAATAGCTGAAGTTGAACGCAAAACGTGGAAAGAAGAACTGGACAAATTCCATTTAGCAGACAGAACAACCCCTCACAGCAGTATAGGAACAACCCCAGCATTTCTAATGTTTGGAAGAGAACTTAAGACCTAGTTACCGGAACTACTTACCAATGAGACTGTTCTGGATGAAGGAATTAGAGATCGTGACTGGAATCAGAAGCTTGCGACACGCTCTTTATAACCCTATCACTCGGAGAGAGAAAGCTCTTGTCAAGAACAGCAAGTCATCCGGAGAGTTAACTCCCACCTTTCAGACTGAGCCTTCCACTGTTCAGACAAAGCTGGGAGGGACAAAAACTCATATTGAAATCAGCCGAAGGTGTAGTACACCGGAGTAAATAACCAACTGGTTTGCCTCCGGCCAGTTGGGATTCTTAACGGTTGTTGTTGTTGTGTTCTGTCGTTTCGTTCATTGTGTTTCATTGGCCCTGAAAAGTCCCTATGGGGAGAGGGGTCAATTAAGTATGTATTGTATTGTACTACATGATGCAAAGAAGTCGAGAAGCATGGCTTGTTTGTGACTTTAAGTGTGTTAAACTAAAGTGTGACGAATCTGTTTATATCTCGGCCATCACTACATTCTGCCTTTGCAAAATAAATCTGAGAATTCCTGAGAAGTTCTAGTCCTTTATAAGCCCTTAAACGTTCAATTCAGGTGTCTACACGAGACAATTGCTCAAATTATGCAGATACACTGTAAGTGCGTGGATCAATTTTCTTCCGACAAATTCCTAAGAGTTCTAACTTACCCTATCTGCCTAATTGGCATACTTTGGATTCCTAACAAAACTGTGTATTCACAAGCCCAGACAACTGAAAACATTCTTCCATTTCTCTCGGTCATGAAGCCAATTTGGCACCCTCAAAGTTCTTTAATAGTATGTCAGAGTTGCAAGATGATACGTTGGGAAAGTTCAGTGGTCCACAGCACTCAGGGTCTGAAATAATTTGACTTTTATGTCTGTAGCAAAACGGAACCCTCTTTTGGCAGAAGAAGATGAGTTTGGGAAAAAAGGTGGATTTGAACTAAGGAGTAAATATTTGAGAACAAAATATACTAAGTAAGATACAAGTTTGATGCCACGATACAGGATATTACACAACAATGTCAAAATAGATTACCTTGGCATCAGTTCCTCCACTTATCCTGTGTCCTAAGGCTCTAAATGGATATTTTCCACTTGCTGGGTTTAAGTCTGATCGAGAGGAGATTGCATTCTCGCCACTGTATGGTGGGGTGCAGTTACAACGAGCCAGTGGGTCATGTTGGTAGTCATTGTATCTGAACAGCACATGATTGGAGGTTAGACAAAATAGAGCGGTTTTCAATTGAGTGTCGAAAGTAATTAGGGAATTGCTTTGGTTTTGCATTACTTCACTCAGTGATTGGTTCAAAGTTCTCGCGCCACTTTTTCAACCAATCAGAAGTGAAACCAATGGCTACGTCTAATTACTTCGAGTTTTAATTGGTTTCCTGGATTTTCTCCGCCCTTTTTGATTAGCCAAAAGGCCTGCAATAAAGGCATCTATTAAATTTGGGAGACAGGGTCTACTTTGTAGTTGGAAGAATTTGACATACTGTCATGTTCAATTTGACTGCAAAATTATCATTTTTTGCATAGCCCTCCTATAAAATTTAATTTTTCTTTACCCTTCGATCCTTTTCTTAAAACTACACTAAAAAAATAGCAAAAAATAAATTTGTAAAGCCCAGAGCCCCCAAGGAAATGCTGCTTAACGTAAATTATGTTGGATTGGATGATTTTCAGTCCCCTTACAGAAGAATGAAACATCATATTAAAACAAACCTCATCAATTTCATCATGGAATTCATATCAACCACCTTGTGGTGATCCCTTTTGAAGATCTGAGCTCGAGGTGATCCCTCATAACTGAACCATGAACCAATTTTTTTCACATATTCGGTTGCACCACTCATGTTGAAAATATACGGAAAAAACCTACAAGTAGAAAGAATAGATGGAAACACCTGATGGAAAAACAAGTTAAATTTAAGACTGGAGTTCCGTGCTCCATTCTCATATAACTTGCGATCAACAGCAGCCCCTCTTGTGTACATTCCAAGGTAGGGCATCAGATACTTTTAAATCAATAGCTCCCATAGGTTAACTCTGTCCCAGAAAGTGTTGGACAACTATCCGATTACTTTTCATTTGCGAAGGAATCAAGAAAGTTTATATTAAGAAGTCATACACATTTGATTTCTTCGGACGCTTTCAATTTGACAGAACTCACCAGCCAGACCGGTATTTAGAAGGAAAAACTCTACAACTTCTTCAAGTTAACACACTTTGAAGATTGTTGTTGTTCTGTGTCTTGTAAAAATAAAAGAACCCGGATGTCGCCTACTTCATCCAACAAGAAAGCATGGCGCGCAGTTTGTGTTAATGTGTTATCGTTTATTTTTGCCTCCATCACGAGCGCTGAACGCAATCCAACAGGTTATGAGCCCAGGAAAGAATTTTTTGGAGGATATGGGAGACTTATTTTCGATGGAGATGAACGTAAATACGAACAGTGGGAAGTTAAATTCCTCGGGTACATGCGATTGCGAAAACTGAGAGACTACTCTAGCAGAGACCGCGGAAGGCCTCAATGCAACCAAGAACGGAGAAGCTTTCGCCGAACTAGTCCTGTTCCGGGACTCCATCTTACTCCGCCCTGAAAATGGGCCTGGAACCCAGGCGGGAAAAGAGAGAGTCTCTCTTTTCCCGCCTGGGTTCCAGGTGCATTTTCAGGGCGGGGTAATAGGGAGTCACGGAACAGGAACATGACTAGACTGACCCTTAGCTGGTAAATAACCTATTTATTTTTTCCTTTCTCTCTCTCTCTCCCTCTCTGAAATCACTTTTTTAATTGTTGACTCGCACCTCGCTTGATAGTGAATGCAGTAAGCAACTTACAAACTGAACGTTTCAAAGAGGAATACTTTTATTTGAATTCTATTTCCATGCGTCTTGTGTAATAAAAATCTGTTTTGAAACATTTCTATATGTAAACGGATTCGGTGTCAAAGAAAAAGGAAATTTAAGGTCATTACACTAGCTCACGCAACCAGGGCTAGGATTCCGCCCGCTCCCAGAGCCAAGATTGCAGGATTCGCAGAATTCCGCCCGCTCGCGCATTGAGGTTGTACATGTAAAATCGCAAAATCGAAAGTGACATCGATTTTAGAGGATTCCTGTGATCAAGTTACCTTGCGGCAACTCACGAAACAAAGGATGCATCTGTGACGAAATGACGGCAAGACACCGGGTTTTTGTTAGTTTACTTTTTTTCTTTCAAGTGTTATAAAGTTCAACAAGGTATATTCGATTTCAACACAAAGATCGCAATCCTTGATGCTAGTCTAAGTGTCAACTCAAGTCCTTCGAATGGGGTTAGTACTTGGGTGGGGGACCGTTGCGAAGTCCCGGTGACCACAATAGATAATGTTTAAAAACGTGGTTTCATTTTTTATTT
>OX421449.1:37150897-37155897 GCA_949126865.1 Montipora capitata | reverse complement strand
AAGGACCGTCAAAGTGTTGTACATAAGAACTGACTCTCAAAGCACATGGTGTTATGTTTACTATCAACTCATGTCTAGATTCAACTGTCTTTATTTTGACAAATATATGCACAATTACGATGGTTGCGTTACCGAGTCACGCAATGAATCAATAATCATAACACATGGATTTAACCCTTTCATGCCCGAAGGGGCCCCCATTGATGAGTAAGATTGTGTGACATTGGACTGAGAGTAAAATATATGTGTCACTCTTGGGAGGAAAGGGTGAAGCAAATGTATTGGCTGTTAACTTGTGTGACATAATAATGTTACATCACTCATCTAATTGCTCTGCACAAAGCAATGTATCATGTCATTGTCTACATTATGATTGCAGTGCTGGAAATAATTTTTATTTATTCAGAGGACATATGTCCTTTCAAATCTTCTTTTTGGTCGGACATTCGACAAATTGGACCGGACATAATTTATTGACTGACAACACCTTGAAGAAGAGAACTTAAGATGTGCTGGTGACATGTTCGGCCATTGTGTCCGATCATAGTGTGAAATTGGCTGGACATTTTCAAAATTTGTTCGGACAATGTCAGATGACCGACTGTTATTTCCAGCACTGTAAATTATCAGCTCATGGAAAAGGGCAAGTTGCATTCAAAGATTGGGCGAGGCCAATATGAGGATCTGACCTGGCTATGAGTCTACATTTTGCAGGGTGAAGCCTACAAAACAAACTACATGCAAATAAAGCAATAGCTTTTGCAGACTTGCAATCTCTTGGATTGTGATTGCACAACAAGCTAAGAATGTAGATGAAGAGGAGAAGTGGTCCTCGCACTTACCGGTATCTGGACAATAATTGTCCAGTTAAGTGTCTATAATAATAACAATAATTACAATGTATTATAGACATTATTTAAGACATTGTCTGTAATATTATAGACACCTGAAAAATTCAGGTGGCTCCAATGGGGCTCAAACCCATGACCTCTGCGACGCCAGTGCAATGCTTTTCCAGCTGAGCTATAAAGCCACTCAGTTGGGAGCAGGTCAATTCGTTGTGCACATGTGTTCCCATGAGAGGAGTAATGAAGGAAAGAAATGTATATTTTGAAGTGCAGATTGTAGACGAGATAGGAGAAGTGATCCTGCAGCCCAACAAATTGATCTGCTCCCAGCTGTTTGGCTTCATAGCTCAGTTGATACAGCATTGCACAGGCATCGCACAGGTCATGGGTTCGAATCCCGTTGGAGCCACCAGAAGTTTTCAGGACGGTGTCTACAGTTAGAGACAATAGCTTAAATTGTCCAGATAACTGCAAGGATCACTTCTCCATTTCATCTACAACCTGCACTTTAAAATGTACATTTCTTTCCATCAAACTCAGAGTGTGTCAGCAAAGGATACTAGAGTCATTTATTGAGACCTGTATTTTACTACAGAACCAGTGGTCCTCATATGAAATAATAAATTTCAGAAATCTGTGGTATATTTTGCATTCAAGAAATACTGCTTATTAACCAGTTCTGGGATCTCCAATGGTCTTAAAAGGACTTCCATTAATGCAAATGTTTTGTCCTTAAACCAATATTAATTATTTTATTCTTTTTCGTAGAAAATGGTTTAAAACAACAATGGATGAGCTAGAAAGGCTTTCTCAGAGGGATGATTCAGGGCAGGATCTGGCAATTTATAAAACAACCTTGTTTTATGTTGCAGATGAGAAAGTTGAGGTACATATATATGGTATACAGTGTATAATAAGCAAAGTGCAATGTGGTTTTCTGTTAAATGACAAAATAAATGAAAAAATAAATAATGCAATATCTACCCTCTCCCATATGGAGGAAGTCACCAACAATTTGCTTTTTCAAGAACACATCTCCATTTAAAAATGGAAATTGAAAAGAGGGTCTTATCTTGCGAGATATCCCACATGTGATCGAATCAGAGCCAGTCATCTTAATGTGGGATAAAAGTGCAGAATTATCCCGAATCTAGGCCAATCAAAAGCTTGAAATAAAGGTGATATTATCAGAGGCCGGGATATTCCGCATATTGGCCAATATAAACATGAAGCTACTTGCATACTTGTCAATTCACACCAATTACTGCATTTCCGATCATGACCCCAAAGGGCAACAACAAAATCAGCGAATTGCACTTGAAATTCACATAGGAAGAAAATAAGCTTTATGATATCCCCGGGAAATTAAATTTCAAGAGAGTGAAATCTAGTTCGTGCTTAACCGGCATTCTCCTCACTTTTACTTTGAATTCAGAGGGACTCTACATTTGTGTGACTCTAAAGAAGAAGTATGGCATTGTTTTCATTTGCAAAATAAGCCACTTTGGGCTGAGTTTACCCTGCTTTGGTTTTCGATTTTCGGCGTTCATCTTTAATCAAAATGCCTGATCCTTGTTGACAGCACTTCCCTTTTGCCTCGAAATTCGCAAAAAGGGAAAAATGGCTCCACATGAGAATAAATTATCTTTATTAAAATCTCGATGCTGGATTATTCCGCGCGTCAACCAACCAAGAGGTTGAGTGAGAACATTCATGAGATACGAGATACACTACTTATCTCGCATCTGTGAACTGTTAAGCTTGTATGCACTGTACCGTATTTCGTAAACACTTTTTCATCTCCATCAAAGTTTCGTACCACGAAATGTTCGTATATTTTAACGCAAGTTTCGTCGGAACAAACAGACTGAGTTTCCCGAAAAGGTCAATCCCGAAGATGTTTTGTCTCCATCTTCAAAGCTGCGTATATTTATGAACCGAGCAACGTATGGCAACCGGAAGTAGGAGTTTCGCGTTCTAATTTAGCCGCGGTTTTTCTCAAACACTGGAAACGTAAAGCTGGTCTCCTATCATGCCCGCTTGACGAGTGTGTGAAATTACGCTTGTAATATGATATGACAAATAGCAATTGGGTTATCTTCAGCGAGCGTAATGTCCCGCATGACAGCGAATGAGAACGAGTTTGCTTTTGCAAGTATTTCATCAATTTCTGTTGCGTTCGGGCCTGATCACGTTCAACTCACCTTCGACGGAGGACATAAGGGCCATAAATTGGGTCCGGATCGATGAAAAAGTGGTTTGGACCAATTTTTTTCTACCGTTTACACAGCCAACAATTTGTTTTTCTCCTCATAAAACTAGCCTTTCCATTGTTTTTGCCTTCGTTAGATGTTTAGCCGCATTTCTGTTGCTCTGGCAAGATCGGATGCAGTGACCCTAGATGATCTCATCTCGGTTATTCGCGATGCATACAATCCAACTCCCATTGTTTACTCTGTTGAAAACATATACGACGTCAAGTCCTGGCTTCGTCCATACGTCGCCACTCTTAAACACCACACAAACCCACACGCATTTAGGTTTAAACTGAATGGAGAAGGAGAGGTGGAGATGTCGTACCGACCTTGGGCCAAGTCAAATAGAAAGGATTGGTTTCCGAAAGAGTGCCCAATTACTATTCTACAGCAAGTACCTCCAAGAAAACCGTCAGTACTTAAACTTGACTTCAAGAAATGCTCCACAGTAGAAGAAATTCGTGCTTCAGTTGAAAAGCTGAGCGTTAGGATGACAACTGGACAACGCGACTGGTGGACAAATATGGCAGACTTAGAGGCCTCCAAGAGAGACTAGTGGGAATCCCTCACACCAGAGGAATATAGCCAAGCTGGTCAGTCCTTTGATTTGTTGGAATTCCAATTCCAAGATGCCGACCAAGACCCTGAGGAAGATGTGGAACATGGAAAGAGAAACGAGAGGCTTTTACAACAATTACTTGCAAAAAAGGAAAATCAATTACCAGTAAGTATATCTATCATTATGATCATCATCATCCACCATTGAGTCTTGCCTGACATTACATATTTTAACTCTCTCAAGTATGTAAGTAAAAACAGATCACTCATTGTTACTCACCGCATTTGGCTTCCCCTGACGTCCAGTCACTTTAATCACCAGCTATTTACTGCAGGAGTGACCAGCCAGCAGAGCAGACCTGAGCAATGAGTAACTTTCGATTTAATTTGAAGTACTCCAATTTTGTGAATAGAAGAGCACGAGACAAGTACGAGACAAGAGCCTCATTTTGCCGTCTTCCTCGTTATCTATCTTTCAGGTTAAAATAGTTAAGAAGGCGAGGCTTGAAAATGGAGAAACTTCAAGACCTAAAGGTGCCACCAAGAAGAAAGAGAAAGCAAAGGAAACAACGGAGCTCAAGCACAAAAAAGTCTTAAAAGCTCGAAATTGAACGATTGAATTGTGTCGGGTGCGAAGTGTCATGTTTCGCGGGGCGTAATCAAGGGAGGGCTTCAGGTGTTCCTTAAACAACTGCAACTTTTGGCCCATCCAAGTAACCTTCTTATAGTGACGCTTTGCGCTTTTAAAAAATTAATAGTTATTATAATTTTCTTTTCGGCGTGTAATAAACCACTTGCCTAGCTCTGTGAGCGGGCGTGATAGAGCTATCTTCCTCGCTCGGGATTTCATTGCTTGGTCCCGCAAGATGATTTTTTTGAATGTTTTATCCCATACAATAAATCCTTCATTCATTTTTGCATGTTTACGCTTGGGCATTAACCCATATACATGACTGGCATCTCAGTGGCAGTCCAATCCAGTGCTGTGAGTAGTTATTTTCTTTTAAAGGTAAGACACTCATCAATCAGTCAGCAACCAAAAGGCCCGTTTTAAACTTCACATTTTACATGTGCCGAATCTAATGCAAATGAGCGAAAACAATGGTTTTTCTCCACATTTGCATTAGATTCGGCACATGTAAAATGCGACGTTCAAAACGGGCCTAATCGATGCCAAGATGTGGAGTATTTTAAAGGGCATATGAAACAAAAATGTTTATACTAATTAACAAATGTAATCTTTAACTCTACAATTTCAAAATTTGAGAAATCATTGTTAAAAGGTATGGTTTTATTTAGAATGGAAACTTGGAATTCAAATCGTGCCGGTCACCCCAAA
>OX421449.1:37140897-37145897 GCA_949126865.1 Montipora capitata | reverse complement strand
TGAAAACTAATGGCTAACACATGGCTGGCATACTGGAGCTTCTTCTCAGTTTCATGCTGCCTGAATATCTGGTCTGGATCCAAATCTCTATAGGAGTCTGCATTCAGATGACGTACTCTGACATAAAAAAAAGCTGACCTCTGCCTCTCACAGAATCCCCTAGCAACTATATCCAGCCACACATCAGGGGCGGTGTTGGCTCCCCTATTCCAACTCTTCTCCTGTGATGTCTTGCAAAACTGGTTTGGTTTTGACACCATTGCATACCATGCTAAGCAGTTCTGCCTCCAAATCCCCCAGTTCATTGTGGCGTTGGATGATAAATCCGCCTCGTTTGCATATCATAGCGTGATCCATATTAAAGATGTCCCTGCAAACACAAACAGAGGGAGCATCAGGAACTTCCCAGTCGTTCCTGAGTTTTACAGGGTCTCGGAACTCACTCTTGTTTAAATCAAAATTCATAATCTCTAATTAACAAAACAGTAAGCCAGCTAGAAGCACTTTCTGAGTGACAAGGTCGACAGCTCTCAAAGTTTTTCCAGAAATCGAGCCCTTCACCTCATCAAGTTTTTCCTTCAGATACTGATACTTGACTTGGCCCATCTCCCATTGCATAGCGTGTACATGTACTTTACTTTCGTCTGGTGGCTCATGCGCCTGTGATTTTATTCGTTGGTCTAGTGGACCAGAGATGTTGGCTGATGCTGCATACTCTAAGGCTACTTTACCAACCTTGACTTTACTGTTAACGTACTGCTCGAGATGGGACCTGGAGCCCAGCGCCTCACCCAGATGCTTCCATCCTTTTGTGGTGATGTCAATCTCGTACCCAGAGTCCTCGGGCTTCTTGGTCAGCGGGTGAGCGCCCGGAGAGGGTAGGTACGTTATGTATGGGGACATATATTGTACCGTGCACATAAGACGTACCTTACTTACCTTACTTACCTTACTTAGACGCTTGGACAGCTTGAAACGCTTGGATTCCTTGGTTTGCTTCAAGAACTTAAATTGCTTCAGATGCTTAGGTCGCTTGAGGTGCTTGGATTGCTTGAGAGGCTTAAGGTTCTTGGGTTACTTGAGGTGCTTGGGTTGCTTGAGGTGCTTGAGGTGCTTAGGTTGCTTGAGGTGCTTGAGGTGCTTAGGGTGCTTGGGTTGCTTGAGGTGCTTAGGTTACTTGAGGTGCTTGGGTTACTTGAGATGCTTGAGGTGCTTGGGTTACTTGAGGTGCTTGAGTTGCTTGAGGTGCTTGGGCTGCTTGAGGTGCTTGAGATGCTTGAGGTGCTTAGGTTACTTGAGGTGCTTGGGTTGCTGGAGATGCTTGGGTTGCTTGGGTTGCTTGAGGTGCTTAGGTTGCTTGAGGTGCTTGGGTTGCTTGAGGTGCTTAGGTTACTTGAGGTGCTTAGGTTACTTGAGGTGCTTGAGGTGCTTGGGTTGCTTGAGGTGCTTGAGTTGCTTAGGTTACTTGAGGTGCTTGGGTTGCTTGAGGTGCTTGAGGTGCTTAGGTTACTTGAGGTGCTTGAGGTGCTTGGGTTGCTTGAGGTGCTTGGGTTGCTTAAGGTGCTTGGGTTGCTTGAGGTGCTTGGGTTGCTTGAGATGCTTGGGGTGCTCGAGGTGCTTGGATCGCTTGAGGTGCTTGAGGTGCTTGGGTTGCTTGAGATGCTTGAGGTGCTTAGGTTGCTTGAGGTGCTTGAGGTGCTTGGGTTGCTTGAGGTGCTTAGGTTACTTGAGGTGCTTAGGTTACTTGAGGTGCTTGAGGTGCTTGGGTTGCTTGAGGTGCTTGAGTTGCTTAGGTTACTTGAGGTGCTTGGGTTGCTTGAGGTGCTTGAGGTGCTTGGGTTACTTGAGGTGCTTGGATTGCTTGAGGTGCTTGAGGTGCTTAGGTTACTTGAGGTGATTGAAGTGCTTGAGGTGCTTGGATCGCTTGAGGTGCTTGGGTTGCTTGAGATGCTTGAGGTGCTTGAGGTGCTTGGGTTGCTTGAGGTGCTTGGGTTGCTTGAAGTGCTTGAGGTGCTTGAGGTGCTTGGGCTACTTGAGGTGCTTGAGGTGCTTGGATCGCTTGAGGTGCTTAGGTTACTTGAGGTGCTTGAAGTGCTTGAGGTGCTTGGATCGCTTGAGGTGCTTGGGTTGCTTGAGATGCTTGGGTTGCTTGGGGTGCTTGACGTGCTTGGGTTTTTTGAGATGCTTGAGGTGCTTAGGTTACTTGAGGTGCTTGAGGCACTTGGGTTACTTGTGGTGCTTCGGGTGCTTGAGGTGCTTGGGTTGCTTGAGGTGCTTGGGTTACTTGAGGTGCTTGAATTGCTTGGGTTGCTCCAGATGCTTGAGGTGCTTAGGTTACTTAGGTTACTTGAGGTGCTTGGGTTGCTTGAGTCTCTTGAGGTGCTTGGGTTGTTTGGTTTGCTTGAGGTTCTAGGGTTACTTGAGGTGCTTATGTTGCTTGAGGTGCTTGGGTTGCTTGAGGTGCTTGAGGTGCTTGGGCTGCTTGAGGTGCTTGAGTTGCTTGAGGTACTTGGATCGCTTGAGGTGCTTGAAGTGCTTGAGGTGCTCGGATCGCTTGAGGTGCTTGGGTTGCTTGAGATGCTTGGGTTGCTTGAGATGCTTGGGGTGCTTGAGGTGCTTGGGTTTTTTGAGATGCTTGAGGTGCTTAGGTTACTTGAGGTGCTTGAGGCACTTGGGTTACTTGAGGTGCTTCGGGTGCTTGAGGTGCTTGGGTTGCTTGAGGTGCTTGGGTTACTTGAGGTGCTTGAGGTGCTTGGGTTGCTTGAGGTGCTTGGGTTGCTTGAGGTGCTTGAGTTGCTTAGGTTACTTGAGGTACTTGGGTTGCTTGAGGTGCTTAGGTTACTTGAGGTGCTTGAGGTGCTTGGGTTGTTTGGTTTGCTTGAGGTGCTAGGGTTACTTGAGGTGCTTATGTTGCTTGAGGTGCTTGGGTTGCTTGAGGTGCTTAGATTGCTTGAGGTGCTTGGGTTGCTTGAGGTGATTGGGTTGCTTGAGGTGCTCTAAACAGTGGAGTTGAATGTTCATGAAATGAAGAAAAAGTCATGATTCGAATTGCTTTTTTTCTGTAAAATAGCTGTGAAACATATAAAGGCTGAATTGTAAATTGGTTCTTATTAATACAAAAGATATCTACTCTATGATGTGATATGGTATGACTGAATTTCCCTGATGAGAACTCCGATACCTTTATATTTCGTAACCATGAAAGATAAGTTTTGAATTCTTAAAAGCTCATTATAAGTCAATGTCTCGATGCTCTTTACAACAAGTTCAAAATCCTACTGTGTCTAATCTCCCTTCTGTAATTTGTAAAAATATAAAAAATAGGGAAAAGAAATGTATTACTAGGGTAAAATTAACAACAATGTAAAAATTTATCAAGAAAAACAAGTTTGTGTTTAGTACAGATTTAACTTGAATGAGTCAACAGCTAGGTAGGTAAATGCAGATAAGAGATAAATGTGCTTAAAGATACAGATACACCTTTCTATGCTCCGGGTAGTGACATATATACGTTTCAGTTGTCCCGCCCTAAAAAGGGCTTTTCATCTCCAATGTAAAAAAAAGATACTACTGAGTAGGTTTACAATTAATAACAACATTTAAAATCCTTTGACTATAACAAATTAGTGAACAGTACTTTTACGCGCGCTCTGATTGGCTTCCGCCGACCGGTTATCTCAGTTGGTAGAGCACGGGATTATCGAGCGCGAAGTCGTGGGTTCGAACCTAGGCCGGACGATCTGCGCATCTCGATATACTCAGATTTCCTATGGGTGGTGCTTATTAATACAAGAATATTTTTGCGCGGTTCAAAACTACAGTATGCGAAGAAAGCAGAACTTAGCAAGTGCTCTTGGTATTCCAAAAGAGAAGTGGGGGTAACCATGCATTTTTCAGAGATAATTAAGCATCAGTTTGGAATAGAGCGCCATAAATTTCTTTGTACTTTAAAGCTTTTTACAAATATATAGTAAATAAACCCCTTCAAGCGGCTGGTATGTCGGCTGATAATGTCTGCAGCTGAGAGATTGTCCTAAAAATGAATATTTGTCCGAGAAGCAAAGCTTCCAGGGCAAATATCAAATTTTGAGGACAATCTCTCAGGCAAGGACATTATCAGCTGACATACCAGCAGCCAGAAAGGGGTTTATTTATTTTATAACCCTCCCATTAATTTTCATATCGCGCGTAAACTGCTCGTAAAAAGCCACTGTTGATGTGATGTTGATGCACGCGATTGACGATAGCAGGTACATTTAATTGGTCTAATTAACTTCATTTCCACTGTAATTGGACCAAAACCTTGATATACTATCATGTGCATAAATCCTCGCAACGCCCCTTTTATCTAACCTCGAAAACTCGGCGCTGTTTAGCTTATACTCGTTCGTTCAAATTTTGTTGACTTTTTTGAACTTTCCCGAAAAGCATTTCCGACCAGTTTTTTAATGTCAATATCACCAGACTCTACGGAAAGGGTTTGTTTTTTTCCCTGTAAAATAATGAAGACGAGCCGGTGAAACTTTTTTCGCGCTGGCTTTGTTTCTTTTCGAAGAAAAGCTGGCGGGGGTTATTGCGTGATAACTGTCCTGCGATTTACACCACGTGACGTAAAATAGCCAATTAAATCGCGCAAAAATTTATGGGTTGGTTATAATGATGATTAATTATCTTCGAAAAAAGCGTAGTTACCCCCCAATTGCTTTTTTGATTTCAATAACAATTGTCAAGATCTGCTTTTCCCGCATATTCAGTAAACCGCCCAAAAATACCTTTGAATTAGTAGGCACCGTCCTTAATTAAATGAGGAGATAAACTGTAGGTTTCGTCTATCAACCCATGTTCGTAAGTACTTCGTGGGACGCTAAAGAACCCACACACTGTTCGCAAAGAGTAGGGGACGTAGATCGAGGCGTTGTGATCCGGCCTTAACTCATAGACCCTATGCAAAAATGGCTGCCTTTAAATTATTCTTTTGTTCATATTCAAAATAGCCCAAC
>OX421449.1:37133397-37138397 GCA_949126865.1 Montipora capitata | reverse complement strand
AAGAGCATACATTTGACATTGTTGCTGTCAAACCCTAAACACAACTGAAAAAGAACTTGCACTTGTATTTCAGCCTATTTTCATCTAAAAATTGGACCTTGTATTAAAAAATATTCGAAGTCTTAAAATTAAAATATCAAAACCGATTATTGCAAAGTGTGATGCTCGTTCAAATGTTTCACCTTTGCCGCTACTTGCGCTGTTGACTTAGCAGAAATTACAAGTGACATGGAATTTACAATTTCAGATTCCGCAACGTAATTGTACAAAACTTTTAGATTGGTCGAATTTGTGGAAATGACATTATCCAGGAGCACATCACGGCAAACAATCAAACATAGTGTTTCTAGATTTCTCCATGGCCCCAAATCAACCGGCACCTCATTTGATTCCATAAAGTTTTTTCCTCGTTTCCGTTTATATGGAGAAACTAGTTCTCGCTTTCGCTTTTGCTTTCCCTTGGTGTTCGGTGTTGCTGAGCAAGGGCGAGCACCAGCGGTGTTACCACAGTTGAAACAGGAACATGATTCTGTGCAGCCCGTACCATTGGCAACGCACGGACACCTTGACTTTCGTTTGCCGTCTTTGCATGAGACAATGTTCGCTGTCGGATCTTGATCACTTCGGGATTTCCGTCCGCTGCCACATCTGCATCCTTTAACCACAGAATGATCGCTTTTTTTATTAGGTTTGCAATCATTGATGTTGTATTGATTCTTGCAATTATGGCATCGACATTTCCGTGAACAGGGCAGTTTTTTTTGCCAGCAAGAACATTTCGAGGACACGCATGAACTTGTATAGTCGTTTTTGGTGTTCTTACCGCATGTACAAAAGACGCCATTAAGGGAACCTCCATGACTCTGATCTGTACCTTGATTTCCTAAACGAAACAACATTGTTTAGAAAACGAAATATTGTTGAAGGATAGTTTTTGGGTCAACTTTATCGAAAAATTCTTAAACTTACGAGTGGTTAGTCTTGGCGTTTGCGAAAGAACCAAAAGAATTCTACAGAGTTACTTTAATAAAGCAATGTGTTACTCGGTCACACGTCGATTATCCGGACATTTCAATTGCCCAGACTGGTTTGCTCAAATTCGTACTTTCATAAGTACGTTCCATGAGTCAGACTCTCGAATATCCGGACTTTTTTCAGGTCTCTCAACAAGTGCGGATAATCGACGTTTTTGACGGTAGCAACAAGTGATAACTTGCGTGTGGCATGATCACATACATTTACGTACCTTTCGTGGCATTATAGTGCCCAGGTCCAGAGTGATCATACGCAACATATATTGGTTTGTCTGTTGCGAAAACGTCAGGTAGAAATGGAATGGTTGGCAGGTTTGGAAGAGCTGTTACAATAATTATTGGGATCCTTAAGAGTTTGGCTGTTGCCCTTGCACAGAGGTCACCCACTTCGCTGGCAAAGAAGCCACTCTGACTGAATTTGGAGACCATCTCCAGATTGTTGATCCCTGCTGTCATCCAACTTTCATAATCACCGATGTGTTCCGTGACTTCATTGACGAAAAGCTGCCTCAGTTTTGCTGTGTTTTCTTCTTCGTTCTTTCCAAACCCAAGTGATAAACAATGTTGTTCCAGTTGCTCCTTGTTCCCTGTTAAATATTTAGGCAGATGTCTGACTACTGCTCTAAAATAACAGTTACCGTCCCCTGCGACCTTGTCCAATTCCAGGTTAAGGCCAGATAGGTTTCTTTTTAAGTTTTCAGCATGTTGGGAGGTCATGTCCATACCCATGGTATTGAGTTCACTTTCATCCTCTATAAAGCTAGATGTCTTCACACCTGTCGACCACAGCAACGACACCATATCTACAGTTTTGGTTTTACATTGTGCACCAAAGGTAGATAAAAAATCTTGAAGGTGTAGAACGCGTCGTATTATGTATTCCAAGAGGGTGATTGTCTTAAGTTCCTCCACTTTTTTTTCCACTAAATACGACCTTGACGCTGAAATCGAGCTACCTTTGATATCGCTTGATAAAATTTTGTTTTTGGTTTGTTTCATATGTGGCTGTGCAGTAGATACGTGATCCTGATGACAGGAACGAACGCTCTCGATTGGCACGACAGGTTTTACTCTTTTGCTCTGCAAATGAGACCCCTTTCTTTTACAGTTCCAAGCATATAACACACATGTCATAACTGCTATTGCCAGCTCAGGGCCAATTTTGGAGACACCACAAAGCAGAGATCTGTTTAAATGCCTATGAAGCCTCTCGTTCTTTTCCGTTCCACATCCTATAGGTATGTCCGACAGACACCCCTTTCTTATATGTTTGCGTAAAAGCTCTGCTTGATGTAGAGTGTCCTTATTTAAGTTTTTCTTCCACACAAAGAGTAACCTTTCCAGATTAGCCTCTACGTCTTCAGGACTAGCCGTCGCCTTTTTTCTTTCATCGCCGAGGTCTCCATCATTGCGAAAAATTAGAGATAGTTCATTTGAAAACTGTGCATTAAAACCGTTTCCTTTCGGGATTGTTTGTACAATTCGCAGGCATGCGTGGAACAGATCCAATCGAACTTTCACACCTGGAAAAATCTGTTCGTAAAATTGTCTTACATGACAGCAATCGTCCACTAAAATCATTTCCAGAGTGATACCTGCTTCATCTAGCCTGCATTTCAAGTCTTTTAACATGCCAGAAATTTCTGAAAAGGAAGTTGATTTCGTGAAGGCCCAGGTCATAACCTCCCCATTCTCATTTAGGGCTAGAAACACATTTTCAAATTGCCGAACAAACTTGCAATCGTCTTCACGAGTAACACCAACATGCTTACTTATTTTAAATGTGTGATCACAAGATAAAATTTTTCCGACGTGTTTACACATGTTGTTTTCATATAGATCCCTTGTCAGCTGAAATTGCAACAGAAAAAGTTCCATCAGTTTATCATTTCCTGGATATGCGCAAAATATGTTACTTTCAAAACCCTTTCCCAAGTCATCACTCTCTGGATTGTTTCGCATAAATTCTCTGAAGTTCATTGATGCTATGCCCTCCGACAATTCCATAAAATTTTGTCCTTGGTAAATCGAAGTGATAATATAGTCGTACAAGCGCGTGGTGAACGCACACCGTTGTTGCATTATGATGGGGAACATTTTATCAATAGTGGGTGACAAAAGCCCCAAAATTTCATTACATGCCGATAGATATCGGTGGCCAGCTTTCTCGTGTTCGGGTAATCGGTAGCTGCACTCGTAGAAAGCTTGCACCAGTATGAGATTTCCATGCAAATCATAGACGAGCCGCGGATTTCGGGGATCTGTACGAATACCTTGAAGTACATCTGTCCATCTTCCCACTCTTAACGGACAATTGTGAACTGGGCAATTGATTGTTAAGTCATAGTGCCTTATAGGACACCATATAAATATCTTTGGAATAAGCTGGGCGTCTGAATGTCGAGTTTCAATTGTTCGATCGTAGCGCCCGTCCTCTGGGTTGGACTCGAATTCCTGCAGAATTTGTCTCAGTAAAGCTTCTTCTTCCTTTCCAAGGCGAATGCAGTGAGTAAAGGACTGAAGAAGAATATAGTAAACCAAAAGGAAAGCTAATTTGTTTCGAGCACTCATTGTTCACACATATGATCATTTGTCACTTATGGGCAACTTAACAATCTATTTATAAACAACAGGAATCAAACTGATACTGTCAACCCTTGTCATAAAAGTGATATAAATCTGAACCAACTCATTCAGACAGGATAATTCCCGACGAAATACAACTGTAGAACGATCTTGTACTGCCGTTCGCATCATACCATCCAAGGGTATTTGTTTCTCAAAAGACACAGATCCGCTTATTTTGCAAGAAAAAAAAAATGAACGTCTTTAAAAAGGAAAGGAAATGTAATGACTTGAAACGACTCCGCTTACAAAGCAACTGTGGCACCCAACATTTGCTTTTTTTTTTCCTTTCTGATAGGATTAAATAATGACGTTTGACACTCGAGTATTCTACTGAAATAGGTATAATTGTCAGTTTATGAAATAGACGTTTAGGTTAGCCGTTAACTATCACCATGTTGGTATCACCCAACTAGTGGACTAATGCAAATCCTGCATTTTGATTGGATACGCTACTAGATGACTATTAGTAATAGTCCTCGAGTATCGAAAAGCGTGAAGTTTTCTTTCGTTTTATTCCGGCCAAATAAATATTTCTTCAACTTACATTTGCTAACTTTATTGTTGCCTTTTCTGTCCGACTAGTTGGGTGATACTAAAACAATTAGACCCTTCGCCCTCAAGGGCTGCGCCTCATGGGCTATTGACCCGTAGCCCTTACTGGTCTAATTGTTAACTATCGCAGAGCTTACAAAAGGACATTTCGCGTTCGATTTCCTTTGTTATGTGGAAATAATACAATTTTAGATTTTTAGCGCTCCCGGGCACACTGCCAACAGAGTTGTCTACAAACTCTGGTACCAGCCTGCCTCAATGTCTCGGTATTTTTTGAAACACAAGCAAGACAATCCGCAAACAAAGTCAACTAAATGCAAACGTTTCTTCTTCCGGTGAGATTTTTGGGACGCAATCAAGCCTTATGTCTATGGCCATTGTTTAGCCCGAGTAGCTGACCGCCTGATTTATTTGGCAGCGTTTTCCGCACAAAATACAGAATTAGGTGTTCCTTTTTAAACCCAGAAATGCAATTAAGTAGCGATGTGTTCACGATAAGAAAGACGGACTGCTGCTGTTTATAAAAAACTAATTATTGATAACATCGCCGTAATGGTGATGAGACGTTTAAAGGTAACAGCCCGATTTACTTTCTTCCAGAAACACGTGGGAAACACATTTTTCTGGTCTTAGGCATGGGTCGCACTTGGCAAATCTTTGCCGGAATTTGTTTACTTTGCGGTGGAAATCTGTCATCGCGGGCCTTTGCCTACTGCGACCCCAAATTTTTTTGCTTCGGCAAAAACTTTGCGAATCGGCAAAACATCAAATACGCCGTAGTGCTTG
>OX421449.1:37103397-37128397 GCA_949126865.1 Montipora capitata | reverse complement strand
AAAGCTATTTGCTGGGTGTTGTTCAAACTTGGCACCAGTAATGTACATCAGATAAGGCACCAAGTGACACCCATTGAGATGTTGCCATGGCAACACTCTCGTTTCCAGTCTTTTTCCAGCAGCAAAATGGTTGCCATGGCAGCAGCATAGTACCATTTTGTGCCTTACTTGACATAGATTACCGGCATTACAGCTGCCAAGTTTAAACAACACCCATCCAAAATGTTTGGAGATATTCTCAATTTTGTGATTTATTTTAGTGTACAGTTTGTGATGTCATCAAATTTTCCAGAGATTTTTTCGAATAGAATGCTCTGAAGTTACTGTAAAGCAACAGCTGTGTGCTAGTTATTTCACTTCTCTCTCTTAATAATAAAAATTAATGATAATAATAATAATAATAATAATAACAATAATGATAATTATGTTATTATTTTCTTACTTACAGTGCATTGGTCTTCAGGAGAGAAGTGTCCCTCCAACCTGGGTCATTGGATCCAACTTCCATGTTCAAATGGTTGGAGGAGTGTCCAGAAGATTGTCGTCAGGGCATTCACCATATGCTGTCTTGGGTTCGGAATTGACCCCATTGCCTTTCATCAATGTTGAAGGTTTGCAATTCCAAACACCAATTATGCCATTATCCCATGGAACCACCCCCCACCCCCCCCCTCCCCTGGGCATTTGATTTGTTGGAAAATTTTGTTCAGGGCTCGAGACTAACTTTTAAGCCAATTTACATTATCAACTCTGTTGATAAAACCAGATTTTTGTATACTACTTCCCCACCGACGCAGCACCACAGTTTCTTTAGAAACTACCCCCTTCATTAACTTTTAAGTTCACTAGCCTAGTGGCTATTATCAGGTCTGATTTCACTAGCCAAATCTAAATTTGCACTAGCCAGTCTCGTCCTGCGCAGTTTCATTCATTTGTAAAAAACACGAAAAAATTCCACATTTGCAAACACAAACTCGCACATTTAGTATATATTCTCATATTCTCATATCTGTCCTCGCAACAGTGGGATAATATGCTGGAGTGCATGGCTTTCCCTATATTTCTCACAAGGCAGAGTTTTCGTGGCCTTTGAGGCCAATTCTCGCAGAACCATTGCCAAAACTTTGCAACTCACAAATGCACTGGAACAGTTTACAATTGTGTTTCCATATCGTTGTTTCCTTGCTTTTGCATCGCCAACAAGACATAACGATAGCAAATTTTTTATCTCTTGCGTCTTGTTTATGATCCTCAGCGATTATCGGCAATTGGTCGGGGATGAACGTAAAAGGTGTTTCCATTTACGCAAACTGTTTTTGATCAAGCTCTCGGGAGGTGCTTGCGATTGTTTGCAACCAAGTAACGTACGTTTGGAAATGCGCATATGGAAACATCAGCCTAGAAGGTTTACATGATTTCTGCTTCATAAAGTAGCGTGGGGAAACTGTGATCCGCGTTGGTTTTCTTATCATTTTTTTTTTCAACTTATCATTTTCTACGGCAGTAAATTCCATAGAATCCGCTCACAGTTTGTGTTGTTAGTTTCTATTCTCTCCTTTTGCCTTATCCATAAGAAATAATTTTCATTTTTGTTTTCATCCAGAACTCCACTGCTTCACAATATTTACTAGCCCCAATGGCTAGTGGAAGCTCAAAATCTAATAACCTAAACTGAAATTTGAATCACCAGCCTGTGGGTGGCTACCATTAGTGTCGAGCCCTGTCAATTGTCGCAAATTAATGCACGGGGTCGGCCAGGCGACATTGGCATTGTATTGAATTATTGTTTATGAAAATTGTAAATACAATTTAACAAATTAATATATTCAAACATAATATAAAATGGTTCCTAACCAAACCACCACGAATTCACAATCTTCTCCTTTGAATTCATCAAAGTTTGATTTATAAACCCACGTGGAAACGTGACATGAAATCAAGACTACGGATCAGATTCCCCATCCCCTATGAGTGGTTATCAAATGCCCTGCCCTGGGAAGACTAAGGTGATCAAATTCTCTGGGTATTCCTGGAAAAGGAAGGGGGGGGGGGGGGGGGGCATGTGGAGGCTTCAATTTGACTGATACACTGTACATAAGTGTACCAATGAGGCCAGCATATTTCTATAATGTGCAGTGTATGGGGCTACTGTGAGCTTTAATTTGTACAAATAATAATTATTGTAACTCTTCCCAATGCTTTGTTTCCAGAGGAAGATCTAGATTATGGCACAAGCCTGAAAAACATAATAACAATACAAAGCAAACACATGGGAGACAACTTTGCTCCGGCACTGTTGGTTATCGGAGGATTGGGCCTGGTCCTGCACTACCAAATACTGTCCGAATTGTACGATGGAGTGCCATTGGTTATGGCTTATGGTCTTCCTGTCTCAGGGAAATCCCTTGCAGTTCAAATCGCGATGTCTGTCATTGGGGAAGATAAGAGCATTGGAGGTTATTATCATTTCAGTGTCATCTACCGGTAATTTGTATCAATGTTGGTGTGAATTGGTGGTAATTATATCCTAATTTAAATCACACTCACAGTTGTACTTGGAAACAACTGACACCTTGAAATGTTGATCCTTAATCCCACAGGTTACTAATGTGCACACCAAACTTTTTGGCAAGTGACTTCTGTGCATTTTTGGTTTTATGCATTAATTTTCATACATGCGATTGATTACGCTTATTTGCAATGAACTTCTTTAGTGTATATGTGATTTCATTCACTGTACATGTATATTGCTGATGCAAGAAATAAGTTATGTGTCATGTAATTTATAATAATTATTTGCGATAACACAATCACGGTGAAAGTTATCCTACGGTTACTTACAATTGGAAATCCAAGGCTACTAGTGGCTCCTATGCTTCTTTTGTTACCCGTGACCTAGGATGCTGCTAACCCACCATTCCAAATACTTCACATTCCCATGAGTTAAGTAAAAGTGTTGGCCAGGAATACAGAGATGACGAGAAAGATGACGCATAACTATTTCTTTCCTTTACTACAGCAATGTATGATACACTGTAGGTGCCTTTTAAGCCAGCATTTTGTCAGTCATCAATAGTTCTAAGGTCAAATTTTCTACAAGAAAAAATATCTTGTAAGTGATGCAAACTATGTCTGTTTAAGCAGTTTAAAGGAATGAAATAACGAGGGCTTCCATTTCTTTTGTCCAAACTGCGCAAGATGTCATGTAAAAAGGAGCCAATTACAGTCATCCCCTCTACTGTAACAATGATCAGCCACAAAGTCTTAAAACATGTACTTCTTAACCGGCCCGGCGCATTCACACCTCAAATGCCCTAGTGTGCTCCCCATTGATGAATAAAATTGTCTGGCATTAGACAGAATAAATTCTATCTAGTTTAACTCTCAGGGGTCAATGAGTTAAGGAGCTGTGAGTGCCATGGAATGGCAAATTAACTGAAGCTCATGAATCACAAATAGTAATACATAGTACCGCCATATTCAAGTTTGCATTTTATCCCTGAACTAACCACAGGATTCCTTTGTGTTGCTTTAATTTCCTTTTTTCCACAGAATGTACTCAAGCTGGACTACTAAAGTTGGCTTGTTCGAGGTCACTCCCATTTTGGTGGGATGATGTTTCTGATTTTGATACCTTGGAGTCCCTTGTAGTCCAAGCTTTCAACCAGGTAAAAAGTGACGTACCGTAAGTCATTGTCAAGTTAAAAGTTACAAGATCTGTATTTTTTTTCTCTTCCCCATAAACATTTAAGTTCAGTTTAAACTCGTTTATTGATTAGTTCTTCTTTCTGTATATTGTGCAAGTAAATTTTCAATGTTTTATGATGCAGTATATACAGTCTGCTTTTTTGTTAAACAAATCATTGGCAAGAAAAAAGATCACTGCAGATATACGTTATGTAAAGGAGAGATTTGGCTCTTTTAACTTATACTTGCATCTGGGGGGGAGGGGGGTGGGTAGATTCCCATAGAAAAAGGAGAGGGCTCTCGTCGTAATTTTCAAACCCCCAAAGAAGACCAATCTGGGTGTGGCCAGGCTTTTTTTGACCCCTAAAGCAGACCATATTAAAACAGAGTTGAAAAAAAATGCAGTGACTTTTAATGATGGCCAAGACGTTATCATCTAATTCTTTCACCTATGCAAAGAAATACGAAAGTGTAAATATACACTTATATACATGTATTTCTTCGTGCTAGCCTAAAGGAGACCTTCATGGCTATATACAGTGTATGATTGCGTTTTGCCCAGAACACCATAAGTGAGACCAAAAATAATCCAAAATTTGCCCCCTTGCATAACTTCTGTGTTAACACAAGAAAAGCCCAACCCTCCCCACCTTCCCCCTCCTGCCACAATGGCTGCTGTTAATAATAGTTCAAGGTTCATACGGGTTGTGGATTTTACGAATTTCATTTTCCATGCCTGGAAATTCATGGAATTTTTTGGTCGGTCATGGAAAGTCATGGAAAATAATGTAAATGGCAGATTAATTATTGCAGTCATCAAAGCAAGTATAAAACGAAATTAAAACGAGTTTCAATCAAACAATCGGAAGTTTGGCGGATAGAGGTTGTTAGTTTATTTAATTTGAACTGAATAGACCAATTCGGCTAACGCAATGTTGTACCCAATTCAAATCTCTCGGGGTTAAGGATCTTTGTATGTTGCATTTGCATGATAATGTAGCATTCATATGGAAATATTTGGAACAAAACGTTTTATTCCCAAAGGATCTGAATTGGGTACAACATGGAGTTAGCCGAATTGGTCTATTATTTTAGAAAATATCCTAAAATATAATAGTTTGGAAACTTTTCTTACAAGACAGCTAAACGTAAGGTGATGGAAAGATTGAGAAGGTCATGGAAAAAGTCATGGAATTTGAAGATTATTAAACATTAAATGTCAACATTACTGTCAACATTACTGTCAACATTAAACGTTGACAGCTAAGGCTGCAATATTTTCCAAATGACCCTTAAATTATACTTTAGAATTTGGTCGACACCTACTGAGAGTTTACCCTCTCCTACTCGTAGCATAATTTGTCATAATTTGTGCATTAGTTTACTCTTGCATTTCTTGATCAACTTGAAAAACTTAGTACTTAACTGATGTAATTAAATCAGTGGACACTATTCCATGAATTTTCAATTAATAAAAGAAAAGATCTTAAGAGTCCATCAATTTCATGTCCTTCTGTCTTTCATAATGTGACTGTTACAGTCTCAAAAGCAAACAGCAAGACAGGAGAAGGCAAGCCAACCAAGGTCCACGCCTTTGATGACAATGAATCCTCATTGTTTATACAGAAAGAAAAGAGTGAACAAAGAAAAAATCTCACGGTAAAGTTATGATAACCGTAATCAGTGGCCTCTTGACATCTTTCGTTTATTGAGTTTTCAAACTGAGATAGATCATGGATGTATTAAGCTGACTCCACACTTTGCATAAGATCGCACTCCTAGCTAGTAAGCATACTATACAAGGTATAAACATGTTTGCAAGACAACACTTTGGACATTTGATTTGTCTTGTGTTGATAACATATATACATGTACTATTGTGTAGTCTATGAATTCTCAGGCATTGCATTAATAGTATTCTGACTGTTTCACTCAATCTTGGTTATCAGCTCGTAAACTGTATGCCCTTTACCACAGAAAATGAATGAAATTTCATGTATAATAAAACAATAATGTATTATTCCATTTGTGCTTGTTGGATGTGGGATTGGTTATAGCCAACTGTGGTACAGGCCTTGGTGGCTATTAATTTTTTTTAAAATAATAATTACCATCCCATATCCCAACACTGTGAGGCTCATGGAATGATTCTTAATTTGCCTGGGAGTGCACCAGAAAACGTACCTATTTTAAGATGAAAACACCAACCTCACATAAATTTTACTTTCCAGGGTTTTTTCAAGGATTGCAACAATTCCTTTTCAAAGGATTAGTCAATTCCAGACTTTGCAAGGAAGCTTGCAGTTGAGGGCTTCCTTGCAACCTGCCCTAAGAAAAGCCATTCTCAGTGTGGGAACGCTCCTTGAACTTGAAGAAGATTTCAAAAGCATGAGGGAGGATGTTCTTTTTCACGAAATCAACCCTTTGCTTGAGAAGAGCCAACTTGACATGAGGACTCAGCTGAACTATGCTCTCCTTCTTTTTTCAACCGGGAAGGTATGAAAGGAGACCTCTGCTGTAGGCCATGTTCCTCACATCAATATGCAGACATGACTACAAGGCTTTTGGTTAAATTATAATATTCTTTTGTGTATAAATCCCCCTTGAGACTTTTGAGACAAAGAAAAACTGTTACAATACCAAACTCACCTGTAGAATTTAACCATAAAGCCTCCCAGTCATGTCTGAATATTGATACATGTACTGTAGATAGCAAAAGTGGGCTATTAGAACCTTTTGGAGTTTACAAGACATAGTCTACATGTATAAGTACATGACAAAGCTATCTAGATTATACAGGCCAGTAGTAAAAGTAACATGCCTTCACCGGAATGTACACATACCTGTTGGGGTACATTGCATAATTACCTCGTCTGTCGGTAACTCTTGGATGCAGTGCAGTGGCCAAAAATGGTTAAAGCGGTGAAGTTGGAATCTGATGATCCCAGGTGTAAGTCGCACTTTAACCTCGAGCTGGAGTTGTTCTAGGAAAGCTCTGTTTCAACTTTTTAGCTGCACTTGTAAATATTCCACTGGTGACATGTTAAATGTTTGTTTCAATTATTTATTGCATTGGCACTGGAAGTCCCCTTAGAGGACTGGTCAATGAAGTACATTTGTATGTTATTAATTATTATTTTTATTGTTGCTTGTTCTGGCAAAAAAATCTGACAAATATGTGGAAAAACTGGAAATGCTGAATACGTCGCTGGTATAACTAAATTCTCCAAATGTTGTTCATGAACAGAGTTAACTGAATAGAGGGTAATGTGAAGTGCTAGATTTCTATCCTGTATGAACCATGTGAGCATTAGCCCTACTGATGGAAATGGGCCCATTTTTGTTTTTTGTTGTGGAGCTTGTTCTGTGTGCACTCTGTGAAACTGGGCAAACACTGAATTTGGATTGAGGCACTTTGAAAGGAGGGTGCAAGATCCTCCTTTGTTGAGTCACATACTACAGTTAAGCTTCAATTCTTTGTTTCAAACATTATGATTTCAAATCTTTTTCAGATCCTGGAGAAGTTGTGCCTTTTAGAACACTTCGAAACAGTAAAGGATTATTTTACTCAGCACATTTTGCCTGTTGTGAGTCAACTACTGCAGGATGGAGAAGATACCATAGCAAATTCTAGTCTTTACAGTGATCAAGAAGAGGAGGAATATATATCCCTCATGACGACAGTGGTTCAGGAGTGTTCAAGTCGGCCACAGGAGGTACATGTACTTTTAGGATGTGCCGGTGCAATTAGTCTATTAGGCTTCATGACAAGGCCATTTTATTCAGTGTGTATGCAATCAATGTTATTCAATTCCAATGTATTGGAAAACTGGAGAATTTTTATGTTGCCGGTATTCAAATGTAGTCAGGCCATTACACAACTTACAATAGATTCATCTTGTATTCTTGGTTTGCATCCACGTGATGAGACGGCCATGTTGGTGTACAAATCAAAAGGAAATGGCTCTGCAATCTTTGCATGGCAATAGAATCAAATTCCCAAAAGACACTTTACTGCATTGTTCTGTACACCAACATTGCCGCTGTGACGTCAGATGCAAACTATCAATTCTGCAATGTTCTTAATATTGTCTTGTCTATGACCCTGTTTAGCTTATATTGATAATCTTATTTGGCCTTCCATTTAGGCAAAAAGCTTTTTCCTTGCTAAAACTTCAATGAAGTCAAAGTGCAAATGTGGAGACGTTTTTGGTTTTAAAGTGAGTGAAGCTCTGAATTTTATCAAAAAGCCAGAAAGAGAGCAAGCTTTAAAAAGATTCATCACCACCACAAAGAGAGGTTGTGCTGGAAGGCTTACCTTCCCTGGAACTGGTCAGGTATCCGGTTGCCTTCATATTCAACGGGTACAGCTTCCAGAAAAGTTGTTAAAGAGCATGGATGAAGGTAAACTTGTCATCATCTTTGATGAAGCAAATGTTTAACTGGATTGGATGATCGACTATTTTTATACTGGGTTTATAAGTAGGCTTGCATATTGCGTTCATAGTGGGTTTCCATGGGAAAAAGCTAATGACACCTTTTGATATCAGTCTGTATAATACTGGTATTGGTGATTTTTTTGGGTGGTTTGTTAACAGTAGCTGTTTGTATGGTGAGAGTATAGTACTGGTTTTAAAACCCATTGACCAGTAAAATCATCTGGTCTTAAACAGTCAGAGAGTAAAATCTGTCAAGTCTCACTCACAGGAGTCAATGGGTTACACATGTACACCTATTAAAACTCAGACTTTAAAAACTGTCAAGCTCTGCTTAAAACTGTTTCAAAGTCCCTTCATTAAAGTGACAATTTTAATCCTGTAAATGCTAATCATAAACCTCAGTAAATGTCAGCAAATCAATATTAATGTAAGCCAACTTAGGTGTGTTGGCGGTTGAACTCCTCATCAGGCACAATGCAACATGTATCGTAAAATAATTTGACGATATTCCTCTTTTTAAAGCATTTCTCATTCGTAAGAATGTGCCTGCTGGATGTTCCAGGAATTTGCAATTGCTGGTATGTAGTCATTATTTACTGTCATGTTTATCATCAGTTTGTTAGGTCTACTTGTTGTGCAAAAGAACTGATCAGGGGATAATGGTGTAGCATGAGTATTGTATTATTGTGTTGTTTAAAACAACACATTAAAAATTGATAAGAATGTCAAGGTGACCATATAAAGTGTAGCTCATTAAAGGGTAGCTTTGTCGGCTTATCAATCAAAATGGTGCATACTGGGTTTGTTATCAACATAACAAGTCAATCCTGAATTATGTACTGTATTCCAAAGTATTCAAAAAAGTTTGCTTTTTAGAAGATGTTGATAAAGGTAGAGTTACCTCTGCCAGAGCACTCTGACAAAGTGCTATCTTTTTTTTCTGGTGGCATACTGTAAGCCAGGCGCTACATCATAGTATTTCCCGGAACCACCCTCTTTTTGAAGAGTGAGTGGGTTCTTACCCCACAGGGTAAAGGTTGATGTATCTGTGAATATGTATGCATTTGATTAATTGTGTACAATAGTAGATGTTATAGAAAATAATCGTTTTACCATACCTCATTTTCAAGGAGGAAGCGGATGAAGCACAGCCACTGCCAGCACCAGCAATTACCAGTAAGCATTGACTCTTACATTCTCTCTGTGGTATTGTGTAATATATTAATTTTCACAAAGTTCAGTGTCCTTCATTATGTATGTTATGCTTAGTGTACCAACAGAGTGATTTCACAATTATAGTACATCTTTTCCTACTAAATGAATACTGGCTACTCTATATGTCTCTGAATTGTAAAAGGGGCTATTTTATTTTTAAGTTATGTGCTCGAGTATCTATCTTTTTTCTCTCTCTTTTTTCATGTACTTGCCACTTTAAATTCTTCCCTTCACAGATTCTGCAATAAACGCGTACATCACCTATAGTGACTACATTCTGGCCTTTGACTCTCATTCTCGTGCTCCTTCCTTTTATTATATTGACCTTTCAAGTTTTGGTTACTAAATTAAAGAGTAACAATCAGCCCAAAGTGCAATTCCAAGTTATATAATATTATATATAACTAAACAAAAACAAGTCAATTTAAAAAACTGGCAAGGGAATTGCAGTCACTGAAACTCCGCCAAATGTATCGACTAGTGTGCAGTGAAGTCAGAATATGAGAAAATGGTTGTGAGAATTTTATTATCTCTACTTTGTGGAGCTTTTGGTAATAATATTTGCTATCAAGTAAATGGAAAGAAGCAATCTCTTGTTTTTAGTTCCAGGGGACAATGATGTACCTGCTAATGATCCTGAGCTTGAAGTGACAGAAGTTACCCAAGGTGTGCCTTTTGCCTGTGAAATAATATGGACTTTTTTGTGTCAGTGTGTTAAATCACTGCCTTATAGTAACTGGAATTACCATTTAATTTTGATAATGCTTGTCATTATCAAGAAGTGACAGCCTCTTGATTTAAAAAAGTTAAGAGGGGTTGAGATGATGCAGATGTAGGGTGTTCGAGGGGTTCGATTGAACCCCCTAAATTAAAATACCTAACATCAAAAACTTGTTAAAATGTAAAATATATGCAAGTAAATATGTGACTGCTAAAAAAACAGGCGCATTGTGGATTGTTCACTTTTGCCCAGAATTAGAAAGTAATGGCCTTATGTCTCGTGATTTTAATACTTATTACTCGTTTGCTTTGTTTATGCAGGTGCCATTGATGATGTTAATAGCGATGAAGAGAAAATGGTAATTTTTTATGTCCCATATTTCATTTCTTTTGAAAAGCAATATTAACATTGTAATTTCTGTTTCAATGTTATTGTATTACTTATTCATTCATTTTGAAGGAAGGGACTGGTTTAGTTTTGATGATGAAGGATGGTAAGGCAACCTCAGTTAGATTATTTTCTTACAATTTCCCTAAGATTCAAAAGCATTCAAAATCTGACAAGAAACAAAGGACCAGTAAAACTTAATTTCAATACTCCTATTAATTTCCCAGTAAATAACAAAACAAAATGAAAGCTTAGTGTATTGCAAGCCTTCTACTGGAAATGCTGCATCAAGCAGTCAACTGACTTGCCATGTTGGATCTCACGACTTTAACCCTTACTTATGAGTTCTAAACACTACATGTACAACTTGTCATTAATTCACTGGTCACTCAGAGTTGCATCATCGAGTTATTGTTCATTTTATTCTTATTATATTTTTTAAAGGCACTAGATGAGGAGATACTTCAACGAGGAGCAGAAAAGGCAGGTAAGAATTTCCCCAGTTGAACTGCTTGTTGTTGAAAGGTTAATTATCTTGTTGAGGCACTTCGTTCATAGCATTTTGTCTATTTACCTTGGATGGACTTCAAGTATTATTTTGATTCTTTGAAGTTATAGGTAGGTCTGCCATATCCAGCATGTGGTTCACTTTTTGCACAGCAGTTACTGATAATTATTGAATGCAAATTTTTGGGTTTTGATAGTGTTAGTTCATCACCCATCACTGTGGAAACAGTCTTCGCTGTCTGTGGCATTCGGACATCCAATGGAAGACAAAATTTATTTGATTTTAAAATGTTTGATTGTATGTAGAAGCTGAAGCCAAAATTCCAAGTGTGCAAATACAAAACAACAGCACAGCAGGGCAACAAGATAATAAGTCAAATCGAAAAGGTATGGTTGGCAATAAAAACAATAGGTAATTTTATCATTTTATGGTAAATTAATGATCCATGATAACCTTAACGCATATCAGGTTTGCAGATTTAACTTTGACAAAAGCAAGTGTCCCTTTTCATTATAAAGAATGACAACATCTTTATCAACCTTCCAACTTGTGTTCATAATTTAGGAAAGCAAGAATATACCTGCACACCGTTTTTTATCATTTTCGAACGTCTTTAAAATAAGCAAAAGATATTTTTTACTTCATGGGCACTTAAATAGACAATAGCTCAGCTAGTCTACTGTAATAATAATAATAATAATAATAATAATAATAATAATAATAATAATAATAAAATAATAATAATAATAATAATAATAACAATAATAATAATTAGATCCGTAGCCCGCAAGGGCTACGGGTCAATAGCCCACGAGGCGAAGCCGAATAGGCTATTGACCCGTGGCCCTTGAGGGCGAAGGGTCTAATTGTTTTAGTATCACCCAACTAGTCGGACAGAAAAGGCAGTAATGGAAAACATAGACTTAAACGAAGTTCTTGCAAACCGTGAAAGTTTGGCCTACTGTAATCATTATTCCCATTTTATTGTTTTCTTTTATAGGAGGAAGAAGTAAAGTTGCCAACCTTTATGACAATTTGCACCCAGGGACTGTCTCAGGTAAGTTGGATGGTTTGTGGTTTGATCTGATGAGTTAAATAATCGTCTCGTACATGAGGATAATCTAGTTTCACTGACCTGATCCAAATTCAGGTATGAGCACTTCTAGTTTGGTTAAGTTTAAGGTGCCGTTGGCACCAGTCTTGTGAAACAAAATGCACGACTTCCTATAGTACTAGTTATTTTTGGATTAACGTTAATCGAAAACCAAGCCGTGATAACTAAAACAATCTGTTGTAATATTTCTTTCAATTTCAGGGAAGAGAAGGAGAACAAACAAGTGAACGAAGGAATACAACGGACACATTTTTCTACATTTGACACAGGAAGCATACACAAGTGACGGAATGAAATAAATTACTGCACACGCAAGCAGAGCTTTCTATCTCTGGTTGTTTAATGGTAATACACGAGGCAGCAGATAACCTAGTAACCTTTGTGGCTGTCTAATACAAGAATCCTCCTTTCAAGAAAGTCTTTGTTTCCACCAAGTAAAATATTAAAGGTCCACGTTCCGTTGCGTGCCGTGGAACAATTTTCATATTTGGAAATCCCGCCAAAACCGCGACAAGAAATGGGAACTTTTCAATACAAAAACAAGCGGTCCAATAGCCTGTCGGTTGAAGGTGGGGTGGGCCTTTAAGCTTACAATATAAATTTTAGCCTGTCATTATTCCTGCATTTGTGAAAGAGTTGCATCCCGTGGCAAATTTTATATGTGGCAATGTAGCATAAAATCTCGCGTCATTAGCTCGCACAGAACGCTCTGCTTGCATGTGCAGTATTGTTTTGTTTAATTCTGTCACTAGTGTATGCTCCCTGTGGTTAAACTAACGCAGGGCGATCGGCGATTTTGAAAAGTGTAACGGGAAGATAGCAATGTTCGTATTAAAGGGGCTATGTGACCGTACTTTACGGTAATTCGAAAAATCACCAGAATTGGGGTGATTCGACAAGCAAGATTATTTTCAGCTAAAACAACTATGATCCAGACGAATCATGTGAAACTAGGAAAAAGTTGGCCCGATTTTTTTGGAGAATACCGAAGTGCAATCTTGTTTTTTTGTTCTTCAGTTGTAAGTGGTTATTGCGATGTTTTATGTTATGTTATGAACATCTGATGTGTCATGAAATGGTCTAAAAATGCGTGACATAGCCCCTTTAAATGATGCTTTTGGTATTTTGACCAATATTCGTGTTAGATGTGTTTGGTATCTTGAGTCTTACAAATTGCAGCATACTATGGCTAACCTGAAAATCGCTGTAATGATTAGAAAAAAAAAACAGCTTAGTTTGTTCAGAGACTAGGGGATTCTTGGCCGCGTTCTGAACCAAAAACTTCAATCCTTCAAAAGTTGTACAATGATAGTTGTGTATTACTGTTTCCAAAACGTTTTTCGAATTCGGAATGAAATGTATCACTGTTTTCTGGCTTCTTGCAATTTGTAAGGCAAAAAAATTCAAGTAGTGGTTGCAAAAATTTTCAAGCACACGACAACAAAAAGGTCCACATATGTATATCAACGTTATCAGAAAATGCTATTACTGACGTTTTCTAAGCCTGAACAACGTCGAATTTCCAAGGTATAATTAAATTCCGCAAGACTTGTTTACATAACTTTGTTTGAAGCTTTTATTTAAAATAGTTTTGCAAGCGTGACAACTATGAAGTTTTGAAGCACAGGGTTCCGGTTTTATCACTTTGTGTATATCCAGCTTGAGCAAAACTAGTAACTGATGTCAGCAGATACAAATTAAATGGTTGAATTTTCCTTTATGCTGTTTCGAATTCGGAATTAAATGTATCACTGATTTTCTGGCTTCTTGCAATTTGTAAGGCAAAAAAATTCAAGTAGTGGTTGCAAAAATTTTCAAGCACACGACAACAAAAAGGTCCACATATGTATATCAACGTTATCATAAAATGCTATTACTGACGTTTTCTAAGCCTGAACAACGTCGAATTTCCAAGGTATAATTAACTTCCGCAAGACTTGTTCAAATAACTTTGTTTGAAGTATTTATTTAAAATAGTTTTGCAAGCGTGACAACTATGAAGTTTTGAAGCACGGGGTTTCCGCTTTTATCACTTTGTATCAGCAGATACAAAATAAATGGTTGAATTTTCCTTTATGCTGTTTTGTTTTGTTCTGAGTCCTAATTCTAGGCGTATTCCATTGTACCTTCATAGGAAAATGTTTCAAGCCATGAAATAATTATATAAGGTTGACCTTTCAGTGTAAAGTGATCACAGTTTAGCAAAAGGTTTTTCGGTTACCAAGCGTGTTTACTAACGACTCGCGAAACAAGGGATACATTCTGTGTCAAAATGATGGCAAGACATCGGGTTTTTGTTTTTGTTAGTTGTTTTTTTTTTTCAAGTGTTATAACGTTTGACAAGACATGTGCGAATTCAACACAAAGATCTTAATCGTCCAACTCTTAATCAACAAGTAAAGAGTATGTAGAAGAGCGTTGAAAACTCACCGACAATAACTCTGCTCTGTTGTATAACTTTCATGATTATTGCCTCTCCTTCACGGCGTACAATAGGGAGATAGGGAGTTAAAGCAAAGACGACGGCAACGAAAACGGCAGCCCAAAATATAACTTAGCGCTATCGCAAGTATTTTGCGATTATTCCGTCTTGTTCACCTTGTACATTACAGGCGAACTATCCTGTAACTGGATGGGCATGAACGGTTTTAAAGTCAAAACAGACCATGACTGTTTCGTGGTTATATGCTCACGTTGTCGTCAAAACCTAAAGTTTGGTGACTTCACGTTGCTGTTTTGTGAAGTACGGCAGAGAAATGCAAGAAATTCGTGCTGCACGTGCAACACGATTATTTTTCCTTTTTTAACCAATCATATTCTTGCTTTGTGGCGTTGCCGTAGCCGTAGTCTTTGCTTAAACTCCCTTTTAAGGCCGGGACACACTAGGCGACAAGTCGCAGCGACTTGTCTCTGCGACAAGTTGCTCCATGTGTACAACATGCAAAACAAGTCGCTGCGACACGACACCTGTTCGGAGCACACGCAGTGATCTCGTATGAGGGGGAATGTGAACTAGTTTTCTAATTCAATATGGCTGACCATGTGACGCTCTCTCATTGGTTCATTTATATTTTGTCGCAGCGACTTGCTGCCGGAAGTGTACACACCATGCGACAACGCTGCTTTCGCTATTCAAACTGGTTTGAATTCGTGCGACTGATCGCGGCGACAAAATTCTGCCGCAGCGACAATGATTTTCATGAAATTAACCGTGACACACAAAGCGATTTGTTGCGGCGACTTGTCCCCGCGACGTCGCAGCGACTTATCGCCTAGTGTGTCCCGGCCTTTAAGATCTACGACGCGACGGCAACAAAACGTCACACATTTTGCATGTTTAATGAGCAAAAGCAATAGCTTTGCACGCTCTACACGTGCATTTTTCATTTTTGTACATTTCTTTCACGTTTTCGGCAACTCTGCGACGGGAAATGACCAATTCTCAAGTTTTACTTAGAACGTGAACACAAGGCAGTCAATTTCAATTTTCTGTCGTAGCTTCAACACCGCACCTCCTAATTCAGTTCCTGGAAAGTTGCTCTAGATTTTAGAAGTTAGGCCCGGTTCAAACGTCGAACTTTTCACGCGCCGAATCAAATCATTTGATTTGGCACATGAGAAGTTCGACGTTTGAATCAATTAAATTCGACAAATTTGATTTGGGTCTACTATATATATATATATATATATATATATGGTAAGGCCAAAAATCTTTCTCAAGTGTGAGTTTCTTTTCCGTGAACCGTGAAACAAGAGAATTAATTACCGTGTCTCGTGATTTTCAGTTTTTAATGGCCGTGAAGTATGCGCTTGACTCCCCCTTACGGCCCCTCGTTGAAACCACGAGTCCTGTCATTTCTGCAATGGTGTAAAAGTAGTCGCCCCTACCTAACCTGTATAAGCAAATAGCAAGTCTTAACTCAGGGTATATAGGATCTTCTGTTACAGTTTGTCTTTCCAGTTGTTGTCTGATTCGACTCAAAATATATAGAAATGTCCCTCTAGTTACCCTGAATGTTTTCTTGAATC
Source organism: Montipora capitata (assembly GCA_949126865.1). NCBI lineage: Eukaryota > Metazoa > Cnidaria > Anthozoa > Scleractinia > Acroporidae > Montipora > Montipora capitata. The sequence goes on along the minus strand of OX421449.1, from coordinate 37,112,297 downwards.
TGGCTTCCGAGTAGTATTTCCAAACAGTGTCCCACCATCCACTGTTCCTTAACAGCCGCCGACATGAGCGAATAGGTTCTACCATAGGCATCCCAAGCTCGCGTAACTACAGACAGCCGTTGAGAATTTAAACCCGTTGTAAGACTTTGTATGGGAAATAAAATACAGTCAATTATGAAGCCTAAAAATTGTTCAATTTAACGTTCATTCAATAAAATGAATCAAAATGACTCACCTCTGGTGTATTCTTGTGCCTTTTGGAGTTCATTTCACAGTTTCGCGAAGTCCGTGTTTTCAATGTTCGTCTTAGAACGTCATAAGAGTAACATTTAATTCGACCAATTTAATTCGACGTCTGAATCAACGTCGAATTAAACTCATTTGGGTCGACCCAAATAGGAATTTGAATTGGCGCATGAAAAGTTCGACGTTTGAACCGGGCCTTAGACAAACTGACATAATGACGAAAAAGAGTAATAAACCTCAACTTGCAATTTTAAATGACGTTTTCGTTAACACCGCGTTGTAGATCTTAAACTCCGTAATGTGGGCGAAGTATTTAAAACTAACTTGGTACGATCTGTTTCATGGGAAAAATTAATAATCAGAAGTATGCATTTGCACCCTCACGTTGTCGGTAAAACCTCAAATCTGATGATTCCACACAGTCGTTATGCAGTGTACCAAAAAAATATGGGTGGTATCGAAAACAAAGCACTCGAAAACGATGAAGAAACAAGAAGCACCCAAAACTCTCAATTAGTCCAAAAAATTAACGAACCTACGGAGGCTACGAAAGCTCTTAAGGGACATCTTAGTTTTTTTTTTCTAAATCTGACCTTGTTTTTTGGTTCTTCCAATCGAAGTTAATTTTTGTGAACATCCGATTTTTTTTTAATTTGCCGATTATTTTTTCCATGAAAAAAAAAAAAAAAAAAAAAAAAAAATATATATATATATATATATATATATATATATATATATATGCGGGTCAGTGGAAACACGAAAAAAATTACCGTGGTGCCATGTTTCAGTGCATTCGTTTAAATTAGTTTCCCGCTTTATGTGCTGAAAGCAGAGTTGTGCTGGCAAAATGTGCTAAATTTTTGTTCTGTGGGTGTTAAATATGGCGTTTCGGGTGCCTGTTCTGGAACCCAAAACTTTCGATTGCTTTGGTCTAAGCGATCTTCCAGGGTGTTTTTGAGTGCTTCGTTTTCGACTTAAGGTACTTCGCTTTCGATCTTTTGGGTGCCTCGTGCTTCGTTCTCGATAATATCAAAAAATATGTGATAAAATGCATGCCACACGAGCAGCACGATTATTTTGAATCCTTTAACCAATGATTTGTGTCGTTCTCGTTGACCACCGCGTCGTAAATCTTAAAGTCCCTTTTATAAATGTAAGAAAGCACGAGAAAAGAGGATTATTCTTCCAAAAAAAAACCACGAAAAGCAATTCGTATAACACAAACGTGATATGAAAAGCTCTTTTAGACGTATTTCCAAGACTAGACAAGTTTCCATAAGTATCGTGAACTGAGGTAATGGAAGAAAAATTGGTTAATAAGAAATATGGTAGCGATTAATAGAGCATAAAAGGGCCTTTTTGCACTGATGTAACGTTACAAAACTAGCGTTCCAAAAGCGATTCAAATACATGCAGACGACACTAAGGTACATTTTCTGTAAGAGCTGTAATAATACCCCACTTTATTCTAATAAGACCGACCCACTTTAATGACCAAAAGTGTGCAATACGTTGGAGGTATCCAGGTATCCTCAGTGAATGGTCATTGCTACGTAAAGCGAAAGATTTACTGGTAAAATAGCTGCAAAGAAACTCTTGCGGGTTGCATAGAAAACATGAGCTTTTAACGAGATTTCTGAACTATGCAAAACGCTGAAAACGTATACCGACGAGCCAAATCACGTTCCACGCACATTATAAATCAAGCAGTAAGCAGGACAAGCAATCCAAGCAATCTAAGTACCTCAAGCAATCTAAGCAACCCAAGCACCTCGAGAAACGCATGCACCTCAAGCAACCCAAGCACCTCAAGCAACCCAAGCGCCTCAAGCACCTCAAGTAACCCAAGCATCTCAAGCAACCTAAGCACCTCAAGTAACCTAAGCACCTCAAGCATCTCAAGCACCTCAAGCAGCCCAAGCACCTCAAGCAACTCAAGCACCTCAAGTAACCCAAGCACCTCAAGCATCTCAAGTAACCCAAGCACCTCAAGTAACCTAAGCACCTCAAGTAACCTAAGCACCTCAAGCACCTCAAGCATCTCAAGTAACCCAAGCATCGCAAGTAACCCAAGCACCTCAAGCAACCCAAGAGCCTCAAGCACCTCAAGTAACCTAAGCACCCCAAGCATCTCAAGTAACCCAAGCAACTCAAGTAACCCAAGCACCTCAAGCAACCCAAGAGCCTCAAGCACCTCAAGTAACCCAAGCATCTCTAGTAACCCAAGCAACTCAAGTAACCCAAGCACCTCAAGCAACCCAAGAGCCTCAAGCACCTCAAGTAACCCAAGCATCTCAAGCAACCTAAGCACCTCAAGCATCTCAAGCAACCCAAGCACCTCAAGTAACCTAAGCACCTCAAGCACCTCAAGCATCTCAAGTAACCCAAGCAACTCAAGTAACCCAAGCACCTCAAGCAACCCAAGAGCCTCAAGCACCTCAAGTAACCTAAGCACCTCTAGCATCTCAAGTAACCCAAGCATCGCAAGTAACGCAAGCACCTCAAGCAACCCAAGAGCCTCAAGCACCTCAAGTAACCTAAGCACCCCAAGCATCTCGAGTAACCCAAGCACCTCGAGCAACCCAAGCACCTCAAGCGATCCAAGCACCTTAAGCACTTCAAGCACCTCAAGTAACCTAAGCACCCCAAGCACCTCAAGTAACCCAAGCATCACAAGCAACCCAAGCACCTCAAGCGATCCAAGGACCTCAAGCACCTCAAGTAACCCAAGCATCACAAGCACTTCAAGCACCTCAAGCAACCCAAGCGCCTCAAGCACCTCAAGTAACCCAAGCATCTCCAGCAACCCAAGCACCTCAAGTAACCTAAGCACCTCAAGCATCTCAAGCACCTCAAGCAGCCCAAGCACCTCAAGCAACTCAAGTACCTCAAGCACCTCAAGCAACCCAAGCGCCTCAAGTAACCCAAGCATCTCCAGCAACCCAAGCACCTCAAGTAACCTAACCACCTCAAGCATCTCAAGCACCTCAAGCAGCCCAAGCACCTCAAGCAACTCAAGTACCTCAAGCACCTCAAGCAACCCAAGCGCCTCAAGCACCTCAAGTAACCCAAGCATCTCCAGCAACCCAAGCACCTCAAGTAACCTAAGCACCTCAAGCATCTCAAGCACCTCAAGCAGCCCAAGCACCTCAAGCAACTCAAGCACCTCAAGCACCTCAAGCAACCCAAGCGCCTCAAGCACCTCAAGTAACCCAAGCATCTCCAGCAACCCAAGCACCTCAAGTAACCTAAGCACCTCAAGCACCTCAAGCAGCCCAAGCACCTCAAGCACCTCAAGTAACCTAAGTATCGCAAGTATCTCAAGTAACCTAAGCACCTCAAGCAACCCGAGCGCCTCAAGCACCTCAAGTAACCCAAGCATCTCCAGCAACCCAAGCACCTCAAGTAACCTAAGCACCTCAAGCATCTCAAGCACCTCAAGCAGCCCAAGCACCTCAAGCAACTCAAGCACCTCAAGCACCTCAAGCAACCCAAGCGCCTCAAGCACCTCAAGTAACCCAAGCATCTCCAGCAACCCAAGCACCTCAAGTAACCTAAGCACCTCAAGCATCTCAAGCACCTCAAGCAGCCCAAGCACCTCAAGCAACTCAAGCACCTCAAGCACCTCAAGCAACCCAAGCGCCTCAAGCATCTCAAGTAACCCAAGCATCTCCAGCAACCCAAGCACCTCAAGTAACCTAAGCACCTCAAGCATCTCAAGCACCTCAAGCAGCCCAAGCACCTCAAGCAACTCAAGCACCTCAAGTAACCCAAGCACCTCAAGCATCTCAAGTAACCCAAGCAACTCAAGTAACCCAAGCACCTCAAGCACCTCAAGTAACCTAAGCACCTCAAGTAACCTAAGCACCTCAAGTAACCAAAGCATCTTAAGTAACCTAAGCATCTCCAGCAACCCAAGCTCCTCAAGTAACCAAAGCATCTTAAGTAACCTAAGCACTTCAAGTAACCCAAGGACCGCAAGCCGCTCAAGCAACCTAAGCATCTGAAGCAATTTAAGGTGTTCAAGCAAACCAAGGAATCCAAGCGCTTCAAGCTGTCCAAGCGTCTAAGTAAGGTAAGTAAGGTAAGTAAGGTACGTCTTATGTGCACGGTACAATATATGTCCCCATACATAACGTATCTACCCCGGAGAGACTCTGGGATAATCGACTCCATTTTCCCAGAAAACGTGGGTTCCGGTCTTATGACGTATGGTTGAGTTTAAACGGAAGCAGAAAAGAGAAAACCGTTAACAGTAGAAATGGCGGGTTGAAAGTGTTTGAGAAACAAGAATTTTAGCCTTACACACAAAGAAACTGGAGAAATGATCATTGGCTTGCTGTAAGAGCAAGTGAAGATGAAACCTCTGACGCTTTCGGTGAGTGTAGTTTTGTTGTTTCAGCGTACATTCCACCGTACAGAATGCAATGAGAATGCCATCGTGCAAGCAACACGATCGACAAATTTTTTTTTGTGGAAACGACACAAATGTCCTCTTCTTCTACAATTTGATGTTTCCGTAATTCTGAATGGCTTCGACGAGACCTTATTCCACGGATTTCGCCTCAAAGAGACTGATGTAATGTTTTCCCACAGTACTTTTGCAACAGCAACAGTAATCACTTTTTAGCAGTTTTAGCAGCGTGGGAAAATTCCCGTGCGGTATATGACATAATTCAAACCTCGTCGTTTTATTATTTTTGTGATTTATATATTTCTGAGGTAGAAAAAATCAATCAGCACTGAAACTTGTTTTAGATTTTGAATCTCCCTCCAAATTCTGGGGCTTCCGAATTACTTACCGACTTCCTGTCGGACTGCCATTGTTACGCAAGCGGCCAATCAAAAATATAGTTCAAATCGATTATCCCAGAGTCTCTCCGGGCGCTCACCCGCTGACCAAGAAGCCCGAGGACTCTGGGTACGAGATTGTGGTGATGTTAATTGCTGTTTCTTCAAAGATGCTCCTAGCGGTCTCCTCCTTATCAGGCTCTGTAACAAGCCAGCATTTCCAGCATTAGGATAATATCCTAAGTCCGGTCCAGCCAACAACAGCTCATCCCACCACAGCTCACCCCACCACATCCTGATGTTCTGTAGTGATCCACACCCTGTCGGATCATCTGCAAACCAGCATTGTTTGGCTTCACTCACTGCCTGTAGACAGAGAGCATACATGCACATTGCTAATGGATCGCCTTGCGTAGTACCCTCTGCAGAAATGAGCTCTCTACCCCCCGTTGCAAATAGTTGTGCTGGTGCTCGGTAGGTATTGATTGGAAATATACAGACTGTAGCTAACGCTGGACAAAGAACCCTGATGTTAACTCTGATGATATGAAACATAATCCGGTTTTACAAGAACAAGACTTTCTGCCAGCCCCTTCGACAAGTGGAAGGGAGCTAAGTGCTTCAATTTCAATAACGCCACAAGCATCCCATAACATGATGCAAGTGTTTTTGGTAGCATGCTCATTCCAAGTTAAATGTTAATTGTACATGTACTATTGTACACCAAGCAATTTGGTCGAGTGAACACGTTCCAGTCAGACTCCATGACAGATGACATTCACTGAACGACAGTCCAAGCTGTGAGACTGAGAAATTTGCTTTGTAGATAGTAGCATCCATTTCGTCTGTGAAGCATTTAACACTACACTGTACATGTAAGTTAGAGTTTGTAGTATTGTAGATCTGCATACTAAACAAAGGCATTAGACATACACTGTAATAATTATTTATTCATGGAGGTCTGCAACATAATTGGATTGAAGATGAATGGTCTAATTATGGAACCCTGGTGAACTCTATATTTAATGGTTCGGGTATCAAAGACGAACTGTCTTTGACCACAAAGATAGTGGAGCATCCACATTATCATAAAGAAACCTTTAGAAAATCCAATTGAGTGCATCTTGGTCAAACCTCAAATGCCTTTGAATAGTTGGCAATATGCAAGACCACCATCATGACCTCACCTCTCCTCTTGGTCTGAATGAGATCATCCCTGTTGCTGAGAAGTACAAGTGTTGGTGAATGGCCTTTTACATCAGAAATACTTGGAAGTAATGATTATGGTTGGAAACGCCTTTGTGTTTGACCAGGTCGTGGGTCTTTTTTAAAATGGTGGTCAGCAAAGGGTCATGAAGAAATGGTCCTGTAGCGACTGGAGTTTCTGTTTGATGTGTGTTGCAAAAGGGTTCATCATCAACTTCAATTAGCGTTATATCATGTGTTGAGTGATGTTTGTCTCAGGTGGACAAGGCTGAATAGCTGGCCATCTAATCTAGCAGCTGGTAGATTTCATCTGCTGCTTTGTGGAAAGTATGCTTTAGGAGTATGGCAGAAAAAATCCTAGAAATGGTGGGAACGAGGACACAGCCTGGTGCTTTGCCATGGCTTGGCTGTTGTTCCTTTTTAGGGATGCTCCTGATGATGGATGCCAGTGTCTCACAGAACTTATCAATGGCATCCAGTAAGAGTTTATATCCAGTAAGAGTCCATTGTAGGAGATACTTGCTACAAAGGATGACATACATTGTAAGGTCTGTAAAAAGTCAGCAGTCTAGTTTCAGAACCATAGAAGCATGGTTCTATCATACATTTAATTTGGCTTTTTCTTATCATGATAAAGTTTACACCATACTTTCTGGGCTAGTCAGAGGCTTTCCCTTTGCCAGTAAAACATGTTAGTTATTTTCCTTCATTGTATTTGCGTTTGGCAGTCCCTTGTTTCCTGAAAAATGCTTATGTCCACAGTCAGTCTCTTGATCTTGCTGCTTGTTTGTGAGCTGTTCTTCGAGATTTTCTGATGTCCTGAAGGTTTTCAGAAAAGCCTGTCAACAGTGTCTTCACATTCCTGCCAACATTGCAGTTAAAGCTGGTCTGAGGCTCTTTAATTTACTTTAGTCTGGTGTCTCCAAATCCTTTTTTGGGAGCTGCCAGAATGAGGTTGATGACAAGGATGAGCTGCCCTATGGGCTTCAGCTCTGACCTGCTTTTTCTTTTAAGTTAACTCCTCATGATCAAGCATTTCTGTGACTGCATATGGTTGTAAGACAATGGAGGTTTGAATTCAGGGTTTCCTTTTCCCTGCTGTGAGCTGCCTTCCTTGGCTAACAAGCACCATCTACCCAAAGCAAGTGGCTTTAGGTGCCAGTGACCAGCTATCAACACTATTCCTGTTAGTAGGAGCAGTCCCACTGGGGTTGTTGCTTTTAAGTCAGGAGCTGGACCTAAAACTGTACATTCTACTATTAATTATTGTTAGAGGCTGTTTGAAACATATACACAGGGTCATGCTTGCTGGCGACCTGAGAAGAGAGAGAATGATGATTTGAAACACACACTATAAGGAAGCACATTATAGGTAGCAGGGGCTTGTCCACTCTGCAAGCCCTGCATGGCTATCACATCCTTGAACACCCACAGTAGGGATTGGCTATAAAATGCAATGGCCCAAACTTTGTTATGTGCAGTGTTGCATTTGGAAAAGAAAAGATATTAGTAACAGGCTGGATAATTTCTTTGTTTTAAACTAAGTGTATATGTTTTTGAAGGCTAGAAAAACCAAATATTTCACTGTTCATTATGTCCTACTCAAAAATAGGAGCCTTTCTGGAGGGATCTGGTTGATGGATATCGGCTTTTAAGTCAGAAAGAGCTTGCACACTTTCCAAAGCCAACCAAGTATGTAAGTGTAGTATAGGTGTCTTATATCATTGAGAAGCTTCACGGTTGTCTTAGAGGCAAAGAGAAATTAAAGGAATTTCTTTGTTTCATTGGGTTAAACAACACAATGCCGTGTACTGGGTGTATATTAAAGTTCAACTTGAGAAAATTTGGTATCGAAAATCTTTTAAATTAACCCTTTCACTCCTGTGGGGTTCCCCATTGACGAGTAAAATCGTCTGGCGTTAGACAGAGTAAAATCTATAAGTGTCATGCACTCTTGGGAGTGAAAGGGTTAAGGAATCATGATTATGTTGATGGAGTTTGATCATCTAGGGCAGTGTAGTCCTGAGTCAAGGACTGTTCTTGTTGTCCAAGTGGGTGTCTTTTCAGTGGAAAAGCTTCTCGAGTCCATTCATTTATTTTATTTTAATTTACTTATTATTTTTTATTAATATTTTAAAAAATTCGCCCAAAGGTAGGTAGCTACATGTAAGCATACAAAAGAACACAAGGTCCCGTACTAGGTAAACCCACCTGAACACGAAAATGATTTTAATTAATAGCTCAAACAGTTTATCCAAATGTTGATTACTAAACATTAGTCCTGCTCTCGACTACACTCATCCATATCAATCAAACTCCATCAAGAAATTTATGTATTCTAAAATATTAAGTCCGAAGAGGCTCTTGCTTAAAAAAATTGATGGCAAATTTAAATTGTATAAAGCAAAGCCCAAAATGGTCCAGAAAATTGAAAAACGTAAACTTGTGCTATTATAGACAAGGTGAGGGAACTAACAACTGCAACCTTCCCTGTGGTTAGGGTGTGCAGTTAATTCACAATTACATTTGTGTATGGTTGGGAGGATACATTCAGTGTTGGCTATACAGCTTTTATGACAAAAAACACATGGTGCTTTTTTTGTAACACTGTGCTAGCAGGGGTTTCAATAAAATTTGAAGGAGGCAGCTGGTTTAAA
>OX421449.1:37093397-37098397 GCA_949126865.1 Montipora capitata | reverse complement strand
AAATCTCAGAGGTTGGTACCGTAGGATATTTAGATGATTAAAATCTTTTGAAAGGGTTTATATTTTAGACTGCCAGGTTAATTTTGCAGGCTGTAGGTCACATCATATCATTAATTTGGGGGAGGGGGGTGTCAACATCAATCCTTAATGTGAAAGAGTGTACAAGTTACAAACACATGTAGACTGAAATGGCTCTTTTGTTCCTATGGTGACCCATTACACCCCATTTATGTCACATTACTGAATGCATCTTCATAATTCATTATTCACGTAGTTAAATGCAAGCGTTGCTAACATCTTGGTAATTAGATATCTAGTGTTTAGGCTAGCATTGCATTCGTGTTGGATTGTGTTAGCGTTGCATTAGCGTCGTGTTCAATTAGCTTAGTGTTGCGTTTAACAGGGTCTTTTAGTGATGCATTGGTGTTATTTGATCTCCTCAGTCCCAGCAATCATTCATATCTGCAGTGCATGTGTTCAATGGCTTTGGTTGCTGGGGTTTGTCCTTAAGCAACAGTCAATGTGGTCTTACCATAGTGCTCGCAGGATAGAGTGAGTTTCAATTGAGTGTCGTAAAACCAAAACCAAAACCAAAGTACAGTAATTACTTTGGCCAATCAAAAAGGACAGAGACAATCCAGTAAACCAATCAAAACTCGTTGTGACACAATGTGCACGCGCGAGCCACAATTAGTTTTGACTTCACTTCTGATTGGTTGAAATAGTGGCGCGAGAAATTTCCACCAATCACTGAGTGAAGTAATGCAAAACCGCCCCAGCAGTTGTTATTATCACTACTATTTTTATTATTGTCATCAAGATGATGATGATGATGATGATTATTATTATTGTTATTTACAGTATTTCATTTTGTTCTTGCACTGAATTATCTTTCAGTGTGACCTGTGCCCAGGTTTGTTGTTGTTGTTTCTCTTCCTGCCTCTCCTGTTGGGTGCAGGGGCTTGTGTTTGGATTGTGTATACTGCTGGCCACTTGGGTGGTTCTAACCAGGAGGGGTTGGGTTGGGTTACTGGGTACTTGACCTCCATTTGCAACGAACGTTGTTTAATGTTGATTGCTGACTGTCACGTGAAAACAGTTGTGTTGATTCAATATATCCTTCTAAAGAGTAACAGTTTCTTGAAAGCGTTGAAACTGGTTTGAGCCTCCTATTTACGTGTAATTTCCATTAAACCATCAAGGGTAGATCGAGCTACTCCAGCAAGTACGTCTACATTCCATGTCCGGAAATGCCAATATTTGAGGGGTTTGTTTTATTTTTGATTATTGTAATTTTTAACTTATTTTTAAAGAGAATTTGAGTGAACTCCAGCCTTGCCTGGGAAACTAATTCTTGGGTTCCAGAAGCACTGGAAACAGCGTTTCTGAGTGTTTTATTTAAAAAATTTCCTGGGGCACATGCCCCACAGACCCCCCCCCCCCCCCCCTACGTAGCTTGCGCCTTTGGCGCTCCCAAGGCGCCTTGCGGCGCTAAAAACTGTCACGTCCGGTGCTTTCAGAAATATGTCCGCTACTTTACAAAACTGTTGAAAACCCTGTATACCCCAATTGATATTCCAAAGGTACTGAAAAATACTTTTCCTTTTTTATTCAGGGCAAATGGGGAGGTTGTTCTTGGTGGAACTGCATATCACAATAATTTTGATACAAGAGTTGATGCTGATGATACCAGACATATTTTAGAGGCAACCAGTCAGCTTGTGCCAAGTTTGAAAGTAAGTGTGATTTTTCATGTGTGCTTAGCTCAAAGAGTTCATAGTAAGGCTAATAATGTTTGTCTATTGTTTTCTTTGAAACATTTTAGCGAGCTAAAGTGATAGATGCTTGGGTTGGACTCCGGCCTTTTCGAAGCAGTGTTAGGCTTGAAAAAGAAGAGAAGAGATTTGAGGACAAGATTGGACAAGAAAGATGCCTTAAAGTACGAACGTGGAATGATATGTACATGTAATTAAAGTACTGTTCTTTGGACCACAATTGTAGGACCGCACCCCCAACCCAAGTAAAGCTGCCTAAAATAGAAGTGACGACATGTATAATGTACTATTTGCAAAAAAGAAGAAGAAAAAAAAAAAAAAACAGCGCTGTCTGCTGTTCACCTCGCGTGCAAACGAGATGAAAACGCCATGTGACCAGAGCCTCAGCGTTTGACAGACTCAATGAAGGCCTAAAATGATTTCTTCAGTAATATTATTTCTATCAAGTGAAGCTATAATCCTCGCATTTATGAACGCAATTTTCGCAATTGCGTAGAGAAGCCTGAAAAAGTCAGGACTTCAACGGGGTTTGAACCCGTGACCTCGCGATACCGGTGCGTCGCTCAAACCAACGTCAGTGGCTTCATAGCTCAGTTGGTTAGAGTGTCGCACCGGTATCGCGAGGATGCGAGTTCAAGCCCCGTTGAAGTCCTGAATTTTTCAGGCTTCTCTACGCAATTGCAAAAATTGCGTTCATAACTACGAGGATCACAGCTTCACTTGATTTCATATCCACAGTTCATTATATGATCCATTTCATTGTTGAACATTATTTTTGTTGTCAATGAAAGGGACAAAAGTTCGTTTGACCTTTTTTCATAACTTGCCTAATTTGGACGTGACCTTCGGCAACATTATTCAAGAGTTTTGTGTTTGCATTTTGGCTGCAATTTGACAAATTGACGAAGATAGGAAAGGAGTCATTTAAAACAGTTATGTAATCAGGTCTTACCATCCGTTGTTTTGTATTTCTGTTCACAGATTGTTCACAATTATGGCCATGGTGGTTCTGGTTTGACCATGCATTGGGGCTGTGCTATGGACACCACAGACCTGGTGTTTGAATTTCTGGCTGCTCCCAAACAGCTGCATGCCAGATTGTAGTGTGGCATACACCAAATAAACATAGTATTTTGAATAGCTGGAAAATGATGGTATTAATAGTTTTTATTCAAGACAAAATTATTGCTTCGAGAAAAGCACTAAATTAATGTGTTGTATTGTTTGCCCAATAATTTAGGTAGGGCTACGAGTAATTTGTATAAGAAATTGCAATACTGTGCGACAGTATAATCGCGCTACCCAATAATTTAGCTAGGACTACGAGTAGTTTGTATAAGAAATTGCAATACTGTGCGACAGTATAATCGCGCTATAAAATAAATTGAAAACTCCACATTCCTCTTAATCTTGTCATGATACCTTTTGTAGCAGTGTTTAAAGGTGTACGCCTAACATCAAGTTAAGTTAATTTAAAAAAACTTAAGTGTAACACTTATGTCAAATTTACCGTATTGCTTAATTTAGGTGCAAAATGAGGGAGACTAGTATCTTCTTGTTTACATTCTCCAGGGCCAAAGCCAAAAATAAATCTGATAGAACAAAGATTATTGCAATATTTAGATTCAGAGGAGTGTCATTTTTATAGAACCCAAATTTGAAAATAAATAAATGTTACTATACAGTAGCAAACCGAATTGATCGTGATTTCCATTACTCTGGGAAATTCGTTTGGGTTTCTCACCATATGAATCAGCGATGTTTCTTATTTGCAAGCAGTGACGTCAAATTTCTTTTGATATTCAATTTGCCAACCACTGAACAAAAGAATTCATTGTTTCAACAGCCAATTAGGTTCTTCTTCTTCTTCTTCTTCTTCTTCATGGGCGACGTCACGAGAAAAATCACTATATAATTATTTCCCAATTTAAAATTACCTTTTGCTTTCTTTTGTCTGAACGATGATTTAGTACATGTTAGGAATTGGCTGATAGCAAAAAAACCCATACACGCTCAATATGACAAAAACTGAATTTATGCTTATTGGGTCAAGACAGAGACAGTGCACTCAAACAGTTTCTCATAGGCCTTTAATCAATTAATGGCGCTCCCATTGAGCACGTTACTACTGCTAAATCACTAGGAGTGCTTATCAATGATAAACTTACTTGAGGAAGCCAAATTGATAAGTTAACGAAGAAAATTGCTTCTGGTATTGATTACTGAAACCGGAGATAAGCGCCGGCCTGATGGGCCTTCTGGCTCGTAAGCAGTGACTTCTATTTATTATTGGGGCCATATAACGAATCAGGCACCTTGTCCCTCTATGGGACCTTACATTCTATTTATCAGGCCCTAGTGTAACCGCATTTCAACTAACTTTGTAGGAAAAACTTCAAAAACTACAAAACAGATCAGTCCGTGTCTTGACTACCTTAACTATGACGCTGATGTCCATAATTTAATTGAACAAATGCCCGGTCAAAAAATGTTTTGACCGGGCATGAGATTAGACTGAAAAGAATATGTACTTATTGACTGAGTGGGAGGGCCGAACGGGAAAATGTTTGGCCCGAGGTCATGGCGTGCGGACCGAGCGCCAAATATTTTCCTGTCCGGCCCGACCTAAACTCAGTCAATGAGCATTTTATCATATGGGTCCTTTACACTATTCATGAGCACTCAGAATTTGAAATTTGGACAAAATAAGTAACACATTTACACAGACAATTTATCTAATATGCTGTTTGCATTTGCCTTTCTGGCAGTAAATCACTTGGATGTTTAAATGCGACGAAATCCTCTAAAATCGCATCGCACGGAACAGTACGTGTTCCTAGTAGGGCCGTACGGCTTTTTCCGGCCCTGCTCGTGCTAATGCGTACGGCGCTCAGACTGGGATTTTTCCAATAGTTTCACAATGAAAGCGAGCGCGAGTCCGTACGGGTCACACGATAAGACGAATTATTATATCTCTCAGATAGTACGCGCGCTGTAATTGGCTAAATTAGCGGGCCGTATTCTACAGTGCGGCCCGCTGTACAGCCCGCTAAATTTAAAATTTCGACAAAACATCATCTAGCGAGTTTTTCATGTTATTTCTGATGCATAAACTTGTACTGAAAACTGTTTGAATCTTGTAAGCAACTATTTCCAACTTAACAGCCAAGAAGATTTAGTTTTTGGGATTTTGGCACGGCATTCTTTGTGGCAGTTGAACCTTCC
>OX421449.1:37075897-37090897 GCA_949126865.1 Montipora capitata | reverse complement strand
TCTCCTCATACGTCGCTAATGTAAGAGCAAGTAAAATTCCTCAAGATCAATTGAAAGTACTGCTGAGTTTATTGCTGGCAAAACGAGGGGGCTGATGAGGTCGACTGAGAGCTAAAGCAGCCGAAGATTTCGTTGATGATTCGCCGGTTGAATTCAAACTCACATCGATCATTTAACCACAAACTCAAGCTCGTATCATCTGGAAACTTCGCACAGACGTTTTAAGCATTGTTATGTAATTTCTGTTTTCTTAAAATCAGTGTTTTTGGGATGTCTAATGCTATTTCCCCGCAACTATTAACTTCGCATAAATTATATTTTGAATTTACGTCACAGACACAATCTATCGCTCACGCGTCCAGCCGTCTCTTCTCGGGGAGGATACCCGAACTCGAGTGAGCGGCGGAAATCGAGCCTAGCTCCCATGCAGGTGGTAGAAAAAGAGAAAACAAATGAGTGCGAAAAATGAGTGGGGGATTGGTCGCCTCGACCCAAGCCCCCACTCGCTTTTCCCAGGTAGTTGTTTTTCGATTTCCCGACTATCTGGGAGCCTGGAACAAGCTACGGAGGAAGTAAACAAGTTGCCATGGGATGTTGAATTATTTGTCTGAGGAGACTTCATCTATTTGATAAATCAAAAATTGCAAAACGCTTTCTTTGCCAAAGAAATGGGTCCACCACACAGATAAAAACAGAATTTACTACCGAATGGTAATTTGTAGTGCTAGAAATCCTATAAAGTCAATCAAAGCATTTTGGTCTAGCCATTGAACTGGGCCCATGCAAAGAAAGGAAAAATCTCTGAGCAGGGTAAAAATGAAAAGTTAGTCCTAATACCTAAATTACATGTATACTTCCATTGGGCTTAGTTGGTAGAGCAAAAAGCATCTAATCCCATTTCCCAGATTTCCCACATTTTTCTTCATTTTCACGACAAGGGCTCACACCTCGGCACTCGTTTCAGGCCTCCGGCCGACAATTTGCAAAGGCCATTGCCACGACAAAACCTCTGGTACCCAGGGAAAAACTCGGATAGATTTCCAGCAAATCAAATTTAAAATAACCCTTTGATGGTTAATTTCCTATTTAAATAATACGAGTTGACTTTTTGTTGTTCTCTGCCCCGAGATCTTTTATTATCATAATGTTTTTTTTTTCCCAGTTCTTCGACCCGGTTTTATCAACAATTCTGAATTCCAATCGATCGCTTTTAATACAATTCTTTTATGCCATTTTTTAAGTTGGTGTATTGTTTTAAAAAACAATACAGTATCATGAAGCCCAAGGAAATATAAAAACAATACACCATCTTGAGACCCAAGGAGATAAAATGAGGATTTGTGATGTCTTTTGTCTAGGAGTGAACTTTGATATGTATGTGTTATTTGCCAGCTGGGAGGTCTTGGAAATGCTGCCCGAGGTCGCAGGCCGAGGGCAGCTTTTTCTATTTCCAAACCTCTTGTCTAATACAAAACAGCTACTTCTGCAAGTAAACGGATTGGGAATCAAAAAATGGAAATTTAAGGTCATTACACAAGCTCACGCAACCTGGCCTAGGATTCCACCCGGGTTGGTGGGCAAGATAGAAAAATTCCGCCCGTACCCAGAGCCAATCAGATTGCAGGATTCACAGAATTCCGCTCGCTCACGCATTGAAAAAAAAGAATTATGGAAATTGGATTATTTATTAAGGCAAGCAATGTAACCACACTTAACGTTTAGTAAAAAAGATAGCTTTGGGTCATCCTCCCTTCTAGTGATTATTTGTTCATAATTTCGTCTTTTTTCACCCGTGAATCAGCGAAAAAAATCATATAGCCACACAAATGACAAGACTATATGCTGGCTTTTGAAGTCTTCAGCATATTTTTAAAACTCATATCGTGATTCATTCCACTTGACCACAAGTGGTTCAAAGTCCCAAACGTCAGGATGGCCAAGGGGTCTGTCCAAGCCTGATGTACTCCACTTGAAGACGGGCTGCTGGTCATGTGTCGGGCCACTCACTGCCAGACATTCGAGGCTTTTAATCATCTCCGAATTGGTTATCTGAGAAAAAAAGTGACATGAATACAGCTATAATTGTAACCACACAGCATGCACCAAATGCAGAACTGGGCAATTTGTATTTGAAACATCAGAGAGGAAATAATGCAATTTTTCAACCAAGAAGCTCTTTCTTCTAGTCAAATGTCTGACAGAGCACGGCTCGACTCTGCACAGGATTGACCCTAATTAGATGCACGCCTACTTCAAATAAGCATCACAAAGTGTCCCCTTGCTCTTCTCGCCAACGTCAACATCACTCGTGTCTTGAAATACAGACAATTTACGTCACAAAGTGTCCCCCAAATACTACTCTTCAAGTAAAGATAAACAGCTGCATTTACGCTAAGCTAAAAATAATGCTAACCTTCACCCTTACCTTATTTGGAAATTGGTAGCAAATGCTTAGACTCAAAGGGACACTTTGTGTTGGATGTCAAAATTGGGTGTGCACCTAATTAGGGTCAAAGCTGGACATGAGTGTCCTTGACATGCATGTGATCTGACAAATAATTAATTGACAATAATAATAATAATAATAGTTATTAATAATTACAATTAAAATGTATTAGTTATTGAACAAAAAAGCACGAAACGAGTACAAATATTCCACGATAATGTACAGTTAGTTATTTGGACACCTGGTTATTGTACAGTAGAGAACCGGTTTGACTAGTTTAGTTGCTTACGTTGCCCGGCACGCAACGCGCACGCACACGTTCTCGGTTGTTTACAATTCATTTGCAAGAAATTTAGTGCAAGAAAGTTGGATAATAAATAGCGTATTAGATGTGTGTGTGTGGTATCGCTGAGTATTTCAACTCGTTACATTTGTATTTTGACTCGCCCTAGCAGGCTCGCCAATACAGCACAGCTCGTAACAATACTCAGCAATACTACACACCAAAACATCCAATACGATATATTTATTCCATGTCAGTGCGCACTTGGTATGAGAAGGCTATAACCAGCCTCGTTATCTAAGAAGCGCGAATAGAATAATCATATTTCATTAAATGCTAAAAGCGTGGGCACTTGGAAATTAAAGCCAATAAGTTGCAGCTTGGCAGCACTTGACGCAATCAGTTTCCATATAAAGTCATACTATATGAGCTGATAACTGCGATGAGTGAACCAATCAGAAAGCTAGAAATAGTGGTACAAGACCTCAGATCGTATCTCTTCTGGTTTTTTCAGGGGTGTATGCCTCTAAAATGGAACACTGGGTAGGAGGAAAACCTTTCTTATAAAATAAATTCCATCCACTCTATTACTCAGCATGTATAGCTGCCAACAGTTTGTAAGGAATTTGTAAGAATGTGATGTTGCAATGAACAGGAACGTTTGTGTAGTGTTTAGCTTAAGGGACATTTATAAACAGATTCGTCGCACTTTATTCTAACACACTTTAATTCACAAACACCCCATGCTTCTCGACTTCTTTAGATCATGTACTAATCACCATGGTGTGTTAGAATAAAGTGCGACGAATCTGTTTATATCTCAGCCACCACTACACTTAGCGACGAGGACGGACATTCGTGAAATGCCAAAGTGGTTATTGATTATAATTTGCGCGGTTATTTCGTCCAAACAATCGGAAATGTCAGCGATTGGAGAACAAGCTAGCGGCTCGATTACATCAACGACTCCCACTGCGGTGTCTGACATTTGCAGACTGCAGACTGCAGACTGCAGACTAACCCTAAATCACAATTATTGAAAGCTAACCGTTTTAAATTGGGTTCTTAGACTTAAATGATGTTTATCAGCGCTATTTGAAATGGGTTCTTAGACTTAAATAATATTTATCAGTGCTATTTGTAGGCAGTCTGCAGTCTGCAGTCTGCAAATGTCAGACACCGCTCCCACTGATCCTGACGGAGCGACCGTCAAACAAGTCTTAGACAAGTCCATGGACTACTTCGCCTTGACCCCAAATTTCTGTTCGATGGAAACGTGCCTTTAACATTTATGTAGCCTCGAAAGGAGCAACGAATGAAGGTCAGAAAATAGCACTTCTCTTAGATTCAGGAGGTATGGAATTACCAAAGATTTACTACACTTTCGTACCTGAGGATAACGAAACTGCGATTGTTTAGCAGCTCTAAATAACAATTTTACGCCGAAAGTCAACGTCCCATTTGAGCGACACGTATTCCGCCAGATGCAACAGATAGAGGGAGAAGCCATCGATCGATTAGGGCCGGGTTGTTCAAAAGCCGATTAACTCTAATCCCAGATTAAAAATTAACCAAGGGGCTTATTTCTCTACTTTTCAAATGCTGTTCAGCGCTGATATTCGGCAAAAATTTACATTAGAAGAAGTCAATCTTGTAAAACAAAAGCAAGCAAAAGGAACTTTCACCAAAAAGTTGAAAACATGAAACAAAAGTTTACATGCACTAACCCTGTATTAAGTTAACAGGCTTTCGAACAACCAGGCCCAGTTTGTTTGCCGTTTACGTCAGAAAGCTATATGATGTGATTTTGCTAACGTGGATAAAGCCATCTCAGATCAAATCATTGAAAAATGTAAAGATTCAAAACTTCGTCGAAAATTTCTCGAGAAAGCGAGTGATGCAACCTTGACTGTACTACAGGAAACTGTACAAGTCTATAAGGTGGTCAACACTCGAATGCCGCAGTCCATGGGAGGCCCTGAGCAGGTAAACAGAATCAGTCAGAACTGAACTGGTTCTGAAGGAGACAGGAGTTGGCCAGCACTCGGAAAAGCCTGTAACAAGTGTGGTCTCCTTAGTCATTTTGCAGCTCGTTGCCGATCTTAAGTGGAAAAGAAACGTCCAGGGGAAAAACAGCGTTCAGATGGTGCTAACCAAATTTCATTTTGTAGTAAAATGTGCCAATGGCTTGAGTGGAGTTGTTGATTCGTGCATTGGAGGTGTGCAGGTTACGAATGTCCTTATTTACTCAATGGCAACATGCAATATGGTGGATCGTGATACGTGGGAGAGTTTAAAACAGGAAGGAGCATGAGAAATGCAGATCCCAAAGGTACGAAAGGAAGCTGTTTGCTTACGGCCAAACTCAACCCATTGATGTACACTGTAGTTGGGACACTTGAGAGAGGTGTGTAGACCCCTTTCAGTTAATTCCCAATCTGGAGGACAAAACAATAAGATTGATTTGCATTTGAAAGGTTTGTTTCTCTCCGGGGACAGAACAACCATTGTTTTATCCTCCAGATTGGGAATTACTGAAATGGGTCTATAGCCGAGTTTACCGTTGTGGAAGGTCATCGCATCTGCATCGATATGAGAGGAGCTAATGATACAATTGAAAAGGAGAGGCATCCTATTTCTATCATCGAGGAAGTCTTGCATGATTTAAACAGGTCTACTGTTTTCAGTAAATTGGACCTGAAGTGGGGCTTCCATCAAGTAGGACTTTATGCGGCAGAATTACGTCAGATTAATCAAAAATAAGACACAAACAGCAGTGATAAACATATTGAACTTGTTCATTTTGATTATGACTTGACGTTTCTTATGTGCTCTACATACATTTTCAAAAGTAACCGTTGAAATTTAAAACAGCTATTTATATATAACAAAGCGGATGAGGGGACTGGAACCTAGATTATGCAAATACTTAACAGTAAAATATATAATAATAATAATTATAATAATAAAAACAGAAAAGATTAATAAAGCAACAGCTTTTCACTTCCGACGTTGACGTTGAAAGCTGGCTCAAGTTCTTGAATAAAGAAGGTCTCTTTCATTTTACAATGAACAAGTTCAATATGTTTATCACTGCTGTTTGTGTCTTATTTTTTATCAAACTACGATGGCCCAAGAACAAAAGTATTTACGTCAGATTACTTCCTTCATTACACACATCGTTACCAGAGGTTGACGTTTGGAATGACCTCAGCTCCAAAGAAATACCAGAAGATTGTCACACATGTCCTGATTGGCTGCAATGAATGAGAAGATGTGTCAGTTCAGACTTTCAAAATTAACATTCTTTGGACATGAGCAAACGAGGAATTTCACCAAGTGAAGAGAAGGTGTCTGCAATTCAAAATGCCAAGCCACCAAAGAATAATGCAGAAGTCAGATCATGCTTAGGGCTAGTGCAATACTGTGCCAAGTTCCTGCCAGATTACGCCCAGTTTGCCGACCCGCTCAGAATCCTTAGAAGAAGGGATCAACATTTCATGTGGGGCCCAAGAGAAATTCTTCCAGAAGTTGAAAGATCTGCCAACCCAAGCACATACTTTTTCTACTTCAAGAATGAATGCAGAACGCGAATTGCAGCCGACGCGGGTCCTACAGACTTAGGAGCTATTCTCACTCAGCTACAAGATGGCATGTGGAGAGTAATCTCCTATGCATCACGAAATCTTACTAACGTGGAAATGCGGCGCGACTCCCAAACGGAAAAGGAAGAGCTTGCATTGGTATGGGCTTACGAGAGATTTAAGCTGTATGTATATGGTCGAGGATTCGAACTAGAGACCGATCACAAACCTCTGAAACACATTTATAACACGTCCTCTAAACTTTGTGCACATATAGAACAATGGTTCCTTCGCTTGCAGGGCTACAATTTCAGAGTAATTTACTGTCCTGGTAAGACCTACATTACTGAAGCCCTTTCAAGGCAAACTTCCATGGATCTGAAAGATCCCAGTGGCGAGGAAGCTGACTCTGTCAGAGCTTTTGTACAAGAAAGTACGCCAATGGCTATTACAGCAAGAAAAGTCGAAAGAGAACCAGAAAAAGATCCTGAACTGTGTAGTGTTAGATACTGCATACAAAGTGGTGACAGGTCTCAATTGCAATGCAACTTGCTTCATTCCCTGAGCGTGAAGAATGGACTTTGCACAGTAGGAAAGTAAGTCAAGCGCGGAAGAAGGATCGTTATCCCTCAGAGCCTTAGAAATGAAGAACCGCTTTTAGCACATGACGGCCATCAAGGTATTATGAAGAGGAAAACACAGTTGAGAACGAAAATGGCCCAAAATAGACTTTGATGTGGAGAAAGTTTGCAGAAGCTGCCCTGGATGCCAAGTAGTGGGAGAATTTTGTCCACCTGAGCCAATGCAGCGTGTAAAACCACCGTCCGGATAGTGGCAAGATGTAGCCCTCGATGTCTTAGGTCAATTTCTTTCTGGAGAAAACCTATTTCTAGTGGATTACTACAGCCGTTTCTTTGAAGTAGTTGCCATGCGCACAACCACCTCTCAGAAGATGATTGATGCGCTAATTCCCATATTTACACGGTATGGCTACCCATTCAGTCTTATGTCAGGCAATGTTCCTCAATTTGTGTTCGAAGAATGTGAAGCTTTTCTAACTGAACATGGGATCGAACATCGAAAATCCACTCCCCAATGGCCCCAAGCGAATGGGGAAGTAGAGCGCCAGAACCGAACGTTGTTGAAGTCACTCAAAATAGCTGAAGTTGAACGCAAAACGTGGAAAGAAGAACTGGACAAATTCCATTTAGCAGACAGAACAACCCCTCACAGCAGTATAGGAACAACCCCAGCATTTCTAATGTTTGGAAGAGAACTTAAGACCTAGTTACCGGAACTACTTACCAATGAGAGTGTTCTGGATGAAGTAATTAGAGATCGTGACTGGAATCAGAAGCTTGCGACACGCTCTTTATAACCCTATCACTCCGAGAGAAAAAGCTGTTGTCAAGAACAGCAAGTCATCCGGAGAGTTAACTCCCACCTTTGAGACTGAGCCTTCCACTGTTCAGACAAAGCCGGGAGGGACAAAAACTCATATTGAAATCAGCCGAAGGTGTAGTACACCGGAGTAAATAACCAACTGGTTTGCCTCCGGCCAGTTGGGATTCTTAACGGTTGTTGTTTTTGTGTTCTGTCGTTTCGTTCATTGTGTTTCATTGGCCCTGAAAAGCCCCTATGGGGAGAGGGGTCAATTAAGTATGTATTGTATTGTACTACATGATGCAAAGAAGTCGAGAAGCATGGCGTGTTTGTGACTTTAAGTGTGTTAAACTAAAGTGTGACGAATCTGTTTATATCTCGGCCATCACTACATTCTGCCTTTGCAAAATAAATCTAAGAATTCCTATGAAGGTGTAGTCCTTTATAAGCCCTTAAACTTTCAATTCAGATGTTTAGAAGAGACAGTTGCTTTAATTGTGCAAGTACACTGTAAGTACGAGGATCAATTTTCTTCCGACAAATTCCCAAGAGTTCTAACTCACTCTATCTGCCTAATTGGCATACTTTGGAATTCCTAACAAAACTGTGAATTCATTTCACAAGCCCAGACAACTGAAAACATCCTTCCATTTCTCTCGGTCATGCAGGCAATTTGGCACCCTCAAAGTTATTTAATAGTATGTCAGAGTTGCAAGATGATACGTTGGGAAAGTTCAGGGGTCCACAGCACTCAGGGTCTGAAATAATTTGACTTTTGTCTGTAGCAAAAACGGAAACCTCTTTTGGCAGAAGTACATGAGTTTGGAAAAAAAGGTGGATTTGAACTAAGGAATAAATATTTGAGTACAAAATATACTAAGTAAGATACAAGTTTGATGCCACGGTACAGGATATTACACAACAATGTCAAAATAGATTACCTTGGCATCAGTTCCTCCACTTATCCTGTGTCCTAAGGCTCTAAATGGATATTTTCCACTTGCTGGGTTTAAGTCTGATCGAGAGGAGATTGCATTCTCGCCACTGTATGGTGGGGTGCAGTTACAACGAGCCAGTGGGTCATGTTGGTAGTCATTGTATCTGAACAGCACATGACTGGAGTTTAGACAAAATAGAGCGGTTTTCAATTGAGTGTCGAAAGTAATTAGGGAATTGCTTTGGTTTTGCATTACTTCACTCAGTGATTGGTTCAAAGTTCTCGCGCCACTTTTTCAACCAATCAGAAGTGAAACCAATGGCTGCGTCTAATTACTTCGAGTTTTAATTGGTTTCCTGGATTTTCTCCGCCCTTTTTGATTAGCCAAAAGGCCTGCAATAAAGGCATCTATTAAATTTGGGAGATAGGGTCTACTTTGTAGTTGGAATAATTTGACATACTGTCATGTTCAATTTGACTGCAAATTTATCATTTTTTGCATAGCCCTCCTATAAAATTTAATTTTTCTTTAACCTTCGATCCTTTTCTTAAAACTACACTAAAAAAATAGCAAAAATAAATTTGTAAAGCCCAGAGCCCCCAAGGAAATGCTGCTTAACGTAAATTATGTTGGATTGGATGATTTTCAGTCCCCTTACAGAAGAATGAAACATCATATTAAAACAAACCTCATCAATTTCATCATGGAATTCTTATCAACCACCTTGTGGTGATCCCTTTTGAAGATCTGAGCTCGAGGTGATCCCTCATAACTGAACCATGAACCAAATTTTTTCACATATTCGGCTGCACCACTCATGTTGAAAATATACGGAAAAAGCTACAAGTAGAAAGAGTAGATGGAAACACCTGATGGAAAAACAAGTTAACTAGAGTGCAAAAATGGATACCCTATTTATGACCAAAAGGCGGAAAATTGGCCAAAATCGATACCCTATTTATGACCAAAACGGCTAAAAAACCCTACCCTTTAGGACCGCACATACCTATATAGCCCATATAAGGGAGTAGCCCCACCCCGGGACTCGTTACAGAGGAAAAATATTCACAGTTGAAGTTTAATTAATGGTCTGCACACGATTCGACACGAAATAAGCGGCGGTTATTGGGTGCTTAATTTATGTTTAACGCTAAAGTATACCTGTATACCTGTGGGCCACTAGTCATTCAGTTGAAGTACTGTCCCATGTTACCCTCGTTAAATAAAGTTGATTGATTGATTGATTGATTGAATAAGGTGCAGCAGGTGGGTTGATCACGTCCCAAGAACTGACCCCAGCTCAGTGTTAAATTAATTTTAGCTGTTAAGAAAATTCGGAATAAGGAAATAACCGTAAAACAGCTTTGAGGGGATAAGATTAAGAGTCACATAAAAAAAAAAAATTGGAATTTACGCCTTCGTAGGAAAATCCCACCTACAAAAACATGAGCCGACAAATAGCCCTTACCTTGGCTAATTTTCAGTTTAAAGTTCACTAAATGGTGGCGTTTCCGGTAAAGTACTACGACTGTGTAGGAGGTGAAGTACTAAGATACTCGTTTCTGGGTCATCAAAAAGTAATAGGTACTTCGCTCCAACCAGTTATTTTACATCGGCTCAACATTCTCTGTTCGAGAGGCCGGGATTCTTTAGCGGCTTGTATCGAACTAGGAAGTTCACGAATCATGGACTTCCAATTTTTGTGCGCAGTGTCTCTACAAAAACAGATCATTACTTCACTCCTACTTCGTGTATTTCGCACTGACGCGGCCAGAGCTTATTCTCTGAAAACAACGAAAGAACCCGTGGATTCCGGAGGAATCAGAAACCGAATTGAAAATATGATTTATTTAAGCACTCAGTTACTTCGAACCTATGACTTCTGTAATACTAGTTTAGTGCTCTACCAATGGAGTCAGTGTCCAGCCAACTAGGAGATGGTCATTCTCTTAATTCCCATGTAATAAACTCCATGTAGATTAGAGTTCTAACCTTTGACATTCCCAACAGGAGCGTCATAAAATGCTGACATTTTGAGCGACATTGGGTACACAAGACGACCAGGTCATGTGTGAGAGCTTCTAAAGAGAAACGATTCATTAGTCCATCAATGCAGAATTGGTTAACAAGTAAGACTAGCCCGGTTAGAAATTCAAATTAGCATATGTTTCACAACTGTTTGCGATTCCGAAAGTCGTTCAGAGAAATAATCTATTTGAATTCATTATCACTCGATTCTGGGTGACTTGTGTATAAAATATCATTTTCTTTCCTTTCTTATTTATCATCGAGATGGACAAATATGCCTTCTTTTCATAAATTTCCATATTTGAGCCTTCAGTTGGTATAATACACTTTAAAGACCGTCGTGGCTCGGGAGGTCCTAAGCGGAATATTTTCGCTTTAGAAATTTCGTATTACCCTTGCCCAGTTTGGTGAAGATTTCATTCCCTATACGCTTCCGAGTAGA
Source organism: Montipora capitata (assembly GCA_949126865.1). Lineage (NCBI taxonomy): Eukaryota > Metazoa > Cnidaria > Anthozoa > Scleractinia > Acroporidae > Montipora > Montipora capitata. The sequence continues at coordinate 37,079,793 of OX421449.1, read as the reverse complement.
TATTCTTTTTTTCTTTTATTCACATTATCAGAAGTTGCATCCTCATCCAGCACAATTAAAACAATGGAGTTCTCTTGAAAAATCATACAAAGTCAAAACAAACGGTCAACTTTGCTTTCTTATCAAGTTATAAAAGGATTTATTTTGTCAATACATTTCATGGATATTTCTGCGAACATTTTTAGATTGCTTTATATTTTTTAAAGGTATGACAGAACAACATAACGTGTATTCATGGAGAATTTAAATTTTATACCCCACACTTTTCGAATAATCCCCGGCGTATTCTATTTTTTTTTTTTTTTTTGATCTAACAGTAAAGAAAAAGTGGAAGCAAAACGTTTCTCGCACTCCATAACGCAAGCACAGAAACCACTTGCGGACGAATGTGAAAGGCAAGGGTCTTTAATTGCAATAAAATCTGCCTTTTTTCTCAATTTTTATTTACTCGATTTTAGTCAGTAAATTTAAGGGTCAACAGAATTCCTTGTGATAACAAGCGATGCCACAAGGAAACTACATAAATTTGCAAGTGGCTTTCCCAAAAAAGCCAAAGACTGATTCAAAAATCTGCAAGAATGTTACTTACACAGAAGACTTTTGAGGCCTTTTACGATAGTTTCTGCAAAACGCGAAACAGACACAAGGATTGACTGCGCAAAATGACGTTTTAAGAAACCAGAAAATCTCATACCATGGAGAGAAGATGCCACATGGCAATGTGCCCGCATAGAAATATACAAAATATATAACACTGAAGGGCAATTTGCAAGCGATTAATGCTCGATAAGAATAAGGAAATAAACTAAGATTGAAAAGATGATGGGAGTGTAAAGAAAAGCTATGTATCGGGCAAGAGCATAGTCAGTTGGTGATAAGGACTCTCCAAAGGCTTCTTCCCACTTCAAAACACATAGTATTTCTCCTTCGTCTTTCTTGAGACTACGTGCGAACAGATCTAGTGACGTGGATGCCAACGCAACGATCCATGTGGCGACGATAAACAAGGAACATCGTTTCGAACTAACCAATGGGGAACGGAGGGGACACACCACAGCTCCAAATCGACCCACTGCTATCAGAACCAGGCTCTGGACGGACACAACAAACTCGAGGTTATTTAACAAAGGAATAACCTTACACAAGGCTTTGCCAAGGACACCGACCTTGAGTTTTTGATAGAAGAATGCAACCTTGAATGGGATGTAGGTGAGTGGAACAAGCAGGAAAATGATCCTTGGAGACCCGTGGTTAGTTGGGACGAGAGGAAATAAATCGCCCGATTTATTTCCTCTCGCCCCAACTAACCGCCCCTGGGTCTCCGAGGATGATGAAAATGTTGATTGGTTTCCTTTAAGTTTTCGTTTTGTAAACAATTATTCCTATACAGGAATTTACGACCAGCGAAACAACAAAGATAAGGCAGTAAGCGACGGTTGCTCCAATCTTGTCTGACGTAGGATTCCAGAGGACGGAGCAGCTCGCGGATCCGTTTATTGTTGTATTCATGGTGTTGACTGGCACTTGTTCTAGTTGCACTCATTAATCGTCTGAAGCTTCTCCTTGTTTTTCTCCAAGCAGATGTTGGTTTATTTATTCTAAATATTATCTTGACTTTGATTACCTACAGAAGACAATTATTGACAGAATTTAATGAATGCTGTACCGACAACAATCCACACGAAATAAACGGTGCCGTTTATTAAATGTTTTACCTCATTAATATATTGACAACGTCTGCCAAAGTCAAAGGTGGGCTCATATTTCTACTACATCCAGTTTGATTAAGCTGTTATTGGAATTGTTGTTTGGTTGTTTTGTTTTTTGTTTTGTATTCTTATTTGTTTTTCGCTCTTCAGTTGTCACCGCTTTTTGTGTGTTATTTCTGAGAAAACTGAGATGCCAAAGAAAAAGAGTATTTACGACAACACTAACAATTCCCGCAAAACACTTCGCGTACAATAAAACAAATTACAACATTTGTCCATATGATGAAGACTAAACACCAGAACTGTTTTACCATTCACTTGGCCATTAGCCATTTACAAAAGGACTTAACAAAACATTTATTACGACGCATTACATACAAACACATTAATATTGGCTCACAACCTACCAAAAAAAAACTACTGTTACTGACAAAAGATTTTACTTGTATGTTCTTTATTAGCTTGATTGAAACAGAGAGCAGTGAACAGCGACGGTCATTGGGGTGTGTAGTTGATGTTTAACCCTAAAGTATACCTGTAACAAGGCGCAGCAGGTGGGTTGATCACGTCTCAAGAACTGACCCCAGCTTATAGTGCTAAATTAATTTTAGCTGTTAAGAAAGTTCGAAATAAGGAAATAAAAGTTCACTAAATGGTGGCGTTTCCGGTAAAGTAGTACAACTGTGTAAGAAGTGCAGTAAAATACTAGTTTCTGGGTCACCAAAGAATAATAGGTACTTCGCTCCAACCAGTTATTTTACATCGGCTCAGCATTCTCTGCTCGAAAGGCCGGGATTCTTTAGCGGTTTCGATCAGTACCATAGCTACAATAGTAACCTCGCCGTATAGCGAACTAGGAAGTTCACGAATCATGGACTTCAAATTTTTCTGCTCAGTATCTCTACAAAAACAGACCATTACTTCACTCAGACTTCGTCTATTTCGCACTGACGTGGACAGAGCTTATTCTCGGAAGACAAATTAAAGGATCCGTGGACTCCGGAGAAATCTTTATTTACGCACTCAGTTACCTCGAACCTATTACTTCTGTAATACCAGTGTAGTGGTTTGCCAATGGAATTGTCCAGCCAACTAGGAGATGGTCATTCTTTGTGTTCGTAACAAACCCCATGGCACATGATCAGAGTTCTAACCTTTCACATTCCCAACAGGAGCGTCATAAAATGCTGACACTTTGAGCGACGTTGGGTACACAACACGCCCACGTCACGTATGAGAGCTACAATCTTGGACAAAAATGGTTGAGAATATTAAAAACAGGGGTTATTTTGCGCACTACGTCCTCAATATCGCACATTATTAGCGATCCCCCTCCCCCCTACAACCAATGTTGATAAGCCCAGGTTCGACATGCTTTGTTTCGTCTAGCAACATTGATCAGGGGAGGTGGGGGCAAAAAGAGAGCTTATTTTTCATACTCGTGATCGGAGTTTAATCCAAAAGCAGAGTTTTCTCAACAATTTTGTCCAAGATTGTAGCCTCTAAAGAGGACTGACTCATTAGTTCATCAATGAATTAGTTATCATGTAAGGTCGTCAAATATTATTACTGGGTTGCCAAACCCGGTCGGAATCTGGGTTTCATTTGGTGGTTTTTTTTTTTTTAGTTTTCTTTCTTTTTATTACTTTTTTTTGTGTCGTTTAAAGTCTTGCTTGTCACTCCCCTGCTAAGTGGTGTCTTTGTGCAAAGAGTCTTCTGTGCGTATTTTGTTAGGTTTGAGGGGGCTGGGGTAATGCGTAGATTTCTCTGGTGCACACAGGAGGACATTTAATTAACTTGCAATGGCGTCGAAAGTCATTGTAACGTGCATGGCGTTCTAGTACATCTTTAAACAAAATATATCCATATTGAGCTCAAGAATGGAACATCAAGACAGGCGGAAGGTCTGGAATCTTAAAAGCGACGAGTAATGGATTTCGACAGCAATCTTTCGCTCGTCGCGGCCGAAATCAAAGTGAGCTGTACTTCTAATATTTCGCCAAGGTGGTGTTATGTACAACACTGAAACCAAATGGAAATTTCTCTGGTAACTTATGGGTTCAACAAAGACAGAGATGGAATCGAAAACCTTAAGTGGATCTGTGATCTCTGTTGTCTGTCTCACAGTGTTTACTGAAGTCGCATCTAAGTTGTCTGGCAAGTAACATTTATTTTGTACTCAACTCT
>OX421449.1:37055897-37063397 GCA_949126865.1 Montipora capitata | reverse complement strand
TGATAATTGGCTGATAGCATCTTTCTGTGAAGTTACTTTACGTTTCCTGGGCCGCACTGACACACTTGATTTGAGTACCTCCTTCTTTGATGTCTCCTTCGAATCTACTTCATCCTCTTCACGGTCTTTACTATGTGGCTGATTTTTCGGTTTGTCCTTTTTGGCCCCATATAATGCATTAAAAAGGTCTTTTCAAGGTCAGGAAAACTGGAATTTAGTTTATACATGGCGAGGTAGAGTTGAAGGGCTGACCTATAAATACCAATAACACCATAGTCACCATGTAAAGATGCATATAGTCACTTTAACAATTTGTTGAATAGCACACTTGTATATTCTTGTTTCATGTACCTGCACATGAATCCCATGTAGCGTGATCGATGTATCTACACATTATTGACACAAAAAATGTCTCACTTGCAAATATATAACATTTATTATACAATTCATTTAAAAGTCTGGGGAAAATGATAATAATGTATTCTTTACCTGTTGTATTCTTCTTCACTCTCGTTCCCTGACAAGTGACTTAGTTCAGAACTTGCATCTAAAGAAGAGGTACTAGAATCTAATGGCTGCCTCCTCTCACGGGGTACCATACTAGTAGCAAGCTTCATTTCTTCAATATCTTCCTCCTTTTCACTATATTCATCACCTTCACTGCTCCCGTCACTAACGAGGATGTCTGCTGCCTTCGTTGCAACCTTTAATTCTGTGTGTGTTTCGGAAAAAATCGGATCGATGATGATGAACCATTCAGGTTCATCTATAGCTGATTTTCCACTGCCAGACTTTGCCCTGTCGGTGAATCTTCTCCACTGTTCCTTCAACCATTTATATTTTGCACGCAGCTTGACAACTGATGTGTCGATCGCCTTCTCTTTTCCTTTCTTAGAACAAGATATGTTCTCCGTTTGCAAGCGGGCATCGAGCTCTTTCTTAATACCTTCAAAAATATGAACATTGGCTGACTTTTTCAGTGCCAGGGTCTCTAAAGTCAATGCAAATTCATTTCGGTCGTCTGAGAGAACAGATGCAAATACTTTAAGCTCCACTTCACTCCACTTCCTCCCTCGCGACTCCTTCCAATTCTTCTTGGCCGCCATGTTGTTTAAACGCTAAGCCTCGATTTCAGGATTAAAGGCTAACTCGTGCCAGTCGTCTGTGGACGAGTAAGGGCTAAATGCGTCCAAGTTAGGGCGTCCCGTTTTTATACTAGACGCATTTAACGTCTGAGACGTTAAAATCGTCCGTTAAGTGCGTCTCAACGACGCACTTAAAACAAGACGTTAAAGTCGTCAGACGTTAAATGCGTCTGTCTTATTTCTCGTTTTTATACTAGACGTTAAAGTCGTCTTGAGACGACTTTAACGTCTCTAGCATAAAAACGGCCAATGAGAGGACTATAAAAGACTAGCCTGGTTAGAAATTCAAATTAACCTTTCTTTGATCACGAAAAGAACTGTTTTCGCTTCCGAAAGTCGTTCAGAGAAATCATCTATTTGAAATCATTGTTAGTAGCTTCTGGTTGACTTGTGTAAAAATAACAATTTTCTTTCCTTACTTATGTATCATCGAGATAGACAAACATGCCTTCTTTTCATAAATTTTCATATTTGAGCCTTCAGCTCCCCGGCGTATTCTTTTTTTTACCTGAACGGCAAAGAAAAACTGGAAACAAAGCGTTGATCGCAAACCATAATACAAACGCACAAGCCACTTGCGGTGAGACGAATATGAAAAGCACGGTTCTTTAATGGTATTAAAATCAGCACCCTTTTTCAATTTTTTTTATTCTGTCTTAGTTACATGTGAAGTAACTTCCGGGTCAGTTGAATTCGTTGTGATCACAAGCGAGGTCATAATAATAATAATAATATATAAATTTATATAGCGCTTAAACTATAGAATATTCTAAAGCGCTTTACAATGAAAAAAAGACATAAATAATAATAAATGAAGGCAAGCGTAACAAGTAGGTCAGACATGGCCATATTGACTATGAAAATGTTGTTATTTCTGAGAAAACTGAGATGCCACAGAAAAAGAGTATTTACGACAATACTAACAATACCCGCAAAACACTTCGCTTACAATAAAACAAATTGCTTTTGAAGACTAAATTCAAGAACTGTTTTACTTGACCATTATAGCAAATTTACGATACATTTATTATGACGCATTTACATACTTACATACAAACACATTAATATTAGCTCACAACTACCAAAAAAACTACTGTTAGCCTGACAAAGGTTTGACTTGAAACAGAGAGCAGTGAACAGGAGCAAAAATATTTTTCCCTTTGTCGTGTATTCTGATAACACTGACCAAACAAATGATCCAATTTGAAGGAACGGGTCGAAATACACTTAAACAACTGGAAGTAAAGGAAACAACTAAGATAAGTAAGCGACCTTAGCACCAATATTGTATGCAGTAGAATTTCGGTGAAAGGAACAGCTCGGGGATCCGTTTATCGCTGTATCCATGTTCACTGGCACTAGTTCTAGTTGTTCTGGCTATTTGTCTGCCCCTTATCCTTGATTTTCTACAAAACGGTGTTGCTTTATTTATGCTAAAAGTGAAATACCATCTAGGTTCTTGACTCGTTACAGAGGAAAAATATTCACAGTTGAAGTTTAATTAATGGCCTGCACACACGAACGATTCGACACGAAATAAGCGGCGGTTATTGGGTGCTTAATTTATGTTTAATCCTTAAGTATACCTGTGGGCCACTAGTTACTCAGTTGAAGTACTGTCCCGTGTTACCCTCGTTAAATAAAGTTGATTGATTGATTGATTGAACGTCCCAAGAACTGACCCCAGCTCAGTGCTAAATTAATTTTTAGCTGTTAAGAAAATTCGGAGTAAGGAGATAATTGTAAAACAGCTTTGAGGGGGTAAAATTAAGAGACATAAAAAAATTGGAATTAACGCCTTCGTAGGAAAATCCCACCTACAAAAACATGAGCCGACAAATAGCCCTTACCTTGGCTAATTTCCAGTTTAAAGTTCACTAAATGGTGGCGTTTCCGGTAAAGTACTACAACTGTCTAGGTGAGGTAAGATACTCGTTTCTGGGTCACCAAAAAGTAATCGGTACCTCGCTAAAACCAGTTATTTTACATCGGCTCAACATTCTCTGCTCGAGAGTTCGGGATTCTTTAGCGGCTTGTATCAAACTAGGAAGTTCACAAATCATGGACTTCCAATTTTTCTGCTCAGTATCTCTACAAATACAGACCAACACGTTCTAAAACCAACGGGGATATTCTAAAACGTTAATTTTTGGCAAAATATTGATAGTTCCGATTAAAATGTGCCAAGAAAACTGGGAATTTTGGTACAAAGTAGGTTAATTAATGTTAAAATTGCTAAGCCCGGATTGCCAAGCTTGGGTTTAAAACAAAAAAGGCTCAATGTACGGTTTCTTTTGCCAACCTTCCACTCAGTTAAGTGTCGCAAAAATACTAAGAAAACATGCCAGAATTGCCGGTTCTGTGGAGGTGCACTGAAAGATGGAAAATGTTCCTTAAAAATAACTTTTTTTGCAAAAAGGACGTGGTAGGAAATTTAGAGGTTTGTTTCATTTATTGCTAGGAACATAAATTTATGTCAGGAATGAGAAGAACGATTCAAATTATTTTCAAATTGAAGAAGGTGGATTCATTTTTTGTCTAAGAAAGGCAAATGAGTGTAGCACGAGTTACTGAACATTCAAATCTGTTTGACGACATCATCATAACCTCTACGTTTGAAATCAGTCCAATGCAATGCACAATGACGACGGGAATTTCCAACGGATACAAAATGACAACGGAAATTTCCGACGTCAAATTTGCGAGAGGAATGACGATGGAAATCTCCAAGATCAAAATTTAAGGTTAATCCAAAATGACCATGGAAATTTCCAACGTCAAACACAAACGACCATGGAAACCTTTAAGATCAAATTTGCACTTAATCAAAAATGACGATGGAAATTTCCAGCGTCAAAATTTCGCGTAGATGCATACCCGAAATGGCCTTGGGAATTTACAACGTCATTTTTTCGCAAATGTTGAATGGTACACTTCACAAGATCAGCTATTCCAACTTCTAACACTTTTTCTTGAAACTCCCGCAATATCTTTACTTTATATCTAATCTTACTTCCAACAAAATAGTCGCCTCTTGAAGATGATCTTGTCTTGTTTACAGTTTAGTGTTTCAAATTATCAAAAGCTGTTAATATAGGCTTGTGTGGTTTATAACAATTGTAATTCAGTCTTCGTTCCCGGGCTTCGTTCATTGTTAGGCTAAATAAAGCGAATATGTGGGCCTTTATCTCTGAACTCACCTCCGAGTCAGGTATATCATCCAACTGATCCGCAACGAGTTTTTTCAACTATACAAGTCTGCACCCGACGATCTTTGAACAACCGGCGTAATCATGGCCTCTGCTACATAGGCATCGACTCACCTTGTCTCGCGATGTGTCTTCCTTATCACACTATCACATCGTCTAAAAGCCATGTGCTGTTGTAGTTACTTCACAGGGGGTTCAAGTAACTTGCTCCCTTTTTGTCATCGGCCAGGATTGCTTATGACTTTGATTGAAACATTTTGAACGATAAAGTTTTTGGATATCTTCCTTTAAGCTAGCCTCTTCAAATCAATCTTTCGGATCACTTTAGTTTTATGCGCAACCGAGGTCGATTTCCCTTTCGATCTTTCCGTTTGTCCACTGAAAGCGCAATAGCTGTAACGGCAATCATGGCAACTTACTTGCCATTGTGCCATCTTCCGTCTCTGATCAGAATCACTGCTCCCCAGCAGAGCAACACATTCAACCGATATCATTACTGGTACGTTCACTCGGCAAAGAATTAACGCCATGAATTGGTTCCAGGATTAATTTATAAGGGTAGTCACTCTCGTGGTCTTCAAACGGTGTCCCGAAAATTCACTGGTATTTGGACTGAGATCACTCACCGTCTTCGTTGACTTCGTTGCTTTAAACGGAGGTCATTTGTCGCTGGACTACTTGCAGACATGGCCGAATCTGCTCAGTATTTTCTCCGCCAATTTCATCATCGAAATAAGGATCGAAGAGATCATTAGTAGCAAGGCTGTTGCAGGACGATAAACGCAGTCTTTTTCCGTATTGTACATTTGAAACTACTTCAACGTCCTGTTGGCCTAATTCACCTTTTGAGCGTCAGCTTTCACGTGTAGTATCACGTGACTTTTTATGTAAACAAACCGCGAAAGTTCGGACATTTGAGCAAATCGGACATACAACACATAGTGAGATGGCGAGGCGAGCGGATATGAAATGTTAGTTCTTTTTGTGTGGGACTTTGAAATGATCCAACAGAGACACTAGTTACTTCGATGGTTAGGATTTGGTGTGGAGCACGATAGTTTTACACTCCTATCTCGACAGGATTTACGGGGGTGAGTCAGGTTTTTCCCATCTTCGATCGCTAAACGGGGGGAAGCGAAATGCATTCCTGGCATTATGTTATTTACGAATTTACCTTTGTGTATGAAACTTGCAGCAATAAAACAAAATGACGGTGATTTGAGTGTGGTTTATTAGCTGCATCAGAGACCGTAGTCATTTCCACCGTTTATAGGATTTTATCTGGTACGAGCTGGCGGAGCAGCGAGTTGCAAAATGGTCTCGATTAAAAGATGTGATTCTGTAAAAACTATTCCCGAGACACGAAATCGTAGATAAGAAACGCGAAGGGTGATCCGATCAAGTTTTTTTTCATTTTCCGGCCGAAGTTAGAGAAATCGAGAGGTGGAAAAGGTGGATTATGGCAGTCATCGCAGTGACTCGTTGGTGTGTACGAAGTACAGTTACATTACTATAGGGTTTTTTTTTATTACATGGAACAGTATTTCTGACCTTCTGTGGATTGGAATAATTATCACATATCCAGAGTACTGTTCAGGAGATTTCCCTTTAAAAAAATTTATGTACTGATTTTTGCCGAACCATTCGAATAAACATTGTCAAATTACCACTTGTAATTTTGAACAGTTTAAACTCATTATACGTATGGGTGATGCATCTGTTGCTTCATACAATTACAGTACTAATTGAGCATGAAAGCATGAAATATTCATTTTAAGTACTATTTTGAACTTGTATAATTATTATATAAAAGGGAAGAAAGGGGGGGGGGGGACTCCTCTCTAGTTTGGCACACACATTAGACATGAAGCTAGGGTCATCGGTCACTTCAACAGAGAAGATTCCTTGTTTGGTCCACACAACGAATTGACAACGTTTCAGCCCACTTACAAACATTAGTACTTTGATGTTGATTTTAAAGCAAAACCATCCCCATTTGTGTTGCCACCGATTTCCAGGGTGAAGAATTTTAGCTTCTTTTGGGTGAAGATCGCTGTGTTTCCAATGGTACTTATATCCTACAGTGCTCAGTGTTAGAACGCTGGCATTTCTGAATATTATCACTCCAAGGAATGGCTTTGACTTTGCAATCCAAAAGCCCTCAGAGATCAATTGCAGTTTGTGGTGGGTATGGCTCACAACCCACTTACATGCATTGCAAGCACTGACTTCATGAAATAGCCCCACTCTCTGGCATTTTAGGGTTCCATTGTTTGTTTACAAAGTCTGGGATGTTTGTGCTTATGCTATTCTCTATTTTCGAATGCCCCATAGTGCACTTCGTTTGCCCCCCCATATCTTGCATAAACTATGGTTTTCAATAGCCTGCGAGCAGGCTCACTTGATAGGCAACGGCGGTGGAGCCGCAATCGCGAGCCGGCGAAGCCGGCGAGAAGAATGGGGCGAGGAAAAGTGAGCCTGCACGCGAGCTATTGATTTTTGAATTCCCCGCGTTCGCTGACGAACGCAGCGATCCGATTGGTTAAAAATGACAGGTGACAGAATCCAGTGCAACCTGAGTGCATTTCACGTCACACGTCTGGCATCTGGACTTCGTTACTCAAGGAGCGTTCCTCAAGCTTTCGGTTAATTCTAACTTACATTTTGAACAAAAACGAGGGCAGAGAATAGCTGTGAATTGTTTACTGGAAGGCATGGATGTCTTAGCTGTGATGCCGACCGGTTTCGGCAAGAGTTTTATTTTTCAGCTGTTCTCCACGGCGATCGAAGAGAAGAAGATTTCGGAAGGAAAGCATCCGAACAGTGTGATTTTAGTTATTTGCCCGTTGTTAAGTGTAAAATGGGGTTGACTAGCCTACACGACTCCTACGGTTCGTGACATTTGTACATTTGCCGTTCTCTGTTCGGTCATTCGACCTTTTTCGTCGCTTTACTTGTGTTCATGAAGGGCACGTCATCTTGTGTAATAAGGAGGAATTTCAAATAGAGTTGAGCCGCAAGATCGTGCTGTGGCAAATTTTTATAGGTCATAGGTCTGCGTCGTTTCTGCTGTTATCGGCATGTCGCCTCGTAGAGTTTGACACATCTGTAATTTACCATGTGTCTGTGTAATATTAAGGCTCATT
>OX421449.1:37015897-37050897 GCA_949126865.1 Montipora capitata | reverse complement strand
CCCTAAAACCCCTGGGAGAGCCTCAATCGTAAGCGGCGAGTCCCTGTTTGTCGTATTCGGTGGAGTGGTAATATTAAATGGTTATTAACTGAAAAATCGTACAAGCCGAGTGGCGCCGAGGAGTTGAAATTATTCATGATCTTGACTTCATCGAAAATGGATTGGGATCAATAAATTGTCTGCATCGTCAGTTTTGTCTTTCTACTGGTATAAACGTCATTGCTTCAACTGCAGCGGCGATTTCTATCAGCGAAGACTTCAAAACCATAAACGCGCTTACTGAAACTCCATGCCCTTGCAAATATTTATTGAGTTATGCGATATTTCTGTGCGGACTTCCCTCTTTAATAGTCATCAGCTTAGACATGTTGAACCTGGAACTGTTGCAAACAGGACTGCTTGCTGAAGTTCGGCGTTTTCGAACTTGTAAATGCCCAATGACAGAGGAGGCTAGATTTACACACACTCAAATCACATTCATTTTGTTTCATTACTGACCTCAAAGTGCACAAATATATGACAATTTAATACATGAAGGTACTCGTAATAACATAATGCAAGGAATACATTTCGTTTTCGTCCGCCTAGCGATCGAAGACGTAGAAAACCTAACTCACCCCCGTAAATCCTGTCGAAATAGGAATGTAAAACTATCGCGTTCCACACCAAAACATAACCATCGAAGCAGCTAGTGTCTCTGTTGGGTCATTTCAAAGTCCCACACAAAAAGAAACTAAAATTTCATATCCGCTCGCCTCGCCATCTCACTGTTATATGTCCGATTTGCTCGAATGTCCGAACTTTCTCGGTTTGTTTACACAAAAAGTCACGTGATACTACACGTGAAAGCTGACGCTCAAAAGGTGAACTTCGTTTATGTTTTAATGTCGTGATATGAAACTGGGCGGCAAGTTTCTATATGTGTCATGTGTCATGCGGTCTTTTGAATGCGAACAGTGCGGTTGGTGTTGACGGGCAAGCACGACTCCAGCGGCTCTCAAATGTTTTTATATTCCCTTCTAGAGTTTTAATAGCTCTGACTAAAAGTATTTGAGGGATTTTCCTCTTTTGCAAGATAAAAAGGGAAGCTCTTTGAATATTTTGTTTAGCGCTGACTGATCTTGTATATAGTGACCTGCGTTTTTAAGTGCGGAGAATTAATTTGTTATTCAGGAAAGCAGCCTTAATATGAAAGACGCCTTTTACAGCTTAACAACGAGTAGAAAACTAATGCAACTTGCTTAATTTTTCCTTTTCTGAGGGTTTATTAACTTCTGGGACTTATAAATAGCAGGGCTGGAGGCGCCAGTTTTAAATTTCTCGGTCACTTAAATCATTAATTTCCGGTTTTTTTCTGGTTTCTACTCGACATTTGAATTAACTGACGGAAGTTCATTCAGATAAGATTTGAACAGAAATCTCACGAAGAGGCGAATTGCACGCTAGCTTGTTTGTATGGTTTGAGAAAAAATGAACTCCCACCAACAAGTTCATCTGCAAATCCATCCAGCTGAAATAGCCCTTTGATTCTATTGACGACTCAAGATTTTTAGCTAATATAGTAATGAGCAACAGGCGTTTGCGGTCTTGTGGGACCAGTAGTATTTTGTGGAGCCGATTGAAGATAGGAAAATTGTTATTCACAACTCCGCGACTGTCCTCTGAAGCAGGATAGCAAAGACCGTGGATATGTTCTGAACCGTTCCCCCTTCAAAAGTGACAAGGATCGAAAAGGTTGAAGGTAAGAGAAAGAACGTTTCACTTGAAAAAAAACACTAATCGTCAGCCAAAAGTAGCTTTAATAGAGTTTTTTCATTTCATGTTCTTTTACAGATTGATTTGATACTGGTTGATGCAAGTCACAGATGTAGCATTATTAGCGTGTGCCGTTTGCCGCAAATAGAACTATTTGCAGATTTCATTGGGACTCTATGCTGGCCGATGTTCGTATTTATTAGCTCGGTTTTACTTGTGCTGTAGCTCTCAGACGAGTAAGATCAATGGTTGTGGCTACAGACAAATGGCAGAATTGTTTTTGTCATAACGTTTTTTTTTTCCCTCATTATTGACTTATTTCTCTGTTGTGTGCTTCTGTGACAACTACCCGGCATTGATAATTATTGCAGGTGGGTAAGAACTGAGCTAAAATTAAACAAGCTAGTTAAATTGATTTAAAAGAAAATTTCAAGCCTGACGTTTGCCGAAAACGTGGTTTTTAGTATCGAGGTTAATTTTGGTTTGCAACGACTGGAGGGACTAACCGTAGGTTTCTATAATACATATAATAATACTGTACATAAAAATTACATTGCAATTAAACTGAGCAAAAGTGAGTAATTATTTAACGTCTTTCAGGGGAAAAAATGTTAGATGTTAGTCATCTTGGTGAAAATGTTCCACGAGCAGCCCATAAACGAGGCTCATGCGGTTTCTTTTACATGTCCAATGAATTGCCTTCAAGCTTAGAATCTGAGGGCGCGTTCGGTTGACCCTATTCCGGAATAAGAATATGTGGAGTGGTGATTAAAACGGTATGTTTGGCGCGTTTCGAAGCAGCAAGGATAATAAAAATATGTTTAAAATAGAATTTTAGCAGATGTTTGACAATTTTAATGTGAATCTCCGTAAAAACGAAGGATTTCCAACTGATATTCTATGTATTCCTATTCCGGATTACGCTCAATCGAACGCACCCTGCAGCTGAGTGCATGATATATTTCGTTCTTTTGTGGGAGTTAAGTTCGTCCTTAAAACAATAAAGTTGGAGATCGTCACTTCAGGTAGTCTTGTTTTACTTATGCCAAAAGTGATGTCGGAAAATTCCGCTGTCATTTTCGGCTTGATCTTCTGTAAAAATGACGTTGGAAATTTCCGGCGTCATTTTGCCTCATCTTCTGTGAAAAATTCCGCCGTCATTTTGCTTGATCTTCTATGAGAAAGGACGTTGGGAATTTCTACTGTCATTTTGCGTGTTTAGTCAAAAAAATTATAAAATTTGATAAATATTGCAAAGTTGACAAATACTCCGGAAAAAGTTTCTGTTTTCTTTCGAAATATTGCAAACTGGATTCATCATTCGGTAGAAAAGTGGGGATTCATCAACAATATTTATGGTGTGGTGCCAAAACAACACAGATTTGGAAAAAATAACCGCAAAACATATCATTTTTACCAGAATTGGGCGATTTTAGAATACGACGAGTTGTTTTAGAACGTGTTAGACCATTACTTCACTCCGACTCCGTGTATTTCGCACTGACGCGGCCAGAGCTTATTCTCGGAAAAAAACGATAGAACCCGTGGACTCCGCAGAAATCAGAAACTGAATTTAAAATCTTTATTTAAGCACTCAATTACTTCGAACCTATGACTTCTGTAATACCAGTGTAGTGGTCTACCAATGGAATTGTCCAGCCAACTAGGAGATGGTCGTTCTCTGAGTTCGTAATAAACTCCATGTAGATCAGAGTTCTAACCTTTGACATTCCCAACAGGATCGTCATAAAATGCTGACATTTTGAGAGAAATTGGCTACACAAGACCACCAGGTCATGTTTGACAGCTAGCTTCTAAAGAAGACCGACTCATTAGTTCACCGATGAATTAGTTATCCTGTAAGGTCGTGAAATATTATTAAGACTAATGAGAGGACTATTAAAGACGAGCCTGGTTAGAAATTCAAATTAACCTTTTTTTCATCACGAAAACAACTGTTTTCGATTTCGAAAGTAATTCAGAGAAATCATCTATTTGAATTCAATATCAGTCGATTCTGGATGACTTGTGTATAAATAATAATTTTTTTTCCTCATCGAGATAGACAAACATGCCTTCTTTTCATAAATTTCCATATGTGAGCCTTCAGCTCCCTGGCGTATTCTTCTTTTTACCTGAACGACAAAGAAAAACTGGAAACGGTGTTTATCGCAATCCATAATACAAACGCACAAGCCACTTGCGGTGAGACGAATATGAAAAGCACGATTGTAATAAAATCAGCCCTCTTTTTCAATTTGTTTATTCTATCTTAGTTGCAGGTGAAGTAACTTCCGGGAGAGCTGAATTCGTTGTGATCACAAGCGAGGTCTCAACGAAACTACGTACATTTGCATCTGTTTACCTAAAAAAAAAAGCCAAAGATTGCTTAAAAGTCTACGAAAACTTTACTTGTACAACAAAAAGGATTCACTGAATTTTTTTTCCTTCAACTGGCACAGGAAGTCATCTCTATAGCCACAGCCACTCATTTTAGTTACTTATTTATCGTTTCTTTAAAACAAAAAATGCATTAGTGTTTCTCTAATGCCATTGTATACGAGTAGGACTGAGTTTACGTTGAATCAGAACAACACTTCAGAAGTCTCTTGAGGCCTTCACGGTAGTTTCTGCAAAATGCGAAACAGATGTAAGGATTGACGGCGCAATATGAGATTGAAAGAAACCAGGAAGTGTGAAAAAAATAAGGAAAGATGCCACATGGCCATGTGCCATAGAGATACATTAAATATGTAATACTCCAGGGAATTTTGCAAAAAATTAACCCCAACAATATAGCTATGGCCAACTTCAAAGCATTTGTGTTTCGTTTATTGCGTTGTATTTCAGCATCAGTCGATTGTTGACCTGGAGTCTTTTGTAGCTTGAGCTTGATAAGAATGATGGAGTATATTATGATTAATAGTATGAAAGGTGTGTAAACGAAAACTATGTAATACGCAAGACAATAGTCAGCAAATGATACAGATTCTCCAAAGGCGTCTTCCCACTGATAAACACAAACTACTTCCCCTTCGTCTTTCTCAAGACTACGTGCGAACAGGTCTAGCGGTGATGTGAATGCCATCGCAACGATCCATGTGGCGAGAATGAAAAAAGTACACCTTTTCAAATTGATCAATGGGGAATGGAGAGGCCACACGACAGCTCCAAATCGACCCACTGCTATCAGAATCAGACTCAGGATGGACACAATGTAAGAGACATCAAATAAGAAAGCAATCAGCTTACAGAAGGCGTTGCCGAGGACGCCACTGATGAGCCAGGAGTATCGATACAAGTTTACAACTTCCAGGGGAATGAAGGCAAGCGGAACAAGTATGTCAGACATGGCCATATTGACTATGAAAATGTTGATTGTTGCCATAAAGTTCTAGTTTTGTAAACAATTATTCCTATACAGGAATTTCCGACCACCGAAACAACGAAGATAAGGCAAAAAGCGAGGGTTGATCCAATCTTGTGCGCCGTAGGATTCCAGTGGACGTAGCAGATCTCGGATCCGTTTATTGTTGTATTCATGATGTTCACTGGCACTTGTTCTAGTTGTTCTCATTAATCGTCTGAAGCTTCTCCTTGTTTTTCTCCAAGCAGATGTTGGTTTATTTATACTAAAAGTCTTGAAATATTATCTTGACTTTGGATTCCCTACAGAAGGCAATTATTGACAGAATTTAGTTAATGGCTTACCGACAACAATCCACGCGAAGTAAACGGTGCCGGTTATTAAATGTTTTACCTCATTGATATATTGTCGACGGGTGAGGTCATACTCCTACAACATCCGGTTTAATAAGGCTGTTATTGACGAAATTACTGTTTGGTTGTTTCTTTTTTCTTTTGGTTTTGTATTCTTATTTGTTTTCCGATCTTCAGTGACTTGTATATAGCACTTCATTTCGTTGCAGTATAAGTTACAAACCAAAAGAAAATAATTTTCTCTTGTTGCAAACACTCAAACACCATACTGCCATAATAAATAATAACGAAATTCTGCGGGTGCATTGACCTTAGAGACGGTGATTTTCCAAAGCACTAGTCGCATGAAATCTTTCTTTTCTTACAAATGTCTAAGATTGTAATAGAGCTACCTGTTGGGACTGCATTGATTTTTTTATCGGAAAAACTAAAAGACGATTGCATGACGGAAACACTGAGCATTTTAAAGCATTAATTAATGGTCATCATACCTCGGCTCTTGCGGACCATGTTACATCAGCTGGTCACACTTTAAAATCGGATCATTTTGAAATTTTATCGAAAGGGCGATCCGACACTCACTGTACAATAAAGGAGACACTGTTGATCAAAGACTTAAAGCCGACCTTAAATGAATATGTCAGCAGCGAAAAGCTGCGTCTTTGTTAGTTTTTGTCACGTCTATTGTTACTTCATAGTTAATAGTTAATAAGCTAGTCAGTGATCTAGTATATTTAAACTTCAATTTTGTATTTATGTACCGTCACTTCTGAAAAGATGTATGCAGAAGCATACGAAACGTCAATTAAAAGATAATTTTAAATGATGCGTTTATATCCGATGTTTGTCGTCGCTGTTTGTGTGTTATTTCTGAGAAAACTGAGATGCCAGACAAAGAATATTTACGACAATACTAACAATACCCGCAAAACACTTCGCTTACAATAAAACAAATTACAACATTTGAAAACTAAATACAAGAACTGTTTTACTTGGCCATTCGCCATTTACAAACGGACTTAACAAAACATTTATTTAATACGACGCATTACATACAAACACATTAACATTGGCTCACAACCTACCAAAAAAAAGCACTGTTAGTGACAAAAGATTTTACCTGTATATAATTGAAACAGAGAGCAGTGAACAGGAGTAAAAATATTTTTTCCTATGTCGTGTATCCTGATAACACTAGCCAAACAAGTGATCCAATTTGAAGGAACGGGTCGACATACACTTAAATTTTGGTTTTATCAACGGAGTTGACAATGTGAATTGGCCACCGTACAGAGATTCTAAAAGCTGACGTTTCGAGCGTTAGCCCTTCGTCAGAGCGAATCGAGGAATTGTGGGTTACGTGTAGTTTTTATAGTAGAGTAGGAGCTACGCTATTGGTGGTAACATGGCAACGTGAAAAATAGGAATATATTAGTTAAATGAAAAACGTTCGTTAATACCGTGAGGATTAAGAGTGCCCATTTGAAAGATGAATTTTTGTTCCAGATTCTTGCGGCTTTCCGTCGTACCTACAGTAGATGTAGGGAAAGGCCGCAGATAGCCATGTGTTTTTGGAGTGGTTTAGGCAGATTAAAATGGCGAGCGACTGGCTTGGATGCATTCCACTTTTTTCATTGAAACGTGACAAAAACGTAGGGAACTTTTTAGTTAGAAGCGCGCTCAAAACTAACGAGCAACCCGGCACTTTCAAATGCGCGCGCTCACGATGCAAATCTTGTCTTTTCATTGTTAACACTAGCAAGATATCGGGACCTAAGCGATCTGTTAAGATCACCGATCGTTTCATATGTACCTCCGCAAATGTCATTTATTGCATAACCTGTACGTTATGCAATAAATTATACATTGGTGAGACAGGTAGACGACTAGGTGACCGATTCCGCGAACACCTTGGCGATGTTAAGAAGAATGACAAGGATGCATCCAAGCCAGTCGCTCGCCATTTTAATCTGCCTAACCACTCCAAAAAACACATGGCTATCTGCGGCCTTTCCCTACATCTAGGTACGACGGAAAGTCGCAAGAATCTGGAACAAAAATTCATCTTTCAAATCGGCACCCTTAATCCTCACGGTATTAACGAACGCTTTTCATTTAACTAATATATTCCTATTTTTCACGTTGCCATGTTACCACCAATAGCATAGCTCCTACTCTACTATAAAAACTACACGTAACCCACAATTCCTCGATTCGCTCTGACGAAGGGCTAACGCTCGAAACGTCAGCCTTTAGAATCTCTGTACGGTGGCCAATTCACATTGTCGACTCCGTTGATAAAACCAAAATTTTTGTATACGAAATACACTTAGACAACTTGAAGTAAAGGAAACAACTAAGATAAGGCAGTAAGCGGCCTTAGCACCAATATTGTATGCAGTAGTATTTCGGTGAAAGGAACAGTTCGGGGATCCGTTTATCGTTGTATCCATGTTCACTGGCACTAGTTCTAGTTGTTCTGGCTAATCGTCTGCACCTTATCCTTGATTTTCTACAAAAAGGCGTTGCTTTAGTTATGCTAAAAGTGAAATACCATCTAGGTTCTCGACTCGTTACCCGGAAAAATTGGGTAGGGGTGTGCGGCCCGCTTCCCAAAACCCTTACCCTATTTATGACCAAAATCTGCGATTTTCCCTACCCTCTTTATGACCTGACCAAAAATTTGATACCCAATTTATGACCTGACCCTTAAATTAATACGCTGGTGCAGACCTGCCTTATAATTATTTCCCTAGTTCAGACCAATGTTAAAGGCAATGTTTATCCGCTTTTATTAGGTAGGTTACATGATAAAGAAGTAGCTTCTAAATAAAATACGAATTCAACATGGGGAGCTTAAGCCGACTCAGGAATTCTCGGCTGGACGTCTCCTGACGGTGTAGATATCCATCAACAAAGGCTAAAAACATAACACAAAAGGTGTTTCGTATTCAGAAAAGTGTTAAACATTCAGGATCGAGCAGATTGTACTGTGAACTTACGTTAAGCAGAAAAAAGTAGTTAATTTTTGATTGAATGACCATATTTAGGGGCGAGATGACTTTTGTAGGGAACACAAATCTATTTCAGTTCGTTTGCGCGTATCGACAGTGGCGGTTAGTGCTGGGACACGGAACCATTTTTCGTTCTATAGGATTTATGGATTAACTCTCTCACCCGGGGAAAAATGGTACAGGTCGCCGTCGTCTCTCGCCGACCAGCACTACTTCGACGCTCCCCGCCGCTGGTGAGCGAGAAGACCTTTGGCATCCAGGGTAAAATGTTAGCCAATTTGTCGAAGGAAAGTTTTTTCAGCTCTTTCGAAGAGAGATTTGTCGCCTTCAAGTCGGTAATTTTTTGCGGGAAAATGGTCATCACGTTCCGAAATTCGGCGGGTCTAATCTGCAGATCCGGCAGGTCGCAGGTCACAGGTTGCAGTCATTAGGGCCGTTTATACGAGAGAAAATAAGCCGCGGCTAACTCTGGCCGCGGCTTACGTTAGCCGCGAAAGGAACTATTTATACGAGAGAAAATAAGCCTAAAAACTTTTGTTTAGGCCTAATTAGGCCTAAGGTTAGCTTTTAAGAATGTTTAGGATACTTTCTGTATTGGTGAAACAATGACCTGCAACCTGTGACCTGCGACCTGCAGATTTAGACTCGCCGTCCGAGATTCTGGTAAAAACGTGGACGAAGCTTACGGAATAACTTTGGTTGGCCTCTGTGGGGGGATTAATTGAGCAGTCTTCGTCTGAATGTCATGGATTTCTGTATTCATGTTTTCAAACGAGTTATGAAGGCAGTAAACAATGTTGACGTCGGGGAATTCGGTGCTGGAAGCCTTCCCGGTATACAGGCTCACGCTCAAACGTTGTGGTAAAATAATTGCTGTTAGGTTCAATTTCATGATATCAGGATATCATGATAGCAGCTAGGAAATTGATAAGTCTGTGATTAATATTTAATGTGCCTCCCTGTGACATGCTGGGAAATCAATTAGCCCGGAATGAAATTTTACACAGCTACAATTGGGCATTCTAAATTTCCCAGTTCCTCAGTTATCGAGTTCCATAAGTATAAAACTTAAAAATGGTTTGCTTTAAAATCAGAAAAGAACCAATTCATCGTTGCTGTTGAGAAAAGTGTATGCCAGGCAAAACAAGTTGCACCTCGGTAGCCTGAAACTTCACTGACAAAATAATTTGCCTGTGTTTAAATTAACAAATACACCAATACATCACTAACGTTTCTTGTTTAACCGGAGAATTAGGGGGGCAGATGTTCGAAGGTGTAATAGCTGGTGAGTTTTATTCCTCAGTTATCGAGTTCCATAAGAATAAAACTTAAAAATGGATTGCTTTAAAATCAGAAAAGAACCAATTCACCGTTGCTGTTGAGAAAAGTGTATGCCAGGCAAAACAAGTTGCATCTCGGTAGCCTGAAAGTTAACTGACAAAATAATTTGCCTGTGTTTAAATTAACAAATATACCAATACATCACTAGCGTTTCATGTTTAACCGGAGAATTAGGGAAGCAGATGTTCGAAGGTGTAATAGCTGTTGAGTTTTATTCCTCAGTTATCGAGTTCCATAAGTATAAAACTTAAAAATGTATTGCTTTAAAATCAGAAAAGAACCAATTCACCGTTGCTGTCGAGAAAAGTGTATGCCAGGCAAAACAAGTTATATCTCGGCAGCCTGAAAGTTAAGAAATAATTTGCCTGTGTTTAAATTAACAAATACACCAATACATCACTAACGCGTTTCATGTTTAACCGGAGAATTAGGGAAGCAGATGTTCGAAGGTGTAATAGCTGTTGAGTTTTATTCCTCAGTTATCGAGTCCATAAGTATAATAAAACTTAAAAATGGTTTGCTTTAAAATCAGTAAAGAACCAATTCACCGTTGCTGTTGAGAAAAGTGTATGCCAGGCAAAACAAGTTGCATTTCGGTAGCCTGACAGTTAAGAAATAATTTGCCTGTGTTTAAATTAACAAATACACCATTACATCGATCACTAACGTTTCATGTTTAACCGGAGAATTAGGGAAGCAGATGTTCGAAGGTGTAATAGCTGGTGAGTTTTATTCCTCAGTTATCGAGTTCCATAAGTATAAAACTTAAAAATGGATTGCTTTAAAATCAGAAAAGAACCAATTCACCGTTGCTGTTGAGAAAAGTGTATGCCAGGCAAAACAAGTTGCATCTCGGTAGCCTGAAAGTTTTAACTGACAAAATAATTTGCCTGTGTTTAAATTAACAAATACACCAATACATCACTAACGTCTCATGTTTAACCGGAGAATTAGGGAAGCAGATGTTCGAAGGTGTAATAGCTGTTGAGTTTTATTCCTCAGTTATCGAGTTCCATGAGTATAAAACTTAAAAATGGATTGCTTTAAAATCAGAAAAGAACCAATTCACCGTTGCTGTTGAGAAAAGTGTATGCCGGGCAAAACAAGTTGCATCTCGGTAGCCTGAAAGTTAAGATATAATTTGCCTGTGTTTAAATTAATTTGAAATAAAGAGAATAAAGAAATAATTTTCCATTTTTTAATTGCATGATGCTGGCCGTTGTAAACCGTGTTTTAGAAAATATTTCAGATTGATTTACTGTGCCTCTGGACTAATTTGACACATCACTCAAAATTAATTTAAAGTAATTTGAGTTATTTGTCGTCATTAAAACTTTATGACGAAGTCGGCCCAACAAATGTGTCGAGATTAACACCTCTCTCTCCCTTTGTCTCTCGCTCTGCCTTTTTAGTGTGAGTCTTGTTACAACTCCCACTGTGATTTTGGTAATTTTTTTTTTACCTAAACAGCGGGGACCCACATTCCTGACCCAAGTTAAGCTCCTCATGGAGTTAAGACTGGAGTTCCGTGCTCCATTCGAATTCTCATATAACTTGCGATCAACAGCAGCCCCTCTTGTGTACATTCCAAGCTAGGGCATCAGATACTTTTAAATCAATAGCTCCCATAGGTTAACTCTGTCCAGAAAGTGTTGGACAACTATCCGATTACTTTTCATTTGCGAAGGAATCAAGAAAGTTTTTATTAAGAAGTCATACACATTTGATTTCTTCGGACGCTTTCAATTTGACAGAACTCACCAGCCAGACCGGTATTTAGAAGGACAAACTCTACAACTTCTTCAAGTTAACATACTTTGAGGATGACATGATGTATTTACTTCTCCTTCATATTGTTCCATTTTCTTTGCAAACCTTTGTGTCTGCAGGCCAGTTCTGACAAAAGAAAAGCGCCCTTAGTGACATATATCACCACCATCTTTTAATTGTTTTATTCGACCAATATTACGTATGAATCAATAACCTTTTTGGTGTTGTTCCTTACATGACACGAAGTCATTTTAAGTATAAGTAGCTTTCACAAGTAAAGAGCCACCTTGTGGAAGTATTGTGAATAAAATAATTAAGTTATAATTTTTTTTTCACACATTAGCTCGATTCGCAGCAACATAATCTGGATTTAAGGAAAAGTATGTAAGCTGCGACGAATTCTCTAATTCACCACTTTTTACCAAAACACATTTCGTTTAACCAGAATCCATTGCATTTTACCAGAATGCACTGCGCCACCATCCATCTATGGGAACATAAACTGATGGTTAACCAAGTTTCTAAACTATCCGATACCGAACACAGAGGATCTTTTGACTACCCTGGGGACGTGGTGCAAAGTTTATCAAGCTTATCAGCAGATGACCCTGGATGAGGAACCTCGGAAATTTACGACGATCAACACACACTCATTGCAGTATAACAGACTACTGTCTGGAGTCTCCTCGGTACCTGCAATTTTTCAGAGGACAATGAAAAACCTCTTGCAAGGCATCCCTCATGTCATCGTCTGGATGGATGACATTCTGGTTGGTGAGAAGGATGACAACAATCACCTTGCCAACCTAGAAGCAGTACTTAAAGAAGTTGTCCGAAACTGGATTGCGGCTGCGGAAAGAGAATTACTTCTTTTAACAGGGCTGGAATTTAAATTTTTGGATTACTAACCTTTTGGGTTAGCAGACATCTTTTTCACTAACCAAATTGTTGTTGTCCTGTGACTTGTAAAAATAAAAGAACCCGGATGTCGCCTACTTCATCCAACAAGAAAGCATGGCGCGCAGTTTGTGTTAATGTGTTATCGTTTATTTTTGCCTCCATCACGAGCGCTGAAAGCAATCCATCAGCTTATGGGCCCAGGAAAGAATTTTTTGGAGGATATGGGAGACTTATTTTCAAAGGAGATGAACGTAAATACGAACAGTGGGAAGTTAAATTCCTCGGGTACATGCGATTGCGAAAACTGAGAGACTATTCTAGCAGAGACCGCGGAAGGCCTCAATGCAACCAAGAACGGAGAAGCTTTCGCCGAACTAGTTCTGTTCCGGGACTCCATCTTACCCCGCCCTGAAAATGGGCCTGGAACCTAGGCGGGAAAAGAGAGAGTCCTGAATAACTTGCAAGTGGATGCTCGGAACGAGGTGAAGCGAAATCCTCGATCTCGAAGGCTTCGATTCAATCTAAGTAGAATTCGAATGCTCGTACAGCGAATCAATGGAATGAGCTCGAGGTATGTGTTGAGTCATCGTTTAGCATTATCAGGTGTTTTGAATTCTCTTAAACGTCGGACGGAATTCCGTCTAACTGTGAGACGAAAGGTGAATTCTTGCTTAGTTCACTGCGTTTATTTGACTTGCATATGCGAACACTCTCAAGACATGTACATACTAACTTTAAAATTTAACGTTCTTTCATTCAATGAAACCGAAATAATATTCATAATTACATAGTAATCATAAGGGTATACTTGATTTTAAAAAAATTGCTAAAAGGGATCAATTAGTACATAAGAACTTATTACTTCATTGGATAATAGGAAAGATATCTGTTTATGAACATTGCTTTTGTTATTGAAATGTGCCAACCACAAGAACAAAAGATCCTTTGTTTCGACAGCCAGTGAGGCTCTGGTTGGCACATTAATGACAATAGGTGACGTAAACGATATCTTTCCCTATTTTATCCTTGATTAATTGTGACTCCTTCAAGTCTTATTTATGCTACAAGCAAATTATTATTGAAAAGTAATGATAATATTTTCATGAAATCTATACATCAGTAAAAGTAAAGAATGATGCGGTGGTTACCGCCATAGGGGTTTCAGGTTTTACTGGAATGAAGTTTTGTCAATTGGTTCTAATTTCGGAGGTAAAAATTGAACTTGACCTTCTTTTGATTTAATTTATGTAAATTTTAAAATGTGCATTTTTAATGTGTATTGTCTGGAAATTATAAACCAGGGCAGAGGGCTTGTATTCTGTGTAATTTTTAAATTAAGAAGGGCAGTGTCATTTCAAATTCAAGGCGAAGCAGATTTTTGTTGATATGACACTGACAGGATATTATTAACTACTTGCAGTATTTGATGTTAACATTCCATGCTCATTCATATTCACTGCAGAGAATATAATGTAAATTTATCTTAATCTGGAGGAAATGCTCTGAATGTACAGCCGCTGATCTTAAATGCTTTTGGCACATCAATTATTCAGGGTTTAAAGTAAATACATCAGTAATATTATTTTATCATTTAGTGAACCAGTATTAAACAACTATTTTTTTAAAAATTTCTTCATTTAGCTATCATATCAATAATGTCAATGTTGAAACTTGGTTTCAACATTGTCAGTGAACTAATTATTTATTTATTTATTATTATTTTTTTAAGAATAATTTTATTTTTTAAATATGCACACTTATACCATAAAACATTGCAAACTACAGTAAACAATACAATGAGTATTGCAATACGAGTATTGCAATATGAATTACAGCACTACTAAGCACTAATTGCATTAAAATTACGTTTTCTAACATGAAAAAAAAAAGATAAATAATAATAATAGATAAAATAAAAAAAAGAAATACGACTTCTAGCACTTCTAAAAACCATCTCTTTCCTTTAGGGTTACATTTATAATGATAGTTTTAAAATAGAGGAATCAATATTTAAAAATTCAAGGTTAAGGTGAAGGGTTTAGGAGACTCGTTGCAGCGGGGACAGAAGTGGCTTCCATTTCTTTGAATTTCTTATTGTGTTGTTTTCGAATTGGTGCGTCTGTTTCAGGGAAAGCAAGAAGTTCTTTTGGGTTGGGGATCGTTCTTTCGAACGGCAAATCCAAATGTAGTTCTTAGCCATTAGGCAAAAAAAAAAATTAATTTGGAGTTTAAAATTGGAGTCGTCTGGCTTCAGGCCTAAGGCCGTTTCCATTCCTAAGTGGTTCTCTTTTGAAAGCACGTGGCATGCCTGCAGCCATATAGAGAGGTCATTCCAAAAAATTCTACTTTTTTCACATCCCCAGAATAAATGTCCTCTCTAATTCCTATTTTTTGCAAAAAATTATTGGTCGCTAGCCGTCTATGTAAAAATCTGAAATTGAAGTCAATTAATTTGGAACTCTTTGTACACGCAGCAGACAATAGGTAGGCTTTTCTCCAGTCAATTTTTACCTTGGCTGTGGACCCGATATCTTTCTGCCACCTCTCTTGAGATAATAGCGGTCGTTTCGCTTGGTCAGAAATTAATTTCTTGTAAACTATTCTCGATGGTTTTTGGTGCTTTAGGAACGTGTTCATGAAATTGTCATACTTCAACTGAGACCTCGGAATCTGTTGCTGTAAAGGTTTAACAGCAGAGATTATGCCAAAAAAAGTTAGTGGTCTGACTTTGAGTTGATATTTATTTTGAAAGCTGGCAAGGGAAAGAAAGTTGTTAGAATCATCCATTAAATGTTTTACTTGTGTTATACCTTTGGAAAGCCAATCTTTGCATAGTACTGGTGCATTGTTTATCCTTATTAATGAATTTTGCCACAGAGGTAGAGCTAGAAAGTGATCTTTGGACACTATTCCTTTCTCAAAGAAGGTCTCAGACCATATTTCTATAACTTCTTTAACAAATGGGTCTTCTATGTTTAGATTACCGATGTCTCTTTTGTTTAGGTTCCCTTTAAAGACGGCGTTGCCTCCATATGTTGCGAGTTCTAGATCAAAAAGACTTTCCATTTGCTGCAGTTTTCTGTGTTCAGGTATTTTTTAATGCAGGTAGCTTTAAGGGATTTGTTAAAAGTTGTAATATCGATCATTTTGAGTCCACCTTCAGAAAAATCATTGATCATAACCTTGCGTTTAATTTTATCACCTTTATCATTCCATAAGAATTTAAAAAAACATCCTATTAATCTCTTTAATTGCATGGTGCTTAGTTTGCAACGATGTGAGTACGTATACAAGTTGCGATGCTACTAGGCTCTTCAGAAAACAATTTTCCCTATTAAGCTAGGTCTTCGAAATTTCCAGCATCCTAAGATAGATTTAACTTTCGTAAGCTTTTCGTTGTAATTTAAAGATATTGCCGTATCCTGATCCGTTGCGAACCAAACGCCCAGTGCCTTAGTCTTTCCCTTTTGCCATTTAAAATTCATTTCGGGGCAAAATGTTTGATTGCTGTTTGTTTTAGACCCTATCCAAAGAGCTTCTGTTTTCTTGTCATTCAGTCTGAGGCCAAATATTTTACCAAAAGCTTCTATCAAAGACAGCGAAGACTTAAAGAATTGTTCAGATCCATCTAAAATGAGCGTCGTATCGTCTGCATATTGGCTTAATTTAAATTCAGTATCCTGTATCTTAATACCTCTAATTTCGCTTTTATTTCGTATGGCTTCAGCGAGTATTTCTACAGAGAGTATGAAAAGGTAAGGCGATAGAGGGCACCCTTGTCTGACGCCTCGGCTTAGATTAAAAAAATTGCTTGTCCATCCATTGTTTAATACGCAGCTTTCGATGTTACAATAAAAGAGCCTGACCCAACTTGACAGCGAGGGACCAAAACCAAAATGTTCAAGAGTTTTGTTGATAAAAGACCATTCGAGAGTATCGAAAGCCTTTTCAAAGTCCAGAAAAAGGAGAAGTCCAGGGATTTTTTTATTACCTGTATATTTGATGACGCTATCTAGTGTACGTTTTAGTGTACGTATGTTGTCACTGATGCATCTGGTTTTAATGAAGCCTGTTTGATCATCTGATATTAGCTCTGGTAGAGCTGTTTTGATTCGCTTCGCGATGGCTTTTGAAGCAATCTTGTAATCGCAATTTAATAGAGTTAAGGGGCGCCAATTTTTAATCAAGACAGGGTCAGAATCCTTTTTGGGTATGAGTTTGACAATTCCTCGCCTTTGTGATATAGTCAGGTTACATATTTCATAGGAGAAATTAAAAGCGCTGGTGAGGGTTTCTCCTATGTCTTCCCAGAAAACCATGTAGAATTCACATGGTAGGCCATCTGTACCAGCTGATTTCCCTGCCGCCATGTCTTTTAGGGCCCCCAGGCATTCCTTAGCAGTTAACTGGCCTTCACAAGAGGATCGCTTTTCGTCATTTAATAATTCTCGTGTGGGTGGAAAAAAGTCTTCCGGAAAGTCGCTCACTTGCGTTTTGGAACGGTACAGATTTTTATAAAAAGTCTCACACTCATATAAGATTTCTCTGTCTGATTGAACCAGCTTGTTTTCGTTAATTTTCAATTGAGTGATTGTTCCTTGCTTGCAGTGTCGCTTCTCTAGGTTAAGAAAGTATTTAGTATTTTTCTCACCTTCGTTATACCATCGAGACTTAGATCTTATAATAGCTCCTTTTGTTTGGTATTCAATTAGGGTTTCATGTTCGCGTCTTTTCATGTCCAATTCCATCCACAAATCTTGGGAGTTATTTGCAAGGGTATTGGCAATTCGTCCCTCGAGGGTTTTTATTGATTTTTCAATGTCATCCTTCTTTTGCTTAATATTTTCCTTTTTTGATTTTCCATACTTAATTGATGCTCCCCTAATTTTCATTTTTATCATTTCCCATAATAGCCCAGGTGTAACAGTGTTATCTTGTGCATATTCGTGCTTAGTTTGAGTTATAGCTGCTTTAATTTGGTTTACATATTCTTCATCCTTTAGAAAAGAGGTGTTTAATTTCCAAAATCCTCGTCCTCGTTGGTTATTGTGCAGAGATAATTGCAAGGTGATCATTGAATGATCTGTTTTGTAACCTGGGACAATGTCTGCTTTGGTGGTGTTACTAGCGATACAATGGCTTACGAGAAAAAAGTCAAGTCTACAATGTATTTCTGGGTTTCTTTGCCTCCATGTGAAGCGTCGTAATCCAGGGTTTTGGACTCTCCAGACATCTATCAAGTCAAACTCACCGGAAAAGCTATTTATAACTTCCAACGATCTTTTATGTGTTCTTGCTAGTCCGCCTTTTTTATCCTTCTCAACGTCCAGCACTAAATTGTATTCCCCTCCTATTATAATCTCATCGCACTTGAGATCGTCTAAATGTTGAAAAACAGAAGTAAAGAAAGTGGGATTGTCATCATTTGGTGAGTATACGTTTATCAAGTCAGTTGTTTCCCGTTTGTAGTCATGTCACATACTAGAAAGCGTCCCCCGGGATCAGAATATGTTCGCGAAATTTGAAAAGAGAAGTTATTGTTAAACAATATAATAACACCTGCCTTTTTACTAGTGCCACAACTGAAAAGAGCTTGGTACCCCCATTCGGCCCGCCAATCCATAGGCAGCCCAAGCTCGCGTCACTACAGACAGCCGTTGAGAATTTAAACGCGTGATAAGACTTTGTATGGAAAATAAAATACAGTCGATTGTGAAGCCTAACCTAAGCCTTAACTTTCATTCAATAAAATGAATCAAAATGACTCACCTCTGGTGTATTCTTGTGCCTTTTGGAGTTTATTTTACAGTTTCGGGAAGTCCGTGTTTTCACTGTTCTAAGACGAAGTCAAGGCTGCACTCTACGATTCCGACCGTTGTCAGCTCAGAGGCGGTTTGCGACTCGAAAATCCATCCCAGCCGCGATTTTTTCACGCAAAGCTAAAGCCACATCATTTGCGAACCTCCGTGAATGTTTCGTCGTCAAAAATCCCCACACACTTGGCTTGAAATGAGCATTTTCTGCTTCAGATTCCACGATAGCTGATGAATTTAACAGCAACTGATCACCGACGAGGACACGGAGCTTGGGTCCGAGGTCAAATTAACTCCACCCGATGGAGGTACAGTCATTTCATTTACAACACTTACCCCATCCCCACAGCGGCTTCTCGAACAGCTCCATGGTTACGAGTGACGCTGTGGGGATGGGGTAAGTGTTGTAAATGAAATGACTGTACCTCCATCGGGTGGAGTTAATTTGACCTCGGACCCAAGCTCCGTGTCCTCGTCCTCCGTGTCCGTGTCCTCGTGAAAATGATCATTTCCAGCCAAGTGTGTGGGGATTTTTGAAGACGAAACATTCACGGAGGTTCGCAAATGATGTGGCTTTAGCTTTGCGTGAAAAAATCGCGGCTGGGATGGATTTTCGAGTCGCAAACCGCCTCTGAGCTGACAACGGTCGGAATCGTAGTGTGCAGCCTTGACTTCGTCTTAGAACATTGAAAACACGGACTTCCCGAAACTGTAAAATAAACTCCAAAAGGCACAAGAATACACCAGAGGTGAGTCATTTTGATTCATTTTATTGAATGAAAGTTAAATTGAGCATTTTTTAGGCTTCACAATCGACTGTATTTTATTTCCCATACAAAGTCTTATAACGCGTTTAAATTCTCAACGGCTGTCTGTAGACGCGAGCTTGGGCTGCCTATGGCCAATCATGCATATTGTTTTCCGTACAGTGAGCTTCTTGGATGAAATAAATCGATAACTGCTTCTTTCGAAGCCAGTTAAAGAATTCCTGTCGCTTAGTCTTGTCTCCTAAACCCCTAGCGTTTATTGAACCGATTCTAAGTTCCATTCCTTTTGTTATTATTAAGACGAGAGAGGAATTTAACAGTTTTCACCCCAAGGGTAATGAGACGGTAAATTATTCCCCATTTAGTGCAAAGTAAAGCGTACAAACGACTGTGATAATAAAGAATAAAGTGCATCACAGATAAACTGAAAGGGAGCAAAGAACCTTGTGTATACCAACAGAAAGACATACTAAAACTGATAAAAGGGTTAAAAGATAATTTGTTGCGAGAAAAGTTCGTAGCTCTCAGTTGCTTTGCAAATTGTAGAGACGCTCTCCACCAGCCATGAAACATTCCAAAACAGTTATAAGTTATCTAGATCTTCTTCAGAAAATATTCTTACGGGGGCGCCTTCAGGCGATGTTTTAATGTACATCTTACCGTCCAACGTCCAAACACTAGTAAGAGTTCCTTCCTGCCTTCGTTTGTTAGCTTTTCCGACCATCCTTCTCCTGTAAACTGTAAGGTTCTCATTAACAAAAATTCGGTGCTGTTGTCCAGTGGAAGCGTAACTTGGAAAAAGATCCGAGATTTTAACATGCTTTAATTTAACGCTTTCCTTGTAAATTTTGGACTTTACCTTGTGACTGCAAAATTTAACTATAATAGCCGTGCCCCTCCTCAGCTTGTGAGAAATCTCGATGTCCTCGGGCTCTACAGTTATATTCAAAGCTTCGGCCACTTTAATGACTGCCGTATCCGTATCCGAGTATGCATTTTGTGGTATTCCGTGTATTTCTAGCGAGTTCTTTCGCGTGTATTGTTCCAAATCGTCGAAAGCAGACCACAATTGTTCAGTTTCTTCCTTCTGCTCTCTAAAGTCATCTTTCACCGCTTTCAGCTCTCTCCTCGTTTCCTCCAGAAAATCTTTTAAGGTCTTGTTTTCGTTCTTCGTCTTTAGCAAGGAGTCCTTCAGATCATTGAGTTCCTTCTCATTAAATTTTGCGGAGTCTTTTAATTCTTCAATTTCCTTCCTAAGTTTTAGATTTTCGGGGAGTACCGCCGCTATTTGGATCTGAATATCCACCAACAACTGCTTGATTTCGAGGAGGCTTGGCTGTTCTTGTTCGTTTATCTTGTGTATAGATTCTTCGATTCTTGGACCATTGTCGGCGGCCATATTGGCCGTCTTCTACGCAGTACTTGTCTCTTCTTCTACCGAGCCACGATCGCCTCTCTTATTTTTCTTTGCGGGCATTATCGTTTGCAAAGGCGCATTTCTTACTCTAGAAGATTTATACTATAATTTGAAAAGACAACATGTCGGAGAAGCGTCTAAAGTGCAAAACTAAGTGGATGTCAATGAAACACGTCCGGCCACCATGATCTACTGCGCAACGTCCGTCAATGAACTAATTGGTATACATTAATTTTGCATGATGGAACATTACACACCATTGTTTGTTCATTACATTTATATTTTACTTTACTCTTGGTGTAGGGCAACTTGTAGTATAAACTGCAAAAAACATGGAAATATCAAAGAGAAAGTATACCACAATATGGCTTTTAGAGGGGACAAAATATTAAATAGACCTTTTTTGGTGTCATTCCTTGCACATAAAAAGTCACATGTACTGTAAAACTTGATTGTGCACAAAAAGATGAAATAAATACCTGTATTGTATTTATATTATTTATTAAGAACTTTTTTATCTTTCTAACATCATTGAGCAATGCACACTATTAAAAGAAATAAATAGTCGTAGCTGGATAAATGAATGAATAAAAGATAAACTGGATGCCCCAAAGCATGAGCCCATGGGATTGAAATTTTTAAAATGTACATTCTATACAAATATGTTTATTTACTTATCATGTAAATCTTACTGCACAGTTTGTAAAATCATAATTTTCAGTCAAGTAAGAAAGTTATAACTTAAAAATTGGAGAACAGAGTTGTCATTGATAAAATAAATGAAATGAGTGTATATTTGAATTGTGGGTTTTAGACAAAAGAGAGAAGTGATCCTCACACTTATCTGGACAATTAAGCAAATTATTGTTGTTTACAGACACCTAAAAAATTCAGGTGGTTCAATGAGATCTACCACTTGAGCTACAAAGCCACTCAAGGACAAAGGACTGAGTGGCTTCACAAGAGCAACATTGGGAGGATTATTATCAGAGATGTATCCAGGTTTTCAAATTTGGGGGTCCTCTGGACCCCTTTTTGAAAAATTTTGGGGTCCATTGCAAAATTTTGGGGGTCCAGCTAATTAATATTCAAGAATTAATATGCGATCTATTGCCTCTTAATTGCTGCTGCAGTACCCTTTCAGATTTCTAATTGCAAAAAAATAAAGTCTTATCCCTCCCAACGAATATGTACTTAAAATGATTAATTTCTTTGAAACTGTTGTGCCTGTTGATTCATCGATCAAAATGTATGGGCTGTCAAAGCTCCATCGATCACATTGAAGACGTCTCGAGGAATCGAATCCGAATGCTGTAGGAACTGTTGGCTCCAGTTGATAAATGATCTAGATCTCCACAGCAAAAAAAACAGAACTGAATCTCAATTTTCCGTAAAAGAGCATCACTTATTTTAACTACACTTGACGTGTAATTTAGGGAGGGGAGAGGAACGGTTTAGGGAGGGGGAGAAACTGTCAAAAAAATAGTGGGAGGAGGGAGAAAGTACGTCAAAATATAGGGAGACGGGAGAACCACCTTGAAAAGGGAGAAGGGTGTATGGTTTAGGATTAGACCTGGTGTGTGCTTGTAATTGTTACCTACTTTTCAGTATCGTGGGGATTGTGCTCTGATGGACTTTGTACCTTGCTCATCTGGACTTTGCAGCTTAGTTTACGTTCCGTTTTTGTAGTGGATTGTTGTTAACCGGCTCTGCACCCTTTTCAATTTTTTTTTGGGCCCTTTGTCCCTTGTAGATAAACTTTTAAACTCTTATGAGAAAAAAAAAAAGTCTAGGGCTTGGGGATACTGACTATAAAGTTTCATTCCGTGTTAAGGATTTATTAGGGATCTTTGGAATGGAAGTAAACAATAATCTGGATTTTTCTGGTCATATATCGAATGTGCGCAAAAAGACTACATGTAATAGTCAACTTAAGGACGGTGCCTACAAAGGTATTTTTGCGCGGTTTACTGAATATGCGGGAAAAGCAGATCTTAACAAGTGTTATTGAAATCCAAAAAGAACATTGGGGGTAACCACGCATTTTTCGAAGATAATTAATCAACAATATTTGTAAAAAGTTTTAAAATACAAAGCAATATATGGCGTTCTTTTCCAAATTGAAGCTCAATTATCTCTGAAAAATGCATGGTTACCCCCAATTTTCTTTTTGGATACCAAGATCACTTGCTAAGTTCAGCTTTCTCCGCATAGTTTTGAACCGCTCAAAAATATCCCTGTACTGAATAAGTAAGCAATAGGAAATCCGAGTATCTCGAGATGCCCAGATCTAGAACGTATGTGCAATAACAATAACAGGCACCGTCCTTAACGTTATGATGCGCTTTCAGAACCCTAAAGGGCATGGCCATACCATGGTGAGCACGAAATATTTTCTGTCTTCTGTGCACTGCATGCGTGTTTCGGTCTTTTTAGGCACCAGTAAGAAAACGAGTAATGCTTTCCGATTTGGTGCCTCCACTAGGTTTTCTAGTCAGAAATGTACAGCAATACAGCAACATAATCCTAAGAAATAAATTTATTTTTGACCTTGGAATCACGCTTTCGGCATTCCGACGTATCATCGATATTTAGTCTTTGCATCAATTAAGCTGTCTCTCAAACATTGATCTTCTGGCACTGTGTTACGTAAACTCCCAAGATCTTTTAGTCAAGCTCTGCCAGTTTTGCAAGGCTACAAAAGTAGGGTACACCCTTCAAAGGTAAGCTCTGCTGGTACTACATGCTAAATTTAGGAATGTGTAGGTATTCAAAGTCTTCAAAGAGCAAATTTCTTTAATAATGTCACAATATCGAAAGGAAATTAGACTGCAAGGGTAGTATTACTTTACATAATCCCGTCAAAGTACTGATCTGGGAGAGAGGTCAAAAATCAGGGAGAAAGGAGAAACGGCCAAAAAAATTAGGGAAGAGGGAGAAAAAGTAGTTTAAAAATGGGGAGATGAGATATTTGGCTACCCGTACCTCTCCCCTCTTTAGGAACAAAAGAGTAAACAAATGTAAGCAATCGATACACAGTTCATCGTCGGCCCGTGCGGCCTTGACTTCGCCATGGCCGATGTTAATAACCAAGCGATTCAATACATTCAAGTTTCATGTTTAATACGTTAATTTTAACACTAACTCCGAAGAAAAGTTGCATAATTTGCAAAACAGACAAGTTACGTGCAAAACAAGAACCGAGACGATGACACGTGCGCGCCCGGAATTAATATCAACAGGGTCGCACAAAACAAAAATTTAACATACTTTGCCTTTGAATTCTCTGTCATTTCACTCACGATAAGCGAACTAATGCTTGAAATTCACTTGGAAAGCATGCAACAAACTGAACTTCGACTGAAATGTTTTATTATCACTGGCGGCAGATTGAAAGTGTCGCCAATTGTCTCACGTAAAAAACAGCTCAGATCATGTCGCGCAACACGTGCGAATTCAAACCTGAACTTATGAAGCTGGACATAATGGTTGACAAAATGAAATTATTTGACTACAAAAATCCGAAAATAACAGCTTACCTTGAAATTTCAGGAACTCGATCATTTTCTCCGATGTGAGAAATGGGAATGTTCGATTTCCTTGTGAAATACGCCGTTCGTATGTTTTTCCTGGCGTTCGTAATTTGCATAAACATTCGATTTTTTTCTGCGTCCAACTGGACCCTTTGTTCGATATTCTATGTGTCTAAACGGAAAACGAGTGTGTCCCAGGACGCAATGACGCACTCTGGATACATCTCTGTATTATTATTACTGAAAAGTGGAAACCAGTGTTACTATGTCAGTAGTTTAACCATGTATTATCTAGACTGTCAATATTTTAGAGCTTCAAGTTAAGAGTATTTCATATTTATTGAAGCTGAAGTGTTAATGATATTAACAATATGCTTAACTTCGGTGTAAAAAATTATCAGTTGGAAAATTGCAACTGAATGGATATCCTGTTCGATAGATTGAGTACTATTTGAAGTCAATAATTAACAATTATTCGCCAAAGGTTAGGTGAAAATTGGTAAATAATTGTTCTAGGATAATCACATAAGTGATTATTTGAAAAATATGCAAAGTTAAAAGTACTTCAATGACACTGGAAAGGCAGGTGGATGCATTCCAATAGATCAGAGGGTTGGGCACGAGGTTCGAGAAATTAAAGACCATGCACTTTGCAAGGCTTCAAAAGAATCTAAATGAAACAAGTGCACTGAGATATTGTCATTCACAATCAAAGGGACAAACTATTTTAACAAATATTGACAGAGTCTTAGGTGTCACTCCCCAATCTAAAGGACACAGCACAATGAGCTCTGCTGATGATGTTGAAATCAAGTTCAGGGAATTGTCCCAGCGAGATGTGTTTAGTAAAATTCCAGGACGATGTCACTCTACATTTCCTAACCACCCTGAAAACCTCTTGGAGTGTCTTGCCATGGGAGAATTGAAGAGGTGGATGACAAAATTGGTCAAAAAAATTTCCAATGGTCAATATTTGTATAGTGGGCCAGAAATTGATTCTGATCAATCTGGTTCTTCTGTTTTATATAATTACATAGGGTATCCAAACTAAACTCCTAAGACAATATGGAATCACAGTTTCAATAATTACTGTGCACCTCAAATATCAATACACTGGATCAGTGCGGTCATCATATAACTAGAAATTATAGATCGAGAGAAGTAATGATCAATAAACAAGAGTTCCAGCAGGAGATTTATTAGTAATTGCTGAGCGATTCACATCCACAACCAACAGTTTTATACTTACAACTGTAACACACGGGAGGCCTCGTTAACAGCCATGCGTACGATATTTTTTTGCAATTTCAGCAGCTGTTCTCGCACGGATTCCTCATAAAGACTCTCGGGAGAGCATATCAAAATTTGATATTTGTCTGCGCCAAAATCATGTTCATTTGGGAATTCACCATGAAGTCTCAGGCGCGAAATTCCACACTTTCGTATGTCATAAATCTCATCTTCCATAAGTGCTTTTAAGGGACTCACGATTAGAAGGACTGATTTAGAACTACATTGTAACATCGCACTCGGATCGAAGAAAATCACAAACATAAGGAACTTCAACGTAACAAACAGACTTGCCAACTCCTGTTGCGTCTTTAACAAAAACATCATTACCGATATAACGACTGCATGGATAGCTTTTCCGCCTTGGGCACAAAGTTAAACTGACATTTCTCAAATGCAAAATCAAATGCCTCCGGAAACTTGGCAACATAAATTTCCTTTCACATTATCCGCCATGTTTTCAGTATAAAAACACTCCAAATAAACTATGCCCAAATTAGGAATCTCTTACCAAATATGGTTTTTCCCCCAGTTTTGGGGGAAAAAATGGCGTCGTTCGGAGCATGCGCTTGCAAGTAATACAGGACTCTCTCTT
This sequence comes from Montipora capitata, assembly GCA_949126865.1. NCBI lineage: Eukaryota > Metazoa > Cnidaria > Anthozoa > Scleractinia > Acroporidae > Montipora > Montipora capitata. The sequence goes on along the minus strand of OX421449.1, from coordinate 37,024,982 downwards.
TTCCCGCCTGGGTTCCAGGCCCATTTTCAGGGCGGGATAAGAGGGAGTCCCGGAATAGGACTAGACTGACCCTTAGCTGGTAAATAACCTATTTATTTTTTCCTTTCTCTCTCTCTCCCTCTCTGAAATCACTTTTTTAATTGTTGGCTCGCACCTCGCTTGATAGTGAATGCAGTAAGCGACTTACAAACTGAACGTTTTAAAGAGGAATACTTTTATTTGAATTCTATTTCCATGCGTCTTGTGTAATAAAAATCTGTTTTAAAACACTTCTGTATGTAAACGGAATCCGATTCGGTGTCAAAAAAATGCTCACGCAACCAGGGCTAGGATTCCGCCCGCTCCCAGAGCCAAGATTGCAGGATTCGCAGAATTCCGCCCGCTCGCGCATTGAGGTTGTACATGTAAAATCGCAAAATCGAAAGTGACATCGATTTTAGAGGATGCCTGTGATCAAGTTACCTTGCGGCAACTCACGAAACAAAGGATGCATCTGTGACGAAATGACGGCAAGACACCGGGTTTTTGTTAGTTTACTTTTTTTCTTTCAAGTGTTATAAAGTTCAACAAGGTATATTCGATTTCAACACAAAGATCGCAATCCTTGATGCTAGTCTAAGTGTCAACTCAAGTCCTTCGAATGGGGTCAGTACTTGGGTGGGGGACCGTTGCGAAGTCCCGGTGACCACAATAGAGAATGTTGAAAAACGTGGTTTCATTTTTTATTTTGTGTGGCCGTTGAAGGCTATATCTCATCATTTTTCTACGTCGGAACGACTGAACAAACTGGTTCGCAAGAAACAGGTCGATTGGAGTATTCGTTCTATGCAAAATAATGTTCACAGTGGAACACACAAGAACGAAGCAAGATCTAGAAATGACGTAGGAAATTCTCCTTACCTTTAAAGCTTGCCGTTCTCAAAGAAAAACCATCCGGTCCACTTAATAAAATACTTTCATCGCGTGCCGAAAGGATTCCAAACTAAATATTTGCTATCATCGCCTTTCCAGAACTCCGTCACCAGGGCGCTTATACCGAGCGGTCTAGACGTGCGAAAGCCATTCTCCTGTTTTTTTCTTTTTTCGTTTAGCGTCGAATGCGTTTCCTGATATTGGGTCGGTCGGATTGGAAAAAAAAATTAAACTGAAAATAATGTATCACAAGTAATCTCGGAATCGACGTCTGCTACGCCAGCATCATTGCTGTGGAGCCTTGAAAACAACAAGACGTGAACCCAAAATACGGCGGAAAAGTTGGTTGGTTGATGTTATTATATCGTAAAATTAAGACACTCCTATGGGACATAAAAATGGTTTAATTACGTCTTTATTTTTTTTTGTTTGAAAATGCCAAAAATTTGGGTCGGTCGGACGACGTTAAACGGAGAAAAAAAGAGGATGGCCTAAGAGAATGCTAAAAAGCTGGGAAAAGTGTGCATGGGTGTTCTAATTGCCGGAAGCAAGTCTGGAAATATTGAAGGACATAAAATTGAATTCCCCGATTGGAGCTTACTTCAATATCCGCGGGGTATGCACATTTGTGCTGGCTACGAAGAAGAAAAACAACAACAAAAGAAGAAGAAAGTAAATGTTGGTGTTTGTCTGTAGATAGCATTCACCCTACCATAAAATTCACCAGCTCACACTCTCCCATCAATGTTCCTTTCCTTGACGTTAACGTCTCACTAACTAGTGACGGAAGCATAAAGCATAAATACAGACCTATACACGAAACCTATAGACAAACACCAACATTTACTTTATTCTTCTTGTCACCCTCTACACAGAAAAAACCCATTACTTTCAGCTTAGCACTCGGCCTGCGACGAATTTGTTCTACCAACGAAACGTTCAAGTCGTTCAAGATTCGCACTACTCACAGGCAGCCCAAGCTCGTTATACGATTTATAGACTTTGTATGGGAAAATTAAGTTTGAGCTTATAAATGCTAAAATAAGCCGTAAATGTAGAAATAAACTTCACTTATCTCTACGTACAGTTGTCCTCGTCTTTTCTGTGCAATCGGAAGGCAAACTGTGTCCCTTTTAGACGGGTTTGTGGCTTTCGAATTTTTTCGATGTCGTTAGTTGTCATTTCCCTTCATAAAAAGAAGAAAGAAAGGCTGGTGACTCGTGGCGACCTCTTCCCACAAATTGCTCTCGCATCACAAAGCAACGGTCCGAATCGCCATAAAAACACCACAGCCTTAAGGCCGGATAAATTTCCTATCACATCAACTTCACTCCGGGACCACACAGCGATTTTTGGCGGATAAATTCCAAATAATGTTCGGCTTTCTATGTCTTCCCATTTGTTCAGCTAGATGTGTGGCTTGGCCAATGAGAATGCAGAATGTAATATGATCGCCATCAAGCGGTGGTTCGTTTAGCACATTTTAAGGAAGGATCTCTCTCCTCCGCAGAGGCTCAAGGAGGTGAATCCGCTGAGCGAGGTACAAGCGGGCGAAAAAAAGTGAGGTGACGATAGAGGAACCGCCCAATCGATCTCTTTTCTTGCGCCTGCACTCGCCTTGCACAGCGGACACATCCTAACGCCTTACCGATCACAGCCGATTACCTTACCGATAACTGAACTTCTGCGGAGGAGAGAGAGGAAGGATTACATTATTGCAAACGTTGGCCGTGTAGCACTTATATTTGAACAGGCTTAACTGATTAGAGTGTAATGTGAACCATGTGAGCGTTACGCCTACTAATGGACATGGCCCACACAAGGAATTGAACCCACGTCCTTCGGGTTAGATCACCGCTGCTCTACCGACTGAGCTACAAGGTCAGACGGGAGCAGGCCCAGGGAAATGAAGATGCTAACGCTCACAAGGTTCATATGGGGTAGAGACCTAGCACTTCACATCACACTGTAATCAGTTAAGTCTTTTCAAATATAAGTGCTACACGGCCAACGTTTGCAAAAAAGTAATCCTTCCTTGTATTTCTAATATTTACCAAGTGTGGTGTTATGTACAACACTGAAACCAAATGGAAAATTCTCTGGTAACTTATGGGTTCAACAAAGACAGGGAAGGAATCGAACACTTAAAGGACGGTGCCTACTAATTCAGAGGTATTTTTGCGCAGTTTACTGAACACATCTTAACAAGTGTTATCGAAATCCAAAAAGAAAATTGGAGGTAACCATGCATTTTTCAAAGATAATTAATCAACAATATTTGTACATTTGTGAAAAATGCCTGCTTACGCCTAATTTTCTTCTTGGATACCAAGAGAACTTGCTAAGTTGTCCTTTCTCCGCATAGTATTGAACCGAGCAAAAATATCCCCGTATTGATATGCACTACCCATTGGAAATCACAGTATCCCGAGATGCGCAGAACGTATGCGCAATAACAATAGTAGGCACCGTCCTTAAGTGGATCTTTGATCTCTGTTGTCTGGCTATTTGTATTTATTTGTACTCAACTCTGCACAGTCTTCAGGTAAAAAAATAATTGGAAATGTGACAGCCAAGAATTATTTGAAAGAAAGCTTGTCGTATATTTTGTGCTTCACTATTCAGGGAAAAGGTTCTTCAGGAAAGTGTTTGATCTTGAAAGTTATTTTGTTGCGTATGGTAATTTGACACCATTGAGTTCCTTGTCTTCACGCGCGCAATTAAATAGGAAGGGGTTTTTAATTTGCCAAATAGCAAATATTTTGTCTGTTCCAATAAATGTTTCGCTGGAAAAGGTCGTCTTTATGAATTCATCATGTTGTATAATATTTGAGCTTAACAAATTTGCATATGTGCGTTGAAATGTGATACGCGGGGAGACAGGAATTTTTTCTCTCTGACAAACGATTAATAGGTAGTCAAGTTTTTAACCTCAGAAAAATATCTGTTTTGTCATTATAGTGTAAAATGAAGTTTATCTGGGAAGCCAACAATATTTTTTTAACTTCTTGATTAATACAATTTATTGTTACGACTTACTAGTGGGAAGATTGTTTACATGAAACTGAATCATGCTTTTTGCGAATTTTGAGTGTCATGAAATTACATCATTTGCAAAACATATCTCCTTTATCACGAATATTTTTCAACAATATATCGCTTTACTCTTACCCAAAAACATTCAGATAAAGAAAAATGAGATAGTAAAAAACTTTATATTTATTAACCATTCCTTTTGCTTGTGTGCTTGTCAGCATTGTGATTTGCGATAATTCGCAAGTATGTTTTTGTATCTCATAGCATAGTGGAAAAGTACTTAGCACCTCCTAGGACATCAAGGCTCTCATCAACTCTTGATAATGGGTAATCGTCACGCCTTACCTTGGAATTAAGCTGGCGGTAGTCCACAAACATGCGCAGGGCACCATTCTTCTTCCGGACTAGGACAACGGGGGCGGCATAGTTACTTTGGCTTGGTCTGATTACACCTTTATCAAGCAGCTCTTGTAAATGTTCTTTAACCTCAGTTAGCTGATTTGGGGGAATACGTCTGTGGAGCTGGTTCACTAGGATGTCATCACATGTTGGAATCTGATGCTGGATCATTGTGGTTCTACCGAGGCTGCTACTTTCACTGGCAAACACATCAGAATAAGTAGTGAAGATTCTCAGTGCTTCTTGTCTCTCAGCTTGGGTTCCAGGGAAATCTTCTAGGACGATTCCTGAGCCAGCACCTTTTGTCCTGCTACCAGCTCATCTATCACCTTCCGCAGGTCAGCTCCAGCTCTCATCTCATCACAGTTAATCTCATCAGGGGTTGTGCGGCTGTGTCCTCGCGCACGACAGCTCTTCTTTGGGGGGTACTGTCATCGTCCACCGAACGCTGGACTTCATCCCGCACCTGTTGGAAAGTCTGTCGGGTTGTCCCTTGCCCAACGCTTTATGTCTCTTTGCAGCTGTGCGTCCCTTAGGTTTTCCAAGAACTGATCCCGAAGGAGTCTGTCCCTTGTCGGGCACACCCTCAGGGTCGAGACGCTCAACACGGGCCAGGAGCAGCATTAGGGCATGAGAGTATTCCTGAATACTCTCCCTTTCTCTCTGGCGACGTTCAAAGAACTTCCGCAAGGCTTGAGTGGAAGTCAGCCCTTCTCCAATGGCACTTCTGAGGATGTGATAGATGCCTGTCTTATCGGCCCTTTCGTCGGAGGGGCGGAAACGGACTTTTTCTTTGGCAGCCCCTTCCAGATGGTACATCAAAAAGTCTACTGCATCTGCCTGTGAATGACCTGTGGTGGCTTGTTAGCGTCAAGGATCCACTGCTCCATAGCATGATCATCTCGGCTACCAGCAAACGTCCGCAGCTTCCTCTCTCAGGGTACTTTTACAGTGATCTGGTTAGGGCCACTGGCAGACGTACTAGCACCACCTTGTACCTGCAGCTGCAGTTCCAATGCTGCCAGTTTGTCACTAAGCTCTTTCAGCTGGGCTTCAGTAGTCATCCTATTTGTTAGCTCGTTCCCGTTTTAACTCTACTTAAGGTTTGCTCAAATTCCGCTTCTGACACCAAAATGTAAGACGGCCAGCGCATGAACAACAAGTTTGAGCTAAGTTTTACGATTTTGTTAGAGTCAAAGGAGTGATATAATGACAAAAAAAAAAAACGGGAACGAGTAACACAAGTGTTATTGAGAACTACACATCTGAGAAGACTTCGAAAATGACTTGTCTTGAAGACTGACACTCTTCAGATAAATTAATTGAACCAACTGAATTTACTGAGTAAATGGTAGCCAATTTATAATGGAAAATAGAAAAATAACTAAAAACCAAATAAGGCTATGGAGTATTAAAATTTACTTCCCACTAATACAGGATTTATCTAAGGGAAGAAGGAGTTTAATTACCACTACTACACAACAGGAATTAGGTAAGAGAAATGTGTGGGAATAACACAACTACACAAGGCAAAATAAGGTATGTGAGGAAATTGAGTAACTATGGGTAAACAATAATAGTAATTAGAATAATGAAAATAAGTTGAAAGTAATTGGAATAAAAATAAACACAAAATGAACACTAGTGACCCAGTCACATCAAGAACGAGCCTTTTCTTGCCGCACGGTTGAATGGATACTGACAAAGGATTAATATTGTTTAAAACCGAAGTTTTGACCACAGCGATTTTACCATCTTGAATGGGAGTCCCTGTAAGGCTTCGGTAGCAAACTCACAGTGATCTGGGGAGGAGCGATTGTTCTTGCGCCAGAATCTATATGGCGTAGACAAAAAGGGGATCTTATAGCCATCGCGAATGGTACACAAAATAAAATCAGAAGCTTCCAAACGCTCCCAGAACGCAATATGCGTTCTCAGGCGACCACGAACAGAACGCGAGGAAGAACCGCGAAAAACAGCTCCTCCTTCAATAAAGTTAAAAAGTTGTACCTCAATCAAATGGTCTTCATTGAAACAATCTTCATCTACACCATGATTTACCACCGAATCCTGAATTGGACTGGCTGACTGTCGGTGAAAACGTTCCGATAGGAAACTGATCCGTGTTGCTTGAAGATGCTCCTGCATTGTGAGCGGCCAGTGACCTCTGTGACCACAAGTGTAGCATAAGTCGGATGGACGAGGTACTCGACGGCCTTAGGCCTGTTTCAAACGTCGTGCTACTACCGTGCCGAACTCAAATGAAATTGTCATTTCGATTTAAGCACGGCGGTAGCACGCCGTTTGAAACCTTTAAGCGCGGCACGGCTGACTTAAGCTCGGCACGACTACTTAGCACGGCAGGACTTGCCGTGCCGCACGGCAGTAGCACCACTTGGTCTCAAACGGTGTGCTATTGTTGTGCCGAACTCAATTCATAAATTAATTTAATGTATTTTGCATTATTTGCATACTATTACGCTGGATGGATGGTTTGTTTTGTCTTTGTTTGAAACCGCTGCCGTGCCATCGTCGTGCCACTCCCAAGCCAAATTCATTTGAGTTCGGCACGGCAGTAGCACGACGTTTGGAACAGGCCTTACGCAAACAGAGAAACAAAGAAAAAGAGTTTAAAAACAAACAAGGTCGAAAACAATACAACAAACAGAAAATTTAGCGTAACGTAGGTGCTGAGCGAAACCTGAAACCTGGAATGAATATTCTTTAAGAAATGACTTCCTTATGTACTGGAAAAACGAACGAACAATAGTTCGTAATTAAGAAGTGTAAGAGAAAAATTCTTGTACAAGGTATCCAAAGAAAATAACACATACTTATAAGACCTCAAAAGAAGGAAAATTCATTTATTTACAGGGGCAGATCTGTGCCGGTTTCCACCGCTTTACCGAAATCGGTCAGAAATACGGGAAAGGGGACTTTTAAAGAGTTCAAATCCAAAAAATTCCCAGGGGAGCATGTCCCCGGACCCCCCTAGAAACTTTTCCAGCGACGGCAGAGATGGCAGCAACAACGGCGACGGCAACGAGAACGTCAATATTTGCTTCGTAGGCCCTGCACGTGCGTTTTTCACTATTGTCCATTTCTTTGTTGTCGTCTGCAAAACAACAATGTGAAATAGCCAAATTTGAGGTTTTATGAAGGACGTCAGCAGTTGAGGATAAATTTTCATTTTCTCCCCTAAATTAAGCCCCATTCCGACCAGTGTAATTTTTGAGGAACAGCCACACCCTTGTCCTACTGTAGTTTTTTTGGGACGGTGATGGGGGAGGGGAGCGAGCAAGAGTGGAAAACGTTGTCCCAGTCCTTCCTCTTTCTCTCATTTCGGCAAGGCTATCTTTAAGGAGAATGGGGAACGGGGAACGGGGAACGGGGAACGGGGAACGGGGAATCTTTAAAATGGGGAATCTTTAAAACCGGGAATCTTTAAAACGGGGATTCTTTAAAAGCGGGAATCTTTAAAATGTCCAGAAATACAGTGGACTTGACTTTCCTTAAACTTGATTATTGAGTGAATATTGGTTTCCATTTTTTATTCACCTTGATGCCCCAGACCCAAGGCCCATGGTCAAGGCCAGCCATCCTCTTTCATCTGAACTTAAAGTTTTTAAATTGCATATTGATTCGTTTATGTACCTGCCACCGAGCACGAAAAATCAGCTTGAGCTACACGCTAGCGAATCGAAAAAGCATGACCCATAATTTCAAAAACATTTTGCTGTTACATTTTACACCACGTCCGGACATCAGAGTGATGGCTTCTCTTTAGCAATGTTGTCAATAAACTTTTAGGATACGAAAATATCACGCATTTAAAACTTTGGAAAGGTTGGCAGCTTAAGTGTGTCGCCAGCAGTACATGAACAATTCACTATCTCCCGCAATTTTAAATAAATGTTCCTCCTAGTTGGAGTGAGTGGGATTTCCCTATAAAGACAGCGCGTCTGAGATAAGTTATCTCGTTTGTCGGTCGGTAAACACCTCAAAAGATAGTTTACTTTTTCCTGACAGTTACTCCCCTCCAAAGTGACAGATGGGAAATTCAGATGCATCTGAGTAACAATTCATCGGCGAAAATGTTGTTGAAAGAACCGGAAATGGATCACTTCACGAGATTTTGTGTTGGTAATCACATGATTTCGAGAGAATTTGGAATGCACGAGTTAATTTTTTTCAAAGACTAACAAACCCAACAATTTGGGATCTATGAAAAATTTACAAGTGCTTATTTATTCCAGATTGTTTGAGAAAAAATAAAAAATATGTATAAGGTAAAATCAGACAAACGGCAGACAGTTTGTTTCTATTTTGCCTTGCGGAGTTAACACGCTCCACCTACAAGAACGCGATTGGTCCAAAAAATGACAACGCGGGCTTGTTGACATGTTTGCAGAATACAGATCAAAATATGCTAGAAATAGTAATTGGATAAACAGTGAAAACCCCAGACTTGCTTGTTTCAAGAGCTCAACTTTTTTGCACTGTAATTCGATTCGAAAGGAGAATCAACTTTCCGCTTAAACATCTTTTTCGAGGTACATGTCAAGCATTTTTAATTTCAACATTTTGCACTAACTCCGTCTTTCTGTATTCACAAAATTTCAATTTGTTGCACTGTTTGGGGTCAATTGACATGCACACATTTTTGTTTGTATATTGTTAAGAGAAAAACAAATCCCACTTTCCCCCATTTCTAGTCGAAATAGAGCCTTTGTTTACT
>OX421449.1:37009601-37015697 GCA_949126865.1 Montipora capitata | reverse complement strand
TTTTTCCCTTTGCGAGTAAGATATCTGGCCAATATGCGACCAGCATTCACCGTTAAAATAAAAGGGTTAGTAATCGGCATTTTGCCGAAACTTTTGCTAAAAGAAATAAAGCGATAAAAAAATATTTTGTTTCTTGTCATGAATTTTGTTTCAATTTGGAGATATGGAGCAAAATTGTGATGTGGTTGAACCACGATCCATTCCCTAGATCATTCACCATTTTCAGCGGTTCTTTACACATACGTATTGCGGGCTCTTTGTTTTGTACAACTTCATCGCAATGATTGTCCCTACTTTACCCGAGTTACAAATGATGCAATTTAATTTGCTACTATAACTTGCGGCTAAATTTTCATACCTTGTATCTTTCATTCCCGAAAAATGAGTGGAAACTGTTTACGAACTTTCATCTTGCGAACAAAATGGCGTATTTTCTTCAATGTTCAGGAAAATAAGCGTTTCAAAATAGTCAATCTCTTTGGCTTTTGTGTTTGTGAGGATGGTAAGCAGCTGCTTTATCACTAATATCAGGCATTTCTTCAGTTTTATGCGGAAAATATCGTAATTATGCGGAGGATGCGGATTTTAGGGAATTATGCGGATCCGCATCGCCGCATCCTGTTAGATGCCATTCATGATATGGAGGAAGTCACCAACAATTTGCTTTTTCAAGAACACATCTCCATTTAAAAATGGAAATTGAAAAGAGGGTCTTATCTTGCAAGATACATATCCCACATGTGATCCAATCAGAGCCAGTCATCTTAATGTGGGATAAAAGTGCGGAATTATCCCGAATCTAGGCCAATCAAAAGCTTGAAATAAAGGTGATATTATCAGAGGCCAGGATATTCTGCATATTGGCCAATAAACATGAAGCTACTTGCATACTTGTCAATTCACACCAATTACTGCATTTCCGATCCTAACCCCAAAGGGCAACAACAAAACCAAACAACTATTGCCCTTGAAATTCACATAGGAAGAAAATCAGCTTTATGATATCCCCGGGAAATTAAATTTCAAGAGAGTGAAACCTAGTTCGTGCTTAACCGGCATTCTCCTCACTTTTACTTGTGACTTTAAAGAAGAAGTATGGCATTGTTTTCATTTGCAAAATAAGCCACTTTGGGCTGAGTTTACCTTGCTTTGGTTTTCGATTTTCAGCATTCATCTTTAATCAAAATGCCTGATCCTTGTTGACAGCACTTCCCTTTTGCCTCGAAATTCGCGAAAAGGGAAAAATGGCTCCACATGAGAATAAATTATCTTTATTAAAATCTCGACGCGGGATTATTCCGCGTGTCAACCAACCAAGAGGTTGAGTGAGAATGTTCATGAGATACAAGATACACTACTTATCTCGCATCTGTGAACTGTTAAGCTTGTATGCACTGTACCGTATTTCGTAAACAGTTTTTCATCTCCATCAAAGTTTCGTACCACGAAACGTTCATATATTTTAACGCAAGTTTCGTCCGAACAAACAGACTGAGTTTCCCGAAAAGGTCAATCCCGAAGATGTTTTGTCTCCATCTTCAAAGCTGCATAGATTATTTTATGAACCGAGCAACGTACGGCAACCGGAAGTAGGAGTTTCGCGTTCTAATTTAGCCACGGTTTTTCTCAAACACTTAAAACTTAAAGCTGGTCTCCTATCATGCCCGCTTGACGAGTGTGTGAAATAACGCTTGTAATATGGTATGACAAATGGCAATTGGGTTATCTTCAGCGAGCGTAATATCCCGCATGACAGCGAATGAGAACGAGTTTGCTTTTGCAAGTATTTCATCAATTTCTATTGCGTTCGGGCCTGATCACGTTCAACTCACCTTCGACGGAGGTCGAAAGGGCCATAAATTGGGTCCAGATCGATGAAAAAGTGGTTCGGACCAATTTTTTTCTACCATTTACACAGCCGACAATATTGTTTTTCTCCTCATAAAACTAGCCTTTCCATTGTTTTTGTCTTTGTTAGATGTTTAGCCGCATTTCTGTTGCTCTGGCAAGATCAGATGCAGTGACCCTAGATGATCTCATCTCGGTTATTCGCGATGCATACAATCCAACTACCATTGTTTGCTCTGTTGAAAACATATATGACGTCAAGTCCTGGCTTCGTCCATACGTTGCCACTCTTAAACACCACAAAAACCCACACGCATTTAGGTTTAAACTGAATGGAAAAGGAGAGGTGGAGATGTCGTACCGACCTTGGGCCAAGTCAAATAGAAAGGATTGGTTTCCGAAAGAGCGCCCAATTACTATTCTACAGCAAGTACCTCCAAGAAAACCATCAGTACTTAAACTTGACTTCAAGAAATGCTCCACAGTAGAAGAAATTCGTGCTTCAGTTGAAAAGCTGAGCGTTAGGATGACAACTGGACAACACGACTGGTGGACAAATATGGCAGACTTAGAGGCCTCCAAGAGAGACCAGTGGGAATCCCTCACACCAGAGGAATATAGCCAAGCTGGTCAGTCCTTTGATTTGTTGGAATTCCAATTCCAAGATGCCGACCAAGACCCTGAGGAAGATGTGGAACATGGAAAGAGAAACGAGAGGCTTTTACAATTACTTGCAAAAAAGGAAAATCAATTATCAGTAAGTATATCTATCATTATGATCATCATCATCCACCATTGAGTCTTGCCTGACATTACATATTTTAATTCTCTCAAGTATGTAAGTAAAAACAGATCATTCATTGTTACTCACCGCATTTGGCTTCCCCTGACGTCCAGTCGATTTAATCACCAGCTATTTACTGCAGGAGTGACCAGCCGGCAGAGCAGACCTGAGCAATGAGTAACTTTCGATTTCATTTGAACTACTCTAATTTTGTGAATAGAAGAGCACGAGACAAGTACGAGACAAGAGCCTCATTTTGCCGTCTTCCTCGTTATCTAGCTTTCAGGTTAAAATAGTTAAGAAGGCGAGGCTTGAAAACGGAGAAACTTCAACACCTAAAGGTGCCACCAAGAAGAAAGAGAAAGCAAAGGAAACAACGGAGCTCAAGCGCAAAAAAGTCTTAAAAGCTCGAAATTGAACGATTGAATTGTGTCAGGTGCGAAGTGTCATGTTTTCGCGGGGCGTAATCAAGGGAGGGCCTCAGGTGTTCCTTAAACAACTGCAACTTTTGGCCCATCCAAGTAACCTTCTTATAGTGACGCTTTGTGCTTTTAAAAATAGTAATTATAATTTTCTTTTGGGCGTGTAATAAACCACTTGCCTAGCTCCGTGAGCGGGCGTGATGGAGCTATCTTCCTCGCTCGGGATTTCATCGCTTGGTCCCGCAAGATGATTTTTTGGAATGTTTTATCCCATATAATAAATCCTTCATAATTTGACAAAGCTTGTTCGGTTGAGATAGCTGGATATTGGCCTCGTTCTTTTTTTTGCGTGTTTACGCTTGGACATTAACCCATATACATGACTGGCATCTCAGTGGCAGTCCAATCCGGTGCTGTGAGTAGTTATTTTTTTTTAAAGGTAAGACACTCATCAATCAGTCAGCAACCAAAGGCCCGTTTTAAACTTCGCATTTTACATGTGCCGAATCTAATGCAAATGAGCGAAAACAATGGTTTTCCTCCACATTTGCATTAGATTCGGCACATGTAAAATGCGACGTTCAAAACGGGCCTAATCAATGCCAAGATATGGAGTATTTTAAAGAGCATATGAAACAAAAATGTTTATACTAATTAACAAATGTAATCTTTAACTCTACAATTTCAAATTTTGAGAAATCATTGTTGAAAGGTATGGTTTTATTTAAAATGGAAACTTGGAATTCAAATTGCGCCGGTCACCCCAAAACGCAGACTGCAGACTGTGCAGACCGTGCAGACCAGGGGTAAAATGTGGCGTTACCCTCACTATTATTGAAAGCTAACCGTAAACAGGCTTACCTGAAAGTTATTTAGGCCTAATTAGGCTAACCGAATGTTATTTAGGCCTAATTCAGGCTAACTGAATTTTCATTTTACAGACGGTTGCACAGTCTGCAGTCTGCGTTTTGGGGTGACTGAAATCGCGCGGTCAAAATGACGGCGTTGAGAATTTTTTAAATGCTGGTTTTCGTACACTTTTTTGGTTTTTGTAAGTTAACATGGACCACAGTATTAAAATACGTCGTTGTAATCCAACAATCTCTTATTTTGAAATTTGATCCAGTTTTTCTTCGATTGAAAGGCCACTTCAAAGCTCATTCCCGTCCGAGAATAGCAAATTTTACTTGCCCTCGTCATGAAAAAAACATCCTCATTGTATCAAACTAGATCATCCAGCAAACTACTGGCAAAACACAAAAAAAGGTCAATCGGCATTTGACACCCAGTTTGAAAGGTGAAAAATCAATTAGGCAAGGCATGGTGAAAGCGTTTTGCCGCCAACTGCATCGAGGTGAAATGGGCTTTACGTGAAGAAAATGTTCATTGATCGAATCTCCGCTTTTTTGTACGTACCAGTCCGAAATAGAGAAGTTCAGTCTACACGGTTGATTATGGAGAGGTTGGGAATAAAAAATGGATATTGCTGCCAAGAATGTCACCATGGGATAAAAACACATGGGAAAGGCGGGAGATGGCGGGACATGACAAGCTTCGGAGGAAGGTAAGATTAACAGTTTTTCCTTTTAGTAATATTTTGCAAGTGATTTACATTAAAAGATGCAACTTCCTTGGTGCGTCAAACAGAGGTAGTGCGCGACTTTACTGGACTTGGCAATACACCGGTATATGCAATAAGACATTAACAGCGGCTTCATAATCGACGGTATTTTATTTCCCATACAAAGTCTTACAACGCGTTTAAATTCTCAACGGCCGCCTGTAACGCAACACCGCTTGCACTCAAAGGTCATCTTCCCACTAGTAATCGATTATTACACGCTCTCTAGCGACGCGAACTTGGACTGCCTATGGAGTCACTCAACCTCTTGGCCCTGTTGACACGTGGAATAATCCCACAACGATACTTCAATCAGGATAATTTATTCTAATTTTGAAATACCATGTTGCGCCAATGTCATGCAATTTCTGCCGTTCAAAAGAAGCAGGCATTGTCATTACAATCGTAAAATAAATGATTATGCCCTAGGAGAAGCGATGGATAATTGCTGAAAAACGAAAACCAAACCCAAGTCAACTCGAATGGTTTACTTTCGAATTAAAACAAAGCTACTTTCTTGGTAAATTAAAAGTGACAATCGGAAGTAAAAGTAAATATAATGAGCCGTTTAGCATGTGCGAACCACTGCCGTGAAAGTCATTTTCTGAGCTATCATCATGTGGATTTTCTCCCGATGTGAATTTAGAAAGCGCAAATTCATGTCTGGTTTTGTTTTTGCCACTCCGGGTAAGGATCAGAAATGCAATAATTGGTGTGAATTGACAAGTATGCAAGTAGCTTCATGTTTATTGGCCAATATGCGGAATATCCCGGCCTCTGATAAATACCACCTTTATTGCAAGCTTTTGATTAGCCTACATGTAGATTCGGGATAATTCCACACTTTTATCCCACATTAAGATGACTGGCTCTGATTGGATCACATGTGGGATATCTCGCAAGATAAGACCCTCTTTTTAATTTCCATTTTTAAATGGAGATGTGTTCAAGGTACTCAATACAACCTTAAGAAATAAGGCAAGTTTTGTTACAATTTTCTATATTTAAAATTGGACCATCACCCTTTTGTGTATTCTTCATAGAAAGTCACGGGATTCTTGATTTCCCCCTTCCAGATGGCCGCATTTATTTCAGGGTAGTAGGAGGTCATCTACATGAACACTGTATCTTATTCTAATATTGTCTTGGTTTTATGCTCTCCTGGAGCAGTGATTCCTGTGGATGAAGAGACCAATGTGCAAATGGCAGTCTTACAAAGGGTTGGTCATAGCAGTATGCACTGGTTTGTAGTTCCTGACCTGTTAGAGCTTTGTTCCTTTTGACATGAGCATACAATTCTGCTCCTGCATTCATCACCTTTTGTTCCTTCAGGTGAGAGGTTGATGTAGGGTGGCTCTCCACCTTGTATGATCAGCTATAAAGCTGTTGATATGATGCTTGTTCGTGTGTTACTTTCATGC
>OX421449.1:36994601-37004601 GCA_949126865.1 Montipora capitata | reverse complement strand
CTACTGTACACCTTGAGCAATTTGATCGAGTGAACACGTTCCAGTCGGATTCCGTGACAGATGACATTCACTGAACGACAGTCCAAGCTGTGAGACTGAGACATTTGCTTTGTAGATAGTAGCATCCATTTCGTCTTTGAAACATTTAACACTACACTGTACATGTAAGTTAGAGTTTGTAGTATTGTAGATCTGCATACTAAACAAAGGCATTGGACATAAACTGTAATAATTATTTATTCATGGAGGTCTGCAACATAATTAGATTGAAGATGAATGGTCCAATTATGGAACCCTGGTGAACTCTATATTTAATGGTTCGGGTATCAAAGACGAACTGTCTTTGACCACAAAGATAGTGGAGCATCCACATTATTATAAAGAAACCTTAAAAAAATCCAATTGAGTGCATCTTGGTCAAACCTCAAATGCCTTTGAATAGTTGGCAATATGCAAGACCACCATCATGACCTCACCTCTCCTCTTGGTCTGAATGAGATCATCCCTGTTGCTGAGAAGTACAATTGGTGGTGAATGGCCTTTTACATCAGAAATACTTGGAAGTAATGATTATGGTTGGAACGCCTTTGTGTTTGACCAGGTTGTGGGTCTTTTTTAAAATGGTGGTCAGCAAAGGGTCATGAAGAAATGGTCCTGTAGCGACTGGAGTTTTTGTTTGATTTATGGTGCAAATGGCTTCATCTTCTAGCGACTGCAGTTCTTGTTTGATGTGTGTTGCAAAAGGCTTCATCATCAACTTCAATTAGCGTTATATCATGTGTTGAATGATGTACGTTTGTCTCAGGTGGACAAGGCTGAATAGCTGGCCATCTAATCTAGCAGCTGGTAGATTTCATCTGCTGCTTTGTGGAAAGTATGCTTTAGGAGTATGGCAGAAAAAATCCTAGAAATGGTGGGAACGAGGACACAGCCTGGTGCTTTGCCATGGCTTGGCTGTTGTTCCTTTTTAGGGATTCTCCTGATGATGGATGCCAGTGTCTCACAGAACTTATCAATGGCATCCAGTAAGAGTTTATATCCAGTAAGAGTCCATTGTAGGAGATACTTGCCACAAAGGGTGACATACATTGTAAGGTCTGTAAAAAGTCAGCAGTCTAGTTTCAAAACCATAGAAGCATGGTTCTATCATACATTTAATTAGGCTTTTTCTTATCATGATAAAGTTTACACCATACTTTCTGGGCTAGTCAGAGGCTTTCCCTTAATTGCCAGTGAAACATGTTAGTTATTTTCCTTCATTGTATTTGAGTTTGGCAGTCCCTTGTTTCCTGAAAAATGCTTATGTCCACAGTCAGTCTCTTGATCTTGCTGCTTGTTCGTGAGCTGTTCTTCGAGATTTTCTGATGTCCTGAAGGTTTTCAGAAAAGCCTGTCAACAGTGTCTTCACATTCCTGCCAACATCGCAGTTAAAGCTGGTCTGAGGCTCTTTAATTTACTTTAGTCTGGTGTCTCCAAATCCTTTTTTGGGAGCTGCCAGAATGAGGTTGATGACAAGGATGAGCTGCCCTATGGGCTTCAGCTCTGACCTGCTTTTTCTTTTAAGTTAACTCCTCATGATCAAGCATTTCTGTGACTGCATATGGTCATAAGACAATGGAGGTTTGAATTCAGGGTTTCCTTTTCCCTGCTGTGAGCTGCCTTCCTTGGCTAACAAGCACCATCTACCCAAAGCAAGTGGCTTTTAGGTGCCAGTGACCAGCCATCAACACTATTCCTGTTAGTAGGAGCAGTCCCACTGGGGTTGTTGCTTTTAAGTCAGGAGCTGGACCTAAAACTGTACATTCTACTATTAATTATTGTTAGAGGCTGTTTGAAACATATACACAGGGTCACGCCTGCTGGCGACCTGAGAAGAGAGAGAATGATGATTTGAAACACACACTATAAGGAAGCACATTATAGGTAGCAGGGGCTTGTCCACTCTGCAAGCCCTGCATGGCTATCACATCCTTGAACACCCACAGTAGGGATTGGCTATAAAATGCAATGGCCCGAACTTTGTTATGTGCAGTGTTGCATTTGGGAAAGAAAAGATATTAGTAACAGGCTGGATAATTTCTTTGTTTTAAACTAAGTGTATATGTTTTTGAAGGCTAGAAAAACCAAATATTTCACTGTTCATTATGTCCTACTCAAAAATAGGAGCCTTTCTGGAGGGATCTGGTTGATGGATATCGGCTTTTAAGTCAGAAAGAGCTTGCACACTTTCCAAAGCCAACCAAGTATGTAAGTGTAGTATAGGTGTCTCATATCACTGAGAAGCTTCACGGTTGTCTTGGAGGCAAAGAGAAATTAAAGGAATTTCTTTGTTTCATTGGGTTAAACAACACAATGCCGTGTACTGGGTGTATAAGTTCAACTTGAGAAAATTTGGTATCGAAAATTTTTTAAATTAACCCTTTCACTCCTGTGGGGTTTCCCATTGACGAGTAAAATCGTCTGGCGTTAGACAGAGTAAAATCTATAAGTGTCACTCTTGGGAGTGAAAGGGTTAAGGAATCATGATTATGTTGATGGAGTTTGATCATCTAGGGCAGTGTAGTCCTGAGTCAAGGACTGTTCTTGTTGTCCAAGTGGGTGTCTTTTCAGTGGAAAAGCTTCTCGAGTCCATTCATTTATTTTATTTTAATTTACTTATTATTTTTTATTAATATTTTAACAAATTCGCCCAAAGGTAGGTAGCTACATGTAAGCATACAAAAGAACACAAGGTCCTGTACTAGGTAAAGCCACCTGAACACGAAAATGATTTTAATTAATAGCTCAGACAGTTTATCCAAATGTTGATTACTCAACATTAGTCCTTCTCTCGACTACACTCATCCATATAAATCAAACTCCATCAAGAAATTTATGTATTCTAAAATATTAAGTCCAAAGAGGCTCTTGCTTAAAAAAATTGATGGCAAATTTACATTGTATAAAGCAAAGCCCAAAATGGTCCAGAAAATTGGAAAACGTAAACTTGTGCTATTATAGACAAGGTGAGGGAACTAACAACCGCAACCTTCCCTTTGGTTAGGGTGTGCAGTTAATTCACAATTACATTTGTGTATGGGTGGGAGGATACATTCAGTGTTGGCCATACAGCTTTTATGACAAAAAACACATGGTGCTTTTTTTGTAACACTGTGCTAGCAGGGGTTTCAATAAAATTTGAAGTAGGCAGCTGGTTTAAAGTCGAGTAGCTGACTGTATTTTTTCAAGCGCATATTGAAACATTTTGGTTTGTCTAGACAAACCGCAATAATTTTGTTTGGTCAACGTGAGAAATCAGTTCTGTTTAACAATAAGAATGTCATTTTAATGTGAACGAACGAAAAGGCTTAACCAATGAAACTAAAAGAAAAATTTACAGTTTTAGTGGAAAACAAGTCTTGATGCAACGATTACTCAATAACAACCTTTTTGCCTCAAACGTCATGATATGTTTGCGGATGTAACTAAATGTAATTGAATTACGTAAAAAAAATGCGACGGTTGGTCGGCAAAAAAGTGGAAAAAAGTTAGCCGTTCACTGTAGCTCGAAGATAACAGTGTCAAATCTGATAATTATATTGAAATTGAGGTTAAAACAAGTACATTCAAGTCCATCAAAAATGAAATTTACTTAAAGTTTCAAGGAATCCTTCAATTAATTCAATTTAGGGGAAAAGTAGCCAACTTCTCTGAGCAAAGCTGCTGATGCTTTTCGTCAGCTGTCGGTGCTTATTGAAACCCCTGTAGCACTTCAAACTGCCTGAACCCAGGCTGTTGCAAGTCTTTTCTGGGGGTATTAGGCTAAACTGTTTTCTGAAACAGTTGGAAATGGAACTGATTTTTTGTATGCTTTTCTTGTAAATGGTCATCCTGTGTTCTTTTAATATTGTTAGTACCAGTACATTTAATGAATCATTATCTTCATTCTTTTTTAAGAGATGACAGTTTTTCAATGGTGACTTGGGGAATTAATTCGGAAAAAATGCAATTGCTCCAGGGATAGAACTTCCAAACTAGTAGTAATCAGAAGGTCGTAGGCTCATCCCCTGCAAAAAAGTACTGACCCATCTCAGGTTTTTCTCCAATTATCCCCAAGTCACCATTGAAGAAATATTATTTGCTTCATTATTTTCATCTACTAGGGTCAACAATGTCCATCTCAGTTATTTATTCTTTTTTTTTGTGAAGGTTTGGTTATTCATTCACAACATTATTTTTCAATGGAAAGTATTATCTGCCTTGGCTCATTGAAAGGTGACTAGCATTTCATTTTTCATTTCAATTTTTTGAGGTAAAAATGAATGGCAGGTCTTTAGTACAAAGCTTCAAGATGAATTCATGGTTTTAAATGCAACATTTGTCACAAATTCCAGGTTGAAACGTCTGGGAGGCATCATTACAATGAAAACAATTGAGTCACTAGAGGAGGTTAGAGAACTAGTCTTGTAGTCTGTTTTCAAAAGTAAGTTTTATTGATAAATGCTTCCCACCACTCGACATCCTGCTGTCGTACATGTGCAACTTTTAACATCCTGAGTACAGTTGTTCGAAAGTCAATTAATGCTAATCCGCGCAATTAAGCACCAATGGAGGTTTGAATTTTGCCTGTCAAAAAAGCCTTAAAATCGTGATTTTATGGTGAAGATCAAAAAGGTGCCATTAAAGTTTGCAGTAATCCCAAATTACCTTAATCTGGCTTTCAACAACTGGGCCCTGATCTTTATGGGAAAGCAAACAAAACATTGACCCTCCACTGACCCCCTCTGGCTCCTCTAAAATACAGTCTCACCATTTCATTTCCGAAATGGAAGAAAATCATGGAAATGATATAAGATGGCCATTAATTTGTGTTCTGGAGGAAAACCTCATACATATAGGATCTTTGGAACTGCTGACTGACCATCTTCCATTATATTGGCAGTATATATACAGTTTTAAGTGTTTGTCAAATAAAGATGACTTAATTATGCCAAGCTCTCAAGTATACTACTAACACTGAAAGACATTAATAAATACTTAAATACATGGTTTGCATGGTCAATATTTGATTGATTTTTATATTATTAGCTTGCAGGTACTTATGATGTTGTTGTTAACTGTACTGGAATGAGAGCTCGTGAATTGGTAAATGATTGTTCTTTATACCCAGTCAGAGGTCAAATATTAAGGGTAAGTAACACATTTTACTGTAAAATTAACAGAAAGCATCTTTTTCTTGAGGCAAAGTGTGTATTATTGAATTTGTTTTAGTGATGATTCAACAAGGTTCAATGAGCCCTAAATTGCTTTTCTGGAGAAAAAATGTTAAGAATAACTACAAAAGGTAGTTTTTTTAACACTGTCTTTATTTGTTCATTTTTTTTCTTTTATTCTTTCAGATTCTGTCGCAAATTCATTTTGTTATCAAAATCATTCAACAAAATAATAAAGAAAACATTGTGCTGATTTTGCTAAAATTGTTTTGATTTCTCTTGTCGAGGGAAAATTCATGTTGCCAAAAAAATTTATAACATCTTCATTTGGTGTGGAAAAAGTTCTT
Organism: Montipora capitata; assembly: GCA_949126865.1. Lineage (NCBI taxonomy): Eukaryota > Metazoa > Cnidaria > Anthozoa > Scleractinia > Acroporidae > Montipora > Montipora capitata. The sequence goes on along the minus strand of OX421449.1, from coordinate 36,999,062 downwards.
ACCTCAATTTAATGATTTGATTTACCACTGGGGGCACTTATTTAGTTTAAATTTGGTACCTCAAGGGAGGGTGCTTATTAGAGACAGGGTGCTCATTTGGGACAGGACGCTCATTTCCTTTTTGAGAAACAACCAAATGTTTGAAACAAAACTTTAATATTTCTTGAAAAAAGGAACCATAACAGAAACTGTAGCAGTAGGAAATAAGTGAATGTCAGTTAACATGTGGGAATTGTAATCAAAATGTATTTCTACACTGATACATGTAGCTTTGACAGTGTCACTTGCACATCATTAGCGTAATATTATAATTTTAGAATAAGGGTGGTTATTGGAAGGGGGGGCACTAAATCCAATCACTACGGTATCTAACAGTACTTTTGAAAAGTGTCACCAAGAATGGTAGTGTCTTTTAAAAGTCCTTTTCTGAATCAAAGTTTGTTTTACGTTGTGTTAATTACATTTTCTGTAATCATTATTGAAAAAATGTAAGGCAGCCATTTTGGATTGTAGTACCATTGCTAATGAAACCTGCACACATGGTCATTATGGTGACATAAGATGCAATCCTTGACCAATCAGAGAGAGAGGTTCCCTAGTATATTCACCTTAGTCATGACTGATACCTAAATGATTTTAATATTGTCTGTTTGAACTATAGTTTTTCGTATACAAACATGGCAGTTCTGTGTATTTCTAACATTTACCGGGTAATTGGATATTGGGTTAGTTTCAAGAAATGTTCTTATGATTCATTTTTTTTATAGGTTTATGCACCCTGGATTAAGCATGCTTATGACAGAGACACCAAAGAGCATGTGAGCTGTGGGAAACATTGCTACATCCTCCCACAGTAAGTCAAAAAATATATTGTTGACTGCAAGTGTTAAAACTATAATCTTGGACGAAAGTGTTGGGAAGGTAGCAACTCTTCTCCCCCTTATCAATGTTGGAATTTCCAGGGAAAAAAATGGTGACTTTCCTTACAGGAAGAACTCCGACATTGAATATGGGGGTTACAAGAGCATGGTATTTCCCAAATAGCCATTTTCTTAGAACATAAGCAAGCGAATATTAATGTTGAAAGCCAACGTTTCGGCGTCATCATGACACCATTCTCAAGGCAAAGTGAGTAAGTAATGCGAAGATTTGATTTCTATAGTCCATATGAATTAGCATAATAACAAAGGCTCACAAGTTCTTCAAGTGAATACCTCTGAGAACTTGTGATCCTTTGTTATTATGCTAATTCGTAGAGACTATAGAAATCAAATCTTCGCATTACTTACTCTCTGTGCCTTGAGAATGGTGTCATGATGACGCCGAAACGTCGGCTTTCAACGTCAATATTCGCTTGCTTATGTTTTAAGTACTGCCAATAGTTTGAATAATCGAATTAGGTGTGAAGTGAAGTGATGCACACAACCTTCCCAACAACTTTTGACCACGATTGTACTCATTAAATCTCAGAGGTTGGTACCGTAGGATATTTAGATGATTAAAATCTTTTGAATATTTTAGACTGCCAGGTTAATTTTGCAGGCTGTAGGTCACATCATATCATTAATTTGGGGGAGGGGGGTGTCAACATCAATCCTTAATGTGAAAGAGTGTACAAGTTACAAACACATGTAGACTGAAATGGCTCTTTTGTTCCTATGGTGACCCATTACACCCCATTTATGTCACATTACTGAATGCATCTTCATAAGTCATTATTCACGTAGTTAAATGCAAGCGTTGCTAACATCTTGGTAATTAGATATCTAGTGTTTAGGCTAGCATTGCATTCGTGTTGGATTGTGTTAGCGTTTCATTAGCGTCGTGTTCAATTAGCTTAGTGTTGCGTTTAACAGGGTCTTTTAGTGATGCATTAGTGTTATTTGATCTCCTCAGTCCCAGCAATCATTCATATCTGCAGTGCATGTGTTCAGTGGCTTTGGTTGCTAGGCTTTGTCCTTAAGCAACAGTCAATGCGGTCTTACCATAGTGCTCACAGGATAGAGTGAGTTTCAATCGAGTGTCGTAAAACCAAAACCAAAACCAAAGTACAGTAATTACTTTGGCCAATCAAAAAGGACAGAGACAATCCAGTAAACCAATCAAAACTCGTTTAGTAGTTACACGCAGCTGACACAATGTGCACGCGCGAGCCACAATTAGTTTTGGCTTCACTTCTGATTGGTTGAAAAAGTGGCACGAGAAATTTCCGCCAATCACTGAGTGAAGTAATGCAAAACCGCCCCAGCAGTTGTTATTATCACTACTATTTTTATTATTGTCATCAAGATGATGATGATGATGATGATGATTATTATTGTTATTTACAGTATTTCATTTTGTTCTTGCACTGAATTATCTTTCAGTGTGACCTGTGCCCAGTTTGTTGTTGTTGTTTCTCTTCCTGCCTCTCCTGTTGGGTGCAGGGGCTTGTGTTTGGATTGTGTATACTGCTGGCCACTTGAGGGGTTCTAACCAGGAGGGGTTGGGTTGGGTTACTGGGTACCTGACCTCCATTTGCAACGAACGTTGTTTAATGTTGATTGCTGACTGTCACGTGAAAACAGTTGTGTTGATTCAATATATCCTTCTAAAGAGTAACAGTTTCTTGAAAGCGTTGAAACTGGTTTGAGCCTCCTATTTACGTGTAATTTCCATTACACCATCAAGGGTAGATCGAGCTACTCCAGCAAGTACGTCTACATTCCATGTCCGGAAATGCCAATATTTGAGGGCTTTGTTTTATTTTTGATTATTGTAATTTTTAACTTATTTCTAAAGAGAATTTGAGTGAACTCCAGCCTTGCCTGGGAAACTAATTCTTGGGTTCCAGAAGCACTGGAAACAGCGTTTCTGAGTGTTCTATTTAAAAAATTTCCTGGGAGACATGCCCCACAGACCCCCCCCCCCCCCCCTAGGTAGCTTGCGCTTTTGGCGCTCCCAAGGCGCCTTGCGGCGCTAAAAACTGTCACGTCCGGTGCTTTCAGAAATATGTCCGCTACTTTACAAAACTGTTGAAAACCCTGTATACCCCAATTGATATTCCAAAGGTACTGACTTTTCCTTTTTTATTCAGGGCAAATGGGGAGGTTGTTCTTGGTGGAACTGCATATCACAATAATTTTGATACAAGAGTTGATGCTGATGATACCAGACATATTTTAGAGGCAACCAGTCAGCTTGTGCCAAGTTTGAAAGTAAGTGTGATTTTTCGTGTGTGCTTAGCTCAAAGAGTTCATAGTAAGGCTAATAATGTTTGTCTATTGTTTTCTTTGAAACATTTTAGCGAGCTAAAGTGATAGATGCTTGGGTTGGACTCCGGCCTTTTCGAAGCAGTGTTAGGCTTGAAAAAGAAGAGAAGAGATTTGAGGACAAGATTGGACAAGAAAGATGCCTTAAAGTACGAACGTGGAATGATATGTACATGTAATTAAAGTACTGTTCTTTGGACCACAATTGTAGGACCGCACCCCCAACCCAAATAAAGCTGCCTAAAATAGAAGTGACGACATGTATAATGTACTATTTGCAAAAAGGAAGGAAAAAAAAACAGCGCTGTCTGCTGTTCACCTGGCGTGCAAACGAGATGAAAACGCCATGTGACCAGAGCCTCAGCGTTTGACAGACTCAATGAAGGCCTAAAATGATTTCTTCAGTAATATTATTTCTATCAAGTGAAGCTATAATCCTCGCATTTATAAACGCAATTTTCGCAATTGCGTAGAGAAGCCTGAAAAAGTCAGGACTTCAACGGGGTTTGAACCCGTGACCTCGCGATACCGGTGCGTCGCTCAAACCAACGTCAGTGGCTTCATAGCTCAGTTGGTTAGAGTGTCGCACCGGTATCGCGAGGATGCGAGTTGAAGCCCCGTTGAAGTCCTGAATTTTTCAGGCTTCTCTACGCAATTGCAAAAATTGCGTTCATAACTACGAGGATCACAGCTTCACTTGATTTCATATCCACAGTTCATTATATGATCCATTTCATCGTTGAACATTATTTTTGTTGCCAATGAAAGGGACAAAAGTTCGTTTGACCTTTTTTCATAACTTGCCTAATTTGGACGTGACCTTCGGCAACATTATTCAACAGTTTTGTGTTTGAATTTTGGCTGCAATTTGACAAATTGACGAAGATAGGAAAGGAGTCATTTAAAACAGTTATGTAATCAGGTCTTACCATCCGTTGTTTTGTATTTCTGTTCACAGATTGTTCACAATTATGGCCATGGTGGTTCTGGTTTGACCATGCACTGGGGCTGTGCTATGGACACCACAGACCTGGTGTTTGAATTTCTGGCTGCTCCCAAACAGCTGCTTGCCCGATTGTAGTGTGGCATACACCAAATAAACATAGTATTTTGAGTAGCTGGAAAATGATGGTATTAATAGTTTTAATTCAAGACAAAATTATTGCTTCGAGAAAAGCACTAAATTAATGTGTTGTATTGTATGCCCAAT
>OX421449.1:36962101-36989601 GCA_949126865.1 Montipora capitata | reverse complement strand
AAAAAACAATACAGTATCATGAGGCCCAAGGAAATATAAAAACAACACACCATCTTGTGACCCAAGGAGATAAAATGAGGATTTGTGATGTCTTTTGTCTAGGAGTGAACTTTGATATGTATGTGTTATTTGCCAGCTGGGAGGTCTTGGAAATGCTGCCCGAGGTCGCAGGCCGAGGGCAGCTTTTTCTATTTCCAAGCCTCTTGTCTAATACAAAACAGTTACTTCTGCAAGTAAACGGATTGGGAATCAAAAAATGGAAATTTAAGGTCATTACACAAGCTCACGCAACCTGGGCTAGGATTCCGCCAGGGTTGTGGGCAAGATAGAAAAATTCCGCCCGCTCCCAGAGCCAATCAGATTGCAGGATTCACAGAATTCCGCTCGCTCACGCATTGAAAAAAAAAATTATGGAAATTGGGTTATTTAAAAAGGCAAGCAATGTAACCACACTTAACGTTTAGTAAAAAAGATAGCTTTGGGTCATCCTCCCTTCTAGTGATTATTTGTTCATAATTTCGTCTTTTTTCACCCGTGAATCAGCGAAAAAAATCATATAGCCACACAAATGACAAGACTATATGCTGGCTTTTGAAGTCTTCAGCATATTTTTAAAGCTCATATCGTGATTCATTCCACTTGACCAGAAGTGATTCAAAGTCCCAAACGTCAGGATGGCCAAGGGGTCTGTCCGAGCCTGATGTACTCCACTTGAAGACGGGCTGCTGGTCATGTGTCGGGCCACTCACTGCCAGACATTCGAGGCTTTTAATCATCTCCGAATTGGTTATCTGTGAAAAAAAGTGACATGAAGACAGCTATAATTGTAACCACACAGCATGCACCAAATGCAGAACTATTTGTAGGCAGTCTGCAGTCTGCAGTCTGCAGTCTACAGTCTGCAAATCTCAGACACCGCTCCCACTGATCCTGACGGAGCGACCGTCAAACAAGTATTAGACAAGTCCATGGACTACTTCACGTTGACTCCAAATTTCTGTTCGATGGAAACGTGCCTTTAACATTTATGTAGCCTCGAAAGGAGCAACCAATGAAGGTCAGAAAATAGCACTTCTGTTACTTTCAGGAGGTACGGAATTACAAGAGATTTACTACACTTTCGTACCTGAGGATAACGAAACTGCGATTGTTTAGCAGCTCTAAATAACAAGTTTACGCCGAAAGTCAACGTCCCATTTGAGCGACACGTATTCCTACAGATGCAGCAGATAGAGGGAAAAGCCATCGATCGATCAGGGCCGGGTTGTTCAAAAGCCGATTAACTCTAATCCCAGATTAAAAAATTCACCAAGGAGTTTATTTCTCTACTCTCAAATGCTGTTCAACGCTGATATTCGGCAAAAATTTACATTAGAAGAAGTCAATCTTGTAAAACAAAAACAAGCAAAAGAAACTTTCGCCAAAAAGTTGAAAACATGAAACAAAAGTTTACATGCACTAACCCTGTATTAAGGTAACAGGCTTTCGAACAACCAGGCCCAGTTTGTTTGCCGTTTACGTCAGAAAGCTATATGTTGTGATTTTGCTAACGTGGATAAAGCCATCCCAGATCAAATCATTGAAAAATGTAAAGATTCAAAACTTCGTGGAAAATCTCTCAAGAAAGCGAGTGATGCAACCTTGACTGTACTACAGGAAACTGTACGAGTCTATAAGGCGGTCAACACTCAAATGCCGCAGTCCATGGGAGGCCCTGAGCAGGTAAACAGAATCAGTCAGAAGTGAACTGGTTCTGAAGGAGACAGGAGTTGGCCAGCACGCGGAAAAGCCTGTAACAAGTGTGGTCTCCTTAGTCATTTTGCAGCCCGTTGCCGATCTTAAGTGGAAAAGAAACGTCCAGGGGTAAAACAGCGTTCAGATGGTGTTAACCAAATTTCATTTTGTTGTGAAATGTGCCAATGGCTTGAGTGGAGTTGCTGATTCGTGCATTGGAGGTGTGCAGGTTACGAATGTCCTTATTTACTCAATGGCAACATGCAATATGGTGGATCGTGATACGTGGGAGAGTTTAAAACAGGAAGGAGCATAAGAAATGTATATCCCGAAGGTACGAAAGGAAGCTGTTTGCTTACGGCCAAACTCAACCCATTGATGTACACTGTAGTTGGGACACTTGAGAGAGGTGTGTAGACCCCTTTCAGTTAACTCCCAATCTGAAGGACAAAATAATAAGATTGATTTGCATTTGAAAGGTTTGTTTCTCTCCGGGGACAGAACAACCATTGTTTTATCCTCCAGATTGGGAATTACTGAAATGGGTCTATAGCCGGGTTTACCGTTGTGGAAGGTCATCGCATCTGTATCGATATGAGAGGAGCTAATGAAGCAATTGAAAGGGAGAGGCATCCTATTTCTATCATCGAGGAAGTCTCGGGTTTACTGTTTTCAGTAAATTGGACCTGAAGTGGGGCTTCCATCAAGTAGAACTTTATGCGGCAGAATTACGTCAGATTACTTCCTTCATTACACACATCGTTATATACCAGAGGTTGACGTTTGGAATTACCTCAGCTCCAAAGAAATATCAGAAGATTGTCAAACATGCCCTGATTGGCTGCAATGGATGAGAAGATGTGTCAGTTCAGACTTTCAAAATTAACATTCTTTGGACATGAGCAAACAAGGAATTTCACCAAGTAAAGAGAAGGTGTCTGCAATTCAAAATGCCAAGCCACCACAGAATAATGCAGAAGTCAGATCATGCTTAGGGCTAGTGCAATACTGTGCCAAGTTCCTGCCAGATTACGCCCAGTTTGCCGACCCGCTCAGAATCCTTAGAAGAAGGGATCAACATTTCATGTGGGGAGACGCCTAAGAGAAATTCTGAAAGATCTGCCAACCCAAGCACATACTTTTTCTACTTCAAGAATGAATGCAGAACGCGAATTGCAGCCGACGCGGGTCCTACAGGCTTAGGAGCTATTCTCACTCAGCTACAAGATGGCATGTGGAGAGTAATCTCCCATGCATCACGAAATCTTACTAACGTGGAAATGCTGGCGCGACTCCCAAACGGAAAAGGAAGAGCTTGCATTGGTATGGGCTTACGAGAGATTTAAGCTGTATGTATATGGTCGAGGATTCGAACTAGAGACCGATCACAAACCTCTGAAACACATTTATAACACGTCCTCTAAACCGTCTGCACATATAGAACAATGGTTCCTTAGCTTGCAGGGCTACAATTTCAGAGTAATTTACTGTCCTGGTAAGACCTATATTACTGAAGCCCTTTCAAGGCAAACTTCCATGGATCTGAAAGATCCCAGTGGCGAGGAAGCTGACTCTGTCAGAGCTTTTGTACAAGAAAGTACGCCAATGGCTATTACAGCAAGAAAAGTCGAAAGAGAACCAGAAAAAGATCCTGAACTGTGTAGTGTTAGATACTGCATACAAAGTGGTGACAGGTCTCAATGAAACTTGCTTCATTCCCTGAGCGTGAAGAATGGACTTTGCACAGTAGGAAAGTTAGTCAAGCGCGGAAGAAGGATCGTTATCCCTCAGAGCCTTAGAAATGAAGAACTGCTTTTAGCACATGAGGGCCATCAAGGTATTATGAAGAGGAAAACACAGTTGAGAACGAAAGTGGCCCAAAATAGACTTTGATGTGGAGAAAGTTTGCAGAAGCTGCCCTGTATGCCAAGTAGTGGGAGAATTTTGTCCACCTGAGCCAATGCAGCGTGTAAAACCACCGTCCGGAAAGTGGCAATATGTAGCCCTCGATGTCTTAGGTCAATTTCTTTCTGGATAAAACCTATTTCTAGTGCATTACTACAGCCGTTTCTTTGAAGTAGTTGCCATGCACACAACCACCTCTCATGCAGAAGATGATTGATGCGCTAATGCCCATATTTACACGGTATGGCTACCCATTCAGTCTTATGTCGGACAATGTTCCTCAATTTGTGTTCGAAGAATGTGAAGCTTTTCTAACTGAACATGGGATCGAACATCGAAAACCCACTCCCCACTGGCCCCAAGCGAATGGGGAAGTAGAGCGCCAGAACCGAACGTTGTTGAAGTCACTCAAAATAGCTGAAGTTGAACGCAAAACGTGGAAAGAAGAACTGGACAAATTCCATTTAGCAGACAGAACAACCCCTCACAGCAGTATAGGAACAACCCCAGCATTTCTAATGTTTGGAAGAGAACTTAAGACCTAGTTACCGGAACTAATTACCAATGAGAGTGTTCTGGATGAAGTAATTAGAGATCGTGACTGTAATCAGAAGCTTGCGACACGCTCTTTATAACCCTATCACTCCGAGAGAGAAAGCTCTTGTCAAGAACAGCACGTCATCCGGAGAGTTAACTCCCACCTTTGAGACTGAGCCTTCCACTGTTCAGACAAAGCCGGGAGGGACAAAAACTCATATTGAAATCAGCCGAAGGTGTAGTACACCGGAGTAAATAACCAACTGGTTTGCCTCCGGCCAGTTGGGATTCTTAACGGTTGTTGTTGTTGTGTTCTGTCGTTTCGTTCATTGTGTTTCATTGGCTCTGAAAAGCCGCTATGGGGAGAGGGGTCAATTAAGTATGTATTGTATTGTACTACATGATGCAAAGAAGTCGAGAAGCATGGCGTGTTTGTGACTTTAAGTGTGTTAAACTAAAGTGTGACGAATCTGTTTATATCTCGGCCATCACTACATTCTGCCTTTGCAAAATAAATCTGAGAATTCCTGAGAAGTTCTAGTCCTTTAAAAGCCCTTAAACTTTCAATTCAGATGTTTATAAGAGACAGTTGCTTAAATTGTGCAAGTACACTGTAAGTGCGTGGATCAATTTTCTTCCGACAAATTCCCAAGAGTTCTAACTCACCCTATTTGCCTAATTGGCATACTTTGGATTCCTAACAAAACTGTGTATTCATTTCACAAGCCCAAACAAATGAAAACATTCTTCCATTTCTCTCGGTCATGAAGCCAATCTGGCACCCTCAAAGTTCTTTAATAGTATGTCAGAGTTGCAAGATTATACGTTGGGAAAGTTCAGTGGTCCACAGCACTCAGGGTCTGAAATAATTTGACTTTTATGTCTGTAGCAAAAACGGAAACCTCTCTTGGCAGAAGTACATGAGTTTGGGAAAAAAGGTGAATTTGAACTAAGGAATAAATATTTGAGTACAAAATATACTAAGTAAGATACAAGTTTGATGCCACGATACAGGATATTACACAACAATGTCAAAATAGATTACCTTGGCATCAGTTCCTCCACTTATCCTGTGTTCTAAGGCTCTAAATGGATATTTTCCACTTGCTGGGTTTAAGTCTGATCGAGAGGAGATTGCATTCTCGCCACTGTATGGTGGGGTGCAGTTACAACGAGCCAGTGGGTCATGTTGGTAGTCATTGTATCTGAACAGCACATGATTGGAGGTTAGACAAAATAGAGCGGTTTTCAATTGAGTGTCGAAAGTAATTAGGGAATTGCTTTGGTTTTGCATTACTTCACTCAGTGATTGGTTCAAAGTTCTCGCGCCACTTTTTCAACCAATCAGAAGTGAAACCAATGGCTACGTCTAATTACTTCGAGTTTTAATTGGTTTCCTGGATTTTCTCCGCCCTTTTTGATTAGCCAAAAGGCCTGCAATAGAGATATCTATTAAATTTGGGAGACAGGGTCTACTTCGTAGTTGGAACAATCTGACATACTGTCATGTTCAATTTGACTGCAAAATTATCATTTTTTGCATAGCCCTCCTATAAAATTTAATTTTTCTTTAACCTTCGATCCTTTTCTTAAAACTACACTAAAAAAATAGCAAAAATAAATTTGTAAAGCCCAGAGCCCCCAAGGAAATGCTGCTTAACGTAAATTATGTTGGATTGGATGATTTTCAGTCCCCTTACAGAAGAATGAAACATCATATTAAAACAAACCTCATCAATTTCATCATGGAATTCATATCAACCACCTTGTGGTGATCCCTTTTGAAGATCTGAGCTCGAGGTGATCCCTCATAACTGAACCATGAACCAAACTTTTTCACATTTTCTGTTCCACCACTCATGTTGAAAATATACGGAAAAAACCTACAAGTAGAAAGAGCAGATGGAAACACCTGATGGAAAAACAAGTTAAATTTAAGACTGGAGTTCCGTGCTCCATTCTCATATAACTTGCGGTCAACAGCAGCCCCTCTTGTGTACATTCCAAGCTAGGGCATCAGATACTTTTAAATCAATAGCTTCCATAGGTTAACTCTGTCCCAGAAAGTGTTGGACAACTATCCGATTACTTTTCATTTGCGAAGGAATCAAGAAAGTTTTTATTAAGAAGTCATACACATTTGATTTCTTCGGACGCTTTCAATTTGACAGAACTCACCAGCCAGACCGGTATTTAGAAGGACAAACTCTACAACGCCTTCAAGTTAACACACTTTGAGGATGACATGATGTATTTACTTCTTCTTCATATTGTTCCATTTTCTTTGCAAACCTTTGTGTCTGCAGGCCAGTTCTGACAAAAGAAAAGCGCCCTTAGTGACATATATCACCACCATCTTTTAATTGTTTTATTCTACCAATATTACATATGAATCAATAACCTTTTTGGTGTTGTTCCCTACATGACACGAAGTCATTTTAAGTATAAGTAGGTTTCACAAGTAAAGAGCCACCTGGTGGAAGTATTGTGAATAAAATAATTTTTTCACACATTAGCTCGATTCGCAGCAACATAATCTGGATTTAAGGAAAAGTATGTAAGCTGCGACGAATTCTCTAATTCACCACTTTTTACCAAAACACATTTCGTTTAACCAGAATCCATTGCATTTTACCAGAATGCACTGTGCCACCATACATCTATGGGAACATAAACTGATGGTTAACCAAGTTTCTAAACTGGATAACTATCCGATACCGAAGACAGAGGATCTTTTGACTACCCTGGGACGTGGTGCAAAGTTTATCAAACTTATCAGCAGATGACCCTGGATGAGGAACCTCGGAAATTTACGACGATCAACACACACTTCATTGCAGTATAACAGACTACTGTCTGGAGTCTCCTCGGTACTTGGAATTTTTCAGAGAACAATGAAAAACCTCTTGCACGGCATCCCTCATGTCATCGTCTGGATGGATGACATTCTGGTTTGGTGAGAAGGATGACAACAATCACCTTGCCAACCTACAAGCAGTACTTAAAGAAGTTGTCCGAAGCTGGATTGGGGCTGCGGAAAGAGAATTGCTTCTTTTAACAGGGCTGGAATTTAATTTTTTGGATTACTAACCTTTTGGGTTAGCAGACATCTTTTTCACTAACCAAATTGTTGTTAGGAGTGATATCATGTTACTCGACACTGGTTGTCCTGTGACTTGTAAAAATAAAAAAACCCGGATGTCGCCTACTTCATCCAAGAAGAAAGCATGGCGCGCAGTTTGTGTTAATGTGTTATCGTTTATTTTTGCCTCCATCATGAGCGCTGAACGCAATCCAACAGGTTATGAGCCCAGGAAAGAATTTTTTGGAGGATATGGGAGACTTATTTTCGATGGAAATGAACGTAAATACGAACAGTGAGAAGTTAAATTCCTCGGGTACATGTGATTGCGAAAACTGAGAGACTATTCTAGCAGGGACCGCGGAAGGCCTCAATGCAACCAAGAACGGAGAAGCTTTGGCCGAACTGATTCAGTTTCTCGATGATAAAAGTCTTTCCCTCGTGATGAGAGATGCCGTGGATGATGGAAGGAAAGCATTGAAGATTTTAAGAGCACATTACGCTGGTAAAGGCAAACCGAGAGTCATAGCATCGTACACTAGTACATTAGTAAAGTTGTCAAATGAGTCCGTGATGGACTATGTTATTAGAGCAGAGACTGCTGCAACAGCCCTAAGAAACGCAGGAGAAACCGTGACCGATGGTCTTCTCATAGCCATGCTATCGAAGGGCTTGCCAGAGGATTACAAACCGTTTGTTGTTGTTATTACCCAAAGCGAGAAGCAGCAAACATTCACTGAGTTTAAAGTCGCATTACGAAGTTTCGAAGATACAGAACGAGCCAGAATAGCCACCGGAGATGACTCAATTATGAAGGCTACAAATTACCACATCGAGTCTAAGCAACATGCGAAGAAAACCAAGAATGATGTTACTTGTTACAAATGTGCACAGTGGCCAATTAGGTCATATTGCACGCTGGTGTAAGAAAGAAAACCAAGAAATAGCCACTGGTGTAGCAATTGCCGCAGCAAAACACAGTGACAGAATTTTCCATCGCAAGGCAAGGAACAGATTAGACAAGGTCAATAAAGCCTGAGAAGCTGCGTATGATTCTCATGATGGAGTAGAACACTCATTTACATTTAAAACCAATGCACATGCAAGTGAAGTACACTCAAGAAAGCCTGACACACTGCTGGTAGTCTGTGGTGCAAGTGCACACATCATAAATGATGAATCCAAGATTATCAAGTTTGACAACACGTTCAAACCAGATAAACATTACATTGAACTAGCAAATAGAACATGATCGAACATTGTTGCACTCAAGAGAGGACTCGACTGGAAAACGCATCGAAGCAACTCTGAAGCATGCTTTGTACATTCCATCTTAATCCTCAAGACACATTTTCTGTGCAAGCTGCAACTGAGAGAGGTGCTAGAGTAACTTTCCAACCAAATTCTGCTGAACTTGTTTACAAGGATGGCACTAAGTTTAACGTTGAGAAACATGGTAGATTATACTATCTAAGCACATATCATATAATTGATTCTGATTCTGTCAGTTATGCACGTGATCTAAAGGACTGGCATGAAATTTTGGGACACTTTAATTATGAGGACTTGATGAAATTAGAGCATGTAGTGGATTGCATGAAATTTAGCCATACTAATACCAGTAGACCTGGTGATTGTGAGATTTGTGTAAAACGGAAACTAACACAAAGTAGAAATAGGAAACCTGATTTACGTGCGACTGAACCATTGGAACTAGTCCATACTGACCTTGCTGGATCTGTTGATCCAATCTCTAGAGAAGGTTAAAGATACTATTTAGCATTTACTGATGATTTTTCAGGGGCAGTATTTGTATATTTTCTGAAGAATAAGAGTGACACTGTAGCTGCTACAGAGAGGTTTCTAGCGGACTCAGCTCCATTTGGTAAAGTCAAGTGCGTACGGTCGGACAATGGTGGGGAATTTATATTTCAGGGGTTCAAGTCTCTTCTGAGAAAGAACCAGATAAGGCATGATACCTCTGCACCTTATTCTCCGTACCAAAATGGGACTGCTGAGCGCCACTGGAGAACTTTATTTGAGATGGGTAGATGTTTACTCATACAGAGCAGTTCAAGTAAGGAGTTTTGGCCATATGCAAATGAATGGCAGCTGCATACACGCGCAATGTGTGTTACAACAATCGCTTGAAGAAAACACCCTATTTTGCTTTGACAGGCCGCAAGCCTAATTTATCTAACACGAGAGTTTTTGGATCTGAGTGTTATGCTTACACACAGAAGAAGCAGAAATTGGACCCTAGGTGTAAGAAAGGGATTTTTCTCGGGTATGGCAAAGGGAGTACTGCTTATCTAGTGTATTTCCGAGAGATTGGCAAAGTATTGAAGTACAGGATAGTTAAATTCATCACAAATAGAGTCGGTGAACAGCAGGTGCAGACAGAACATCTGTTAGGTGATGACAGCCGAGAAATTCTATGCTGTTACGGCATGACACTAACCCTGATGCTTGTAGTGTTTCTGGTGATGACAGGTCTAAGAAAGATCCTAGTGAACAAGCTGAAGAGCCAAGGACTGGTAATCAAGTGGAGGCTAGTCCACAACCCCCAGCTGAGAGCACGAGGTACCCTAGAAGAGAAAGGAGACTCCCAGCATACCTTAATGATTATGTCACTGACTTGGATGAGAGTAGTATTGATGGTGATCAGGTATTGTACAATCTTGATTATTGCAACAAAGTATCTGCCTTTCCTCAAACTTATCAGGAGGCAATTGGATTTCCAGAGTCAGAAAATTGGAGGGCAGCCATGAAGGAAGAGATGGATTTCCTTGCTGAGAACAACACTTTAACTTTGACTGCTCTTCAAGTGGGTAGAAATTCATTGGGGGGGTCGTTGGGTGTACACAATCAAAAAGGGTTCTGGTGGTGTTAAGACCTACAAAGATAGTTATGTGGCCAAGGGATATAGTCAACAGAAAGGCATAGATTATCAGGAGACTTTTGCTCCTACGGCCAATCTCACATCAGTGCGTGTTTTATTACAAATGGCAGCAAAGCATGACCTAATTTTACACCAGATGGATGTCAAAACGGCATAAATTATGTGAATGCTCCTATTGATTGTGAGATATATGTTGACCAGGCTGAAGGTTTTGAAGTTTCTTCTAACTCAGATGGGAACCTTGTATATAAGTTAAACAAATCCCTGTATGGTTTGTAACAGTCGGGTAGAATTGGAACAATATATTACACTGTTTCTTAGTGGAGAATGATTTTGTTCAAAGCCCTGGAGACCACTGTGTTTATACAAAACAAATTGGGAGTAAACTGGTTATATGGGTGGATGACATCATTGTTGCAGCAAGTGACATGGAGCTTATGCACGACACTAAGCGAATGCTGCAAGAGAAATTTCAAGATCTTGGTAGACTTTCATATTTCCTAGGAATTAACTTTGAACAAGGGAATGGTTTTGTCAAGATGAATCAAAGGCATTACTTAAGCAAAGTACTTGAAAGATTTGAAATGACAAATTGTAAGCCAAGGGCCACACCCTCAGAGCAGAAACTTAACTTTGGAATAAAAACCTCTTTTGACCTAAAAGGTATCGTGTAGTTGTTGGTAGTCTAATTTATGCCATGACGTGCACTAGGCCAGACATGTGCTGGATTGTTACTAGGTTGTCCCAATTCTTGTCTAAGCCACTTCAGGAGCACTGGACTGCAGCGATGCATGTGTTGAGATATTTAAAAGGTACTCTTGACTAAGAGTTGTGTTACAGGAAATGTGATGAAGGCCTAACGCTTGTAGGCTATAGTGATGATGATTGGGCTTCATAATCAGATGATAGACGTAGTACTAGTGGGTACTGTTTCAGCTTGAATAGAGTTGGTCCTCTTATATCCTGGAAATCCAGGAAACAGCCAACAGTGGCTCTGTGATCCTGTGACGCAGAGTATATTACATTGGCAGCAGCGGTGCAAGAAGGATTGTACCTTACTCAATTGGTGAACGTTGTTGGTAAAATGTGTGAACCTGTTGCAATCTTTGAAGATAAGCAGGGTACAATTGCATTGTGAAAGAAATCCTGTCAGTCGACAGAGATCAAAGCACATTGATGTCCGTTACCACGTTATTCGCACAGTCCAAAGTACTGGTAACGTAGTCATCAATTATTGTCCCACTACTGACATGGTTGCTGATGTTATGACTAAGGCAACAACAAAACTAAAGCTTCATATTAAGTTTAAGAGTTATATTTTTGGTTATAAGTAATTATATTGTTGAGTTTATAACTATGCATTATGGCTGCACATAGATAAATTACTATTTGTATGCATGTCAGTAATCACAGTAGATTATACATTGGGTTGCAATACATATCTTTTGTAAACATAATTAAGATTTAAGAGTAAATGAGATCAAGTTGGGGTTTTGGGAGTGATCTCAAGTTACTCGACACTGGGTGTCCTGTGACTTGTAAAAATAAAAGAACCCGGATGTCGCCTACTTCATCCAACAAGAAAGCATGGCGTGCAATTTGTGTTTATGTGTTATCGTTTATTTTTGCGTCCATTATGAGCGCTGAACACAATCCAACAATTGTAAAGTTTGGTAGCCAAGCTCACAATCATTGCTCAAATATTGAACAGCTTGATAGTAACGACTACCAGGGTTGGAAATTCTCTGCAGATGGTACAGAACACTTCCTGTTTATTCTCATCGAATTGAAGCCATGCAAACGTTTTTTTCCACTCCTGCCCAAAATTCCCTCGTGTTTCCGCTTTTCTTAAATTTCATAACGCTTTCGGGAGCTCGAGTCTTCTGGCATGCCATTTTTTGTCCTTTGTTCTCTTTCTCACCTTTACATTTTTCTTCTTCATCAACAGTACTTTCATCTGCAGCATGCCTTTTTCGAAGAAATCTATGCAAAGATCTCTACATGTCAATTGATTCAGTGGCTAACTGCTAGTGCCTTACGAAGATTGCAAGATGGCGAATCTGATAAAGTTGCGTCCACATCCCTAGATCAAACACAACCTCGTCCCAGAGCCTTAACGCTCAAAATGGCAGCAGTTAGATTCGATCGTGGAGATTGTTTGAGACAAAAGGCAATGAAAGAAAATATATAGAAAATATCGGCATTTCCTAAAAATTATCATTTATTTGTCAAAAGGTAATTTCTTACGCATAATTTAATACGTAAGGAAATTAATTTATACTAGCCATGTCGGGTTAGTTGGGCGGATTTTCAGTTGGTTAACGGGTTACCCTTGCTTTTGAGCCCCGGGCCCTTTTAATATGGTGACAGAAGTCACCTTTTTTGGAAGACATAGAGAACGCCCCAGCACCTGAGAATGCTACACAGCTACGTGCATTCCTGGGAATTCTGAACCATTATCATCGCTTCCTAGCAGGCATTGCTACAGTACTCGAACCTCTCCACAAGCTTCTAAGACCCCTAGGGCACGAAATGGTGTTGGAAGACTGAGTAGCAGGGCCCTTGAACATTCCAAGAAACTCCTTAAGTTTGCGAAATTCTTAGAGCATTTCCAGCCAGATCTGGAATTAATCTTGGCAAGCGATGCCTCAGTTTATGGATTAGGGGCTGTGCTCTCCCACAAGATGCCTGATGGAACCGAACGTCCAATTGGTTACGTCCAATTGGTCACTGAATGCAGCTGAGCGTGGTAATAACAGATTAGAGTGTAATGTGAAGTGCTAGTTTCCTACCCCAGATGAAGCATGTGAGCCTTACTCCTACTAATGGAAATGGGCCCACACAAGGACAGAGAAATACTCTGACCAGGGTGGGAATTGAACCCACGACCTTCGGGTTAGATCTCCGCCGCTCTACCGACTGAGCTACAAGGTCAGACGGGAGCAGGCCATGGGAACTGAAGATGTTAAAGTTACGGCAATGAACATGTATAAGTACAAGGAAGGATTACGTTTTGCGAACGTTGGCCGTGTAGCACTTATGCAGGTTGTGTAGCACTTATTCAAGTCTAACCCGAAGGTCGTGGGTTCAATTCCCACCCTGGTCAGAGTTTTTCTCTGTCCTTGTGTGGGCCCATTTCCATTAGTAGGGCTAACGCTCACGTGCTTCATATGGGGCAGAAAACTAGCACTACACTCTTATCTGTTAATCAGTTAAAATATAATGTTGCACGGCCAACTGTGTGGTAATACTCTACTATTGAAGGAGGCTATGGACATCATCCTCGGAGTAAAGAAGTTTATTCAGTTCCTGTAATGATGGACAGAAGTTCACCATACAGACAGATCACAAGCCGCTGGAAGGGCTCTTCAGTGAGAGGAAGGGGATACCCTAACAAGCTGCCCCGAGAGTTCAGCGGTGGACCCTGACATTGGCCGCGTACGAGTCCAAGATTGCATATAAAGCGGGAAAAACTAATGCCAATGCAGATGCATTGCCGGTACGTTGTCTTCCCTCTTCTGATATGCCAGAATCTGTTCCTTTACCTGGAGAAACAATTGCTGTTAGAGCACCTAGCCACACCTGAAGTGATCCAATGCTGTTCAAAGTGTACCAGTTTACACTTAACGGATGTCCACACCAATCCTCAGATGAAACGTTACACCCATATTTGAGCCGAAAAGAAGAATTAATCATAGAAGGTGGATGCGTTCTGTGGGGAAACAGAGCAATAGTACCACCACAAGGGCAAGTGCAAGTAGTAGTGGAGTGGCGTGAAGCCCTTCCGGGAATTTCTAGAATGAAAGCCCCAGAATATGGCTACATCTGGTGGCCTAACATGGATCGGGAGTTAAAGACAGCAATTAGAAGTTGTCAGCAATGCCAGTTACATGAAAGGCCCCAGCGGAAGAACCTCTCCACCCATGGGAGTGGCCTGGTCAACTGTGGTCAAAAGTACATATCGATTATGCAGGGCCATACAAAAGTCACATGTACTTAGTGGTAATTGATGTACATTCAAAGTGATGGATGTCCACATCATGGGAAGTACTACATCAGCCGCCGCCATTTTGAAGATAAGGCAAATCTTCGCAACCCATGGTCTCCCAGAAACCATCGTCAGCGATAATGGTCCAAAGTTTTGTAAGTGCAGAATTTGAGACGTTCCTTGCTCGAAATGGGATCAAGCACACCAAAGTTTCCCCCTATCAACTGTGCTGAAGTAAACTCCTTTGTCCTGTCCACTTTTGCTCACATCATCCTCATCGCAGACAACGCTTTTGTTCGATTAGATTTTTTGGTACACCAATATGGCGGTGTAGCAACGGTTGCTATGATTTTTGCCAAATTTTTGTCACATGAGTGAAAACGATCTATTGTATTTATTTCAACTAAACTAAGGAGACTAGAAGGGGACTAGTAGGGGACTACTTCTAGGAACTATACGTACGGTATATTGTAGCTGGGCCAGTAGGAGTGGTCTTGCAAGAAAACTGACATATCAGCTGACTCAATAATTCCTGGCAATTGCTCCAGCACAATTAGCGTCCCAGGCTTGATGTCCTCACCAGGCGTAAAAAGTTTGTAATCAAGAATCATCCACTGCAAAAATCAAGAATTCAGTGAGCAAATCTGCAAGCAATGCAATTTATTTTTAATTGATTATTAGCATGTATGTAATGGGCAAACTTAGCTTTAATCTAACTATAAATGAAATTAACCGACACCAGAACAATTTTTTTAATTTACAATTTTGTTAAAAAACAAAACAAAACAAAAACCAATGAAAGACTCAGATAAGAAAAGATTTACAAACCTGGTTGTTGTAGCTGCTCCACAAATTGTTTTGATTTTATGGAAATAAAAGAAGAATCGTTAGCTTTTTTTATTAATTGCGTAGTACATTAATATATACATTATACAAAACAGTAAATACAAAAAAATTACATGTTCTGGTGTAAAGAGTAGCAGAAAAAGAGGTTACAGTGCTTACGTTCCACTGTTGTACTTTGAAAACAACTCAACCCATTCTTGTGTGCTGCTAGCTAAGCGATTGGCTACAGTGATACGCATCCATTCCAAAATCATCGGTTTTTCAGTGACGTATTTCCACAAGTCTGGGTTTGAGTTACCAATAGTTGTCTCCTGCGATACCTGTTTGTTAAAAGTACAAAGTTGTGAAAGGTACACTAAAAATAACACTGGAAGTTATGCACCCAGTCACCAATTAATAATTATAAATGTTATCGCTTTGGACATTCAAAAGGCACCTGACCTCCAAAAGTATTTATTACCGCTTAAAATCTATCCGCCACCAACAATACATGTACTGTATTTTAATCATAATTTATCTCTAATTAAGAGTTCACTCTTTTTCCTACAAAAATGGAACTTCATTTCTCCTACAACAGAGCTGAGAAACCCACGAATAGATCTAATCTTATTTCAATGATGACTAGGAAAAAGTAGTTTTGGATTCTAGGAAGTTAAAAGCACAATTCCAATAGGCATCTGAAAACAGGCAACTGTACCAGTATGTAACCACCCCTAGGTTTCAAAGAATGGTTGCAATACAATCATATTATTGTACGAGTAAAAAAAGCTATCCTACCAACCATTTCACTGCTTAACAGGGAAAAATCATCTGCACTTGTCAAAAATCCAGGATAGGATGAGAAACTCTGCTTTCTTCCAGGAATGATGTTCTCTGCAAGAAGAAAAATTAACAGTTTATTCCCTTCTCGACAAATTTTTAAAAGACACATACAAAATAATTCAATTAAAATAAAATGTATAATTTATAGATCATTATTTCAAGAGACCCTCACACCTACTGGTATCTGGAAAATTTAAACAATAGACCATTTTACATTTCTGTTCTTACTCCAGGCCCTTGAATAAAAGTGAGGCTGGAGTTGACGTTGGAATTTTCTATGAATTTTTGAAATACACTTTTTCTGCCCCACGACTACCCCCACGACCGGGTGAAAAGAAGTGATGTAAAAGCTGGACATTAGACAGACAACAAGAAAAGCGAAAGACGTAGTATTTGAAAGCAGCTGTCATTCGGCTGACATAAAAATTTAGTGATTCAATAAGAGCAGTGACATACATTAAATGGCCTTATGCGACTACAGACTGGTTTCCAGTTCAGATTCTGAGGCCTCCGATATAGAAGATTACCAGTTAAAAGTTAAAGGCTCCCCACACTCGAGTGATCAAGCCACTGACGTGGAAGAAACGCAAGAGGCTTTTGCCGACGAGCCGTTAGCAGATGCAGAATGACTAGCATTATATGAGCAAGAGAGAAGGACAGAGGAAGAACTAGAGAAAAAACTCCAAAACAGCTTCAATGGAACAGTTTTGAATATTGCTACAGCCAAAGACAACACATTTCCCAAGCATTTTTTCAGCACTGCCCGAAGTACTAGTCACAATCAGAACATGAATGACGTCTGGGTTTTACAGCACAAATTACACTGGACCAATACCTTTTCGGTGAATTCTGTGGCTTGGTAATGGGGTTTACAAACCTCGATTTTTTGCCACTTTGAAAATTCATAGAACATTCCGGTTTTGAAGAAAAACAAACATTTTTGCGCCATTTAATAATAATAATAATAATAATAATAATAATAATAATAATAATAATAATAATGAATGATCCACTGGGTGTCTCTTCCCTGTTAAATTACATTGATTACAATTACAAAATAAATCAAATTAAGTTATTTACAAATTATACAGTAGAAACAGGATTAACGGAATCCAATTACAGTAAAACTAACTAATCGCTTAGTACTCTGTTTCTTGGCATGATGCAAAGATACAGCTGGGCAAAACAAAGTTGGGGTTGTAGACCCAATAATCTCAATTGACGTACGTTGTAATAATAATTATTATTACGATGTCAAGTCCAGGAGCTGATAATTTGGTTTTATTACATAAACACCAATGAAATACCATGTGAGCTTCAAAGGGAGCTTTGTTATCCGACAGGTGGAGACATGTTTGCAAAAAATAAATAAATAAATTAGTTGAATGAAAAGCGCTCATTGATCATGTAGGAATTGAGAGAGTCAAGTTGAAAAACAAAGTTTTGTCCACTGGCAGGCTTTTGCAGCTATATGTGTATGTGTTGCTTTGCTGTAGGGAACAACCACTAACTCTCAAGTTTAGGAAGGTTAACATGGTACACAAAGCGTTCTGAAGTTACAGTTTATCAATATCAAAACATTTGCAGAAGCAGTAGGCCGGCGGGCAAGACTATCCGGGGATGGGGGGTGGGAGTAAGGAGTGGGAGTATTGGGTGAGGGGTGGGGGTAGGTGGTGAGGGGTGTGAAGGGTTAACCATAGCTTAAACTACCCAAACCTTTACAAAAATGTTAAACTTAGGCGAGTGACTAGCAACGGGATAAAGAGCAGGAAACGGCTTTTTGTGTGCAATGGATGTCCAGCTGTGAGCTGCTTTGTTTGACCGTGAAATTGAAGTCCAGTAAGCGAATTTACTAAACTTTAGGTTCACCGTTGACGTTTTAATAAGTAAGGATTTTTGCTGTTGTTCTGAACTGAAGAGAGAGGGAGTAAAGTTTGTCAGTCAAATGGAAAATGTCGTGAAAGAGATTACAATGCATATAATTTCAGTTTTAGTTGTTGATTAAAATTGTTCGTTATTCTTTCCGAGGCTTGTTTGTTTACTACTGGCAGCTCAGAGGTGTTTGATCTGTTTGATCGCTGTAAACTGTACACACTTATGACGATTAATTTCGTACTTAAGGCAGAAGCATAATTATTTCCATAAAAACTATACAGTATGGTGTCCTTGGTCCGCGACTTTTCCGTATATGATGTTATATTTCCTCGTAAACTAAAATACCACCAAAAACAAATGTGTCCAATGATTTCTTGATTTTTCTTTTTTCACATGACGAAATTTCGGCTTTCCTGCTATCGGTGATTGTGCGGAATTCAAGTTTGTTGACAGGCGTGTTAATTTGTCTTTTTAGAAAGTCTCTACTTTTGCGGCTCTGTGACTTACATGGTCATGTTTACTTGGCTTGTGTAAAGATAAAATGCAACGGGAACACGTGTCTTTTTGCATAACAGATTTACAGATAAACTAATTTTTGCGGTTGGGAACGAATTTGCTGCAGAGTTTTAAACTTTTGTTTTATCGACTCTTGAAAAATATCAACTATTTTCGCATAGGGGTCCTTGGCCCGCGACTTGTAATACTTATGACCCCAGAGAACTTACCCTGGATGCCAGAAGTGTTTTCTCTCTTTAATAGAGCGACGGAATAGCAAGTCGCGAAGCGGCGAGCAAAACCTCTGGCACAGGCCGTTGAGAACCTCACTTCTATGCCCCGTTTGATTGGCATCGAAAAAACTCTGTAAATTGATACGCGACATAACCTACCAATCAGCATCTTTGGTTCCCACGGTACATTCGTCTTATTTACTTCGATATCAAATTCAAAAAGTCAATGTTCCATATAAAACTTCGATGCCGAATATGACAATAAAAACTCAGATATAAAATTTGGATCTCAAATTCCGAAATTGAATTTTGGCGGACATATACAAAAAACATAACAAATGTAGAACCCACTGAACTTTTTCCACCTTCAAAGCCTCGATTTCCGGAACGTACCAGCGTTTCGATTGTGGCCACAGTGGGCATGAGAAATCTGGTTGAAAGCAATTGAAAACCTGTTTGAGCTACTTTCTGCTGCTAAACCAATCAGAGTACTCGTTAGAACTGACAAGTTTGTGGAACCAATCGAATTGCTAGGGTCAAAATCTGACTCTGGGAATATGAAACAGCATCCCATTGGACCGGCCTTCTTAAAAGACTCAACGGCCTGTACCAGAGCATCCTCGGAGACCAAGGGGCAGATCGCGAGGCAAGGGAAGTGTAAACGGGCGAAAGAAAATGGCGACGAAGAAAAGCATAGTATGGCGAGAAGAGCCCCTGGGGACAAGTTCTTACCAGACCAGTTCCAAAGAGTAGTGGTCATTCTCAATTCTGATTGGTGCCAGAAATTCTTTGTGTTTTTCTGCCCAATCAGAGGTCAACAGGCCGTGAAGTCGTTTCGCGTCTTCTTACACGGAAATCATTTGATCCCCATACTCGCCTGGTTCATTTGGCAAGGTTTTGCTCGAGGAGAAAAGTCTCAATCACAGCACAAAATGTACAGGAAATCGTCCGGAATATCGGCGGAGAAATACGCTGAACCTTTCGCAGGTATCTTTACAGTAGCGTATTTCCAAGTGTGCGGGATTTGTTTAAAGATGTCCTCCCCGATTCACCTGTTGAAAATAGCAGTGATTTATTTTGATCTGACAATTATTTTTATTCTGCCCCCTTTTCCTGGTCGAGGTATTAGTTGAGGTATTTCCAGATTTCTTACATGAATTGCGGTGGCAGAAACTTTGCTAATCTCGAGAAATTCTTGATCGCACGGGCCACACGCAGCATGACTTTATTTCAATGCGCGCTCAATTCAACGCTATCGAGCTCGTGTTCTCTTCACGATATTGTTCACGATGAGCCACCCGAAAGAAACAGTTGACGACTGTTGTCGAGTGCGTTATTACGTTTTTGTTAACAAACTTAACAGAGAAAGCGAAACCTTTATGGTGAATTTTTGAGAATATTTGAAGACGTTTTCGACCAAACTTAAAAGTCCAGGCAGATGATGGTCTTTCTCTTGCATTGTGCGACACTTGTCATAAAAGGGTGGAATCAATCTGGAAAAAAAGTCGTCATTTGCCATTTCTGCAAAGCACGTGTTGAAAAGGAGACATCCCCTTTCTCCTTTGACATTGAGGCAAGGGGATGCACAAACTGCTTGTCACATTACCTTTGAAAATGTACCAATTAAGGCAATTCCACCATCCTCGGTAATGTCTTTTCCTGGTGAGTTAAAAAATCACCATGAGGAAAGCAAAGGAAGTTGCCCCTGCTTTCCAAAATCAAGCAAAGGAACATATGTCAAGGTATGCACGTTTCCAATAATTATGTATACATACACACACTGTATGTCGATGTAAAAACACGTTTTATTATACTGACAGTGTACTAGAAAATAAAATTTGCCATCGTTGTAATGATGGCATATCCTTAAGTTCCAAGTTTATTGCAAATTACTTAGTTTAACTTAGTTTAACTTAGCCGAGTGCTCCGGCTTGATGCCACCTGAGCCCTTCCAGAGGATAATGAATCAAAATTAATACAACCGGAAATAGAGTTTGTTAGATTTGGTCAGGTTTATCTCAAAAGGTCATCCAGCGTCGTTCCCTGATTTGTTTGGAAACAAGTGAGAAGTGTTACCGGGTATTTTGCATTCTTAAAGTAATTTTCAAAGAATTATCCAGTGGAATTTTTTTCATCTTTTAGCTTTTTCATAAATATTTCAAATTCTACTTCAGTTTATAGTTCTTTCTCACATCATGTATTGGGTCAGAGAATTATGATATGGTTTCAAAATCTAAAAAAACAAAATACTGCTCACTGAATTGGTTTTAGAGATACTTTTCAAAGACCAAGTTTTAGACGGTCTTCGAGCAGCACTGTACCATTACCATAGCAGCAGTTGGGACCCAGCAAACACCCTTTAAAACATTGCAATAGTATTACACAGGTATGAAGCTGTAGCCCTTTTGTAAGGATTGGAGTAATCTTTTTCCATTGGACACATGACTATTAAGAGTGGAAGACCCTTTCGAGCTTCCTTTAATAAACTCGGAAAATAATTTATCTTTTTATCTGTGACCACATTTCTGTCATTCTGTAGAGTGCTCTTTTACCTCTTCAAAGATTTGTCTAAATAGATTAATGCTGCAGTGACATTTTGCATTTTGCCTGAGTATAATATTTATGCTGAATTCAAAACCCAAGCAGCTGGATACAGTTGAACAACAATAATAATTATTATTGTTGTTCAACTGTGTCCAGGTACATACATGTACTATAGAAAGAGTATGCTGTTTCCTTCTTTCTGTGGGAAATATGAAAATAGTACATCAAATCAGTTAATAATGGTTCATTTTTTGCAGTTCTACTTTGTTTCCCTAATCTGAAATATTGTGCTACTTTTTCTGATGTGTCCAATAAAGCTGATAAATTAATAAAAAATAGTGAAAGAATGTAAATCAATTATTAAAAGTTGTCACATTTTTGGGATCTTTGCTGTAAAGAGAAATATCAAGGTTAAGATTTTATATTTGCAGAGGTACAACTCAGAATATTATGTACTACCTGGATCCAAACTCATTTTACTATTGGAGAAGATTTCTTTCAGCATTGTTTTAGAAACCTCAGGACTCTTTTGTTGTTATTACTGTCTAACACACAGCACACTTTTGTATGAAATATAAAATAGCAAACAAGAATTTCCTTAGAGCAAAATTAATATTCCTTTAAAACATTAATGACAACCCAACTTACGGTGCTCATAAAATATTAACAATCTCTTTCCTATGTTCTTTGCAACTGTCTTTAATCTTTTTTCACATTCAGATTATTTGACAATTATTCCATGAGCGCGAGTTGGATATGATATGATAGATAACCAACGAGGCGCGTAGCGCCGAGTTGGCTATAAACATCTCATATCCAACAAGCGCGAGTGGAATAATTGTTTTATTAAAAACGCTCCCAAAATATAGAAAACTAGACTACAATAAAAATAAAAAGGCCCAAAAAATCACGCGTATGCTTGCCGTGTTTGTAGATCATGGTATAATGGCTCATAACCCATGATGGCTTAGCCAATCAAAACTTTCGAATTGCATTGTCCTGTTACAACCCGTACTCGTTCTAGAAGAGTGATAAAGAAGCCTGAGAGACTGGACCTATGAATAGTTATACTAACCCCACCCTAGTGTGTAGGACTTAGAGTGTCATGTGACTTTCGTTTTTGTTGCCGCTCTTGTTATCGAAGTTTTTGTACGTCGTAGCATTTCACTCGTATACATCCCCTTTGTAAATCGATGTGTAGCCGAGTCCAGTGGATTAAAGTTGTGTTACGCTTCAGTGTCTCGTCGTAATTCCTAACATGGTCCTTCACAGCCGGAGTCAAGGAGATATTTCAGCAGTAAATTTGTAATTCTTCGCAAGGTCATCAGTTGCAACCACATGGCCACCGGTTCCTCGAGCAAAATGGAAGACTTATCTCAACTCACAGTCGACCAAATTCGTGAAATGCTTGGAAAAAAGGGATTGCCGACTACTGGAAAGAGAAAAGTCTTAGTGGAAAGGTTAGTGAACGCTCAGCATGATTCGAAGTCAGATGGTATTGCACCAGAGTTAAAGGAAGGTTCGAATTTAGCCGAGGCTTCGAAGGAACCTCTTCAAGTGAAAAGTGAAGTTGAAATTCAGGAGGTTAGTTCGATTAGACGTAAAGCCAGAGCCTTGCAAATGGATATAGATGCGTTGATTCAGGATATTTTGTATCTAAGTCAAAATGCAAGCAACAAAATCAAAGTGCAGTTGAGAATTGAAAGGCTAACTGTGTACCGTGAGAATTATCTTCAACTGAGAAATGAATTAATCGCGCTTGTTGCAGAGGATATGATGGAGGAGGAACTCCGAAGATGGGGAAAAATTCTGAGTGAAGTAGATAAAGCTGTGGATGCTGCTCATGAATTCCTAAATAAAGATTGCGATGTGGGAGATCACTCCTCGAAGGATATTGCATACAGTGACAGTCGTGTATCCTCAAATCTGAAATTACCGAGAATTGCGTTGCCAAAGTTTAATGGCGATGTCTTGAAATGTCAAAACTTCCGGGATCAGTTTGAAGCTGCAGTGCATAACAATGTTGATTTACCAAATGTTCAGAAGTTTACTTATCTACGCTCGGTGCTAACTGGAAATGCCTTGAAAGCAATAGACGGATTTGAAGTAACCGGAGCAAATTATGGAGCAGCTGTTGAATGCCTTAAACACAGGTATGGAAGAAAACGTATCATCATCTCATTTCTAGTGAAATCTGTCATCAAGATGGATGCTAAGTCTGTTGTTAATGCATCCTCCCTCAGAGATCTCTATGATACCTTTATGAACAGAACTAGAGCTTTAGAGGCTCTTGGAGAAGATCCAATGAGCCATGGATGTATTTTGTTACCCCTTTTTGAGACCAAGTTACCACCTCAGTTATTGGAAAAATGGGAGTTGACACTTGCAGACACTCAAGAAGATAAAATAGGCCTTGAATTGTTCTTTAAATTTCTTAACCGACAAGTTGTGTCCAAAGAAGCATGAGAAAGAAGTTCAGATGGGAACATCACCCCAGGCAATCACAGTTCTGATAAAGGTAAAGAAAACCGAAGAAAGTCTTCATCTCCCAAAATGGGTGGTGAGAATGAGATGTATACTGCTTCTGCACTACTTGGTGAAACACGCCCTCCAACACAGCCAAATTGTAATTTCTGCAAGGCAGATCATGACTCACAAAATTGTCCAATGTTTAATGAAAAATCACTTGATGGCAGATGGAAACTAGTGCAAGAGAACAAACTGTGTTTCAATTGTTTAAAACCTAGCAACCACAAGCACTTCTCCAGAATTTGTCGCCATCCTAATTGTTCTGTAGCGAATTGTGGTCACCGACATCACTAGTTATTGCATGGGCAGCAGTCAGTTGGTACACCTCGGCACCTAAGCAAAACTAGTTTAAGTGGATTGGCTTCAACTTAGCCTGCATTACCTATGAGAGAAACACTCCTACAGACAGCATTGGCCAGGTTAATTGTTAAGGGTCAAGAAATGACAGTCCGTGTTTTACTAGATTCAGGGAGTCAACGTTCGTATATACGAGAGAACATTGCAGAGGCCCTTGACCTGCAAGGTCCCTCAGAGCTATTAAGTGTCACAACGCTAGGTGGGGAAACTAGCGAAACGAAGAGATTCCAAAGAGTGAAATTTACCCTTTCACCAATTAAGGGAGATTCAAAGGTGGAGATAGAGGCCCTTTCTATTTCCAAAATTTGTAATCCTCTCGGGCCAGTACAGATGGACTTCCATAAGAACTCTCATCTTCAAGGCTTAACTCTTGCAGATAGTTATCCTCGTGGTTCAGTTCAAGTAGATGTTCTAATTGGTGCAGACCACTACTACTCATTTGTGACTGGGGTCTGTAAGAGAGGTAGTTCCAGTGAGTCACTTGTTGCTGTGGAATCTTGCCTCGGCTGGATCGTCACGGGACAAGTAAACCGCCAATCAAGGCAAAATTCATCCATGCTGACAGTTGTAGAAAACGGTGGAGTTAACGAAACATTGAAAAGATTCTGGGAACTGGACTCAATTGGTATTGCAGAGATCGAGGACCCTGTTATGTCACAAGAGGAAGAATGTGCTGTTGCTGACTTCAATAGAGGATTGAACTTTGATGGACATAACTATGAGGTGCGACTACCATGGAAACGAGATCCTCCAAAGCTAGAAAGTAATTATGCGCCTGGAAAGTGTTGAAAGAAAGTTAAGGCAAGACCCTGTGAAAGCTAAGGCTTACAAAACAGCGATCAACGAATATGTAGAGAAAGGTTTTGCAGAGGAAGTACCTGATCAGAGTGATGACAATGGAACTGTGCGGTACTTACCGCATCATGCTGTATTTCGTGATGACAAAAGAACGACAAAGTGCAGAATCGTATTTGATGCTTCCGCACGAGAAGGAGGTGATGCTTCCCTTAACGATTGTATTCTTCCTGGTCCTCCTTTACAGCCGAACCTTGCATCTGTACTGATTCGATTTAGAACACACAAAATTGGTCTCATAGCAGACATTGAAAAGATGTTTCTGCAAGTCAAACTAGCACCAGAGGACAGAGATGTTCACCGCTACCTGCGGAGAGATTTACAGCCTAACGAAGCACCAAAGGTGTACAGAATGCAGAGATTGACATTCGGTGTGAACGCAAGTCCTTTCCTTCCAGTTGCTACAGTCCACGCTCATGTAAGCAAATACAAAGAAATGTCCCCGTATGCAGTAGAAGAAATTTTACAAAATATGTGTGTCGATGACTGCCTGACAGGAGCAGATACAGTAGATTCAACTTTGAAGCTTAAACAAGAAATGTCAGAAATTATGATGACAGCGGCATTCAATTTGACCAAGTGGGCAAGTAACTCAGAGCTAGTAATGGATGCTATTGACCCAGCTAAAAGAGCCTCATCGCCATTCGTGGAGTTCAATTCGAGCGACCCCCTAAAAGCACTTGGCGTGTCATGGGACTTGAACTCTGACCACTTTAGATTCCTCGCACCGAATGGAATCATCTCATCCCATGATCCAATGTCAAAGAGAAGTCTACTTAGTCTGGCATCGAAAATGTTTGACCCACTGGGACTGATATCACCCTTCACTGTTAGAGCCAAAATCCTTTTCCAAGAGTTGTGGTTGAAAGGATTACAGTGGGATGACCCGTTAGATAGCGACACTAAAGCAATGTGGTTAAGTTGGAAGTCCGAGTCGTTGCAGCTAAAAGATGTGACTATCCCTCGATGCTTCGGAAATGGTATTACGCAAGACTCTGTGGTAGAGGTGCATGGTTTTGGAGATGCTTCCCCCAAGGCGTATGGAGCAGCAGTGTACATTCGAATAAGAGACAAGCAAGTCCAGAGTCGCGCCCATTAAGAAGGTGTCACTTCCAAGGCTGGAACTTTTAGCAGCAGTTGTAAATGCCAGATTGCTAAAATTTGTTGTAGGGGCTTTGCCAATGAAGGTGGCTAGGGTTGTGTGTTGGTCAGATAGTATGGTGGCACTGCATTGGATAAAAGGGCAGAGTTCTTCCTGGAAGCCATTTGTTGCCAATCGTGTGGCTGAGGTACAGTCAACATGGGATTCTGAGTGTTGGAGGTATTGTGGAAGTAAGGAGAATCCTGCAGACTTGTTGACGCGTGGGTTAAGCTGTAGTGATATGATTTCAAGCACTTTGTGGTGGAATAGACCCCAATGGATGTCTTGGCCTTGTGAACCACTACCCGCTCAACCCGAAAACGAAGCTGCTCCCGCCGAAGCTTGCGAGGAAAAAAGAACTACCCATGTGTATACAGCAGTCGTTGCAGAACCACTGATTGATATGTCACGCTATGGGACATGGTTAAAGTTGATTCGAGTAACTGCTTATGTATTGAGAGCGGTCAAATTGTTTAAGACTAAGTCTAGGTCTTGTGAAAGGGAACTGTCGGCGGACGAGGTGAGGCAAGCCGAGATTAAATGTTGTATGTGGGTGGAGGAAGTGGTCTTCAAAGAAGAATTCGAGAAACTGAAAGCTGGAGAGGTACTTCCCAGTAAAAGCCGCCTCCTGAAACTGGACCCTTATTATGACAGAGATGATCAGGTATTAAGAGTTGGTGGGACACTACAGTTTGCTGATCTTCCCGAACAGAGCAAGCATCAAATAATCTTGCCTCACGGACATCCTGAAGTTGCCAAGATGGTGCAAGATGTACATAAGAACATGTTGCATGCTGGTCCAGAAACGGTATTATCAACTTTAAGGCAGAAAGTTTGGCTAACTCAAGGAAGACGTGAGGTTAAACGTGTTATCAGAAGATGTGTAGCTTGCCAAAGACAACGAGTTGGACCTTGTGCCCAGAAAATGGGTCAGCTGCCAGAGGAGAGAATTTCCTGTTCACGAGCTTTCGCGCATGTTGGAACTGATTTTGTGGGACCACTGTATGTGAAAGAAGACTTAAACATTAAGAAAGCATACGTGTGCATTTTCACATGCGCATCATCTCGTATGGTTCACCTGGAACTTACACATAGTTTGACAACTGATGAGTTCCTTCAAGCTTTTAGTCGCATGACGAGTCGCAGAGGTCTTTGCCATACAGTGTGGTCAGACAATGCACAAACCTTCAAGGCAGCAAGCAGGGAAATTCAGAAATTATACGATGAACCCACTACTGAAAGTCAAAGAATGTGGAGTACGCTGGATCAAGATCAAATCAAGTCAGAGTTCTCATTACGAGGGATCAAGTGGAAATTCATCACAGAGCGTTCCCCATGGAGAGGTGGATGGTGGGAAAGATTTTGCAGAGCGATAAAAGAACCACTGCGTAAGGTCCTTGGAAGGGCACTTCTCACCTTTTCTGAGGTAAACACGTTGCTGGTCAGAATCGAAGGTATCATTAACTCGCGGCCGTTGACCGCAGTAAGTGATGATTTCAGAGACCCGTTACCTATTACACCTGCTCATCTTGCAATTGGTAGGCCAATTAACCAGTTACCGGAAAGGAAAGAAAGTAGCTTAGAGGAGACCAGTAAGAGGACTGTCGAAAGATATCTCTACCTGCAGAGACTACTCAATCACTACTGGAAGCGTT
>OX421449.1:36957101-36959601 GCA_949126865.1 Montipora capitata | reverse complement strand
GCCAACGGATACCATACTGTAGAAATTGACATTGAGATTAACCAAAATTATAAGAACGTATTTTAAAAGAACATTCCTCAGGCTGAGATTGAGTCGATTGAGAACCTTTTTATTTTGGTGCATGTATTTTCACTGAAAGTATGAAATAAAGGTGAAGAAATGTAAATTAACCCAAATACTTCAAGATGTTCTTAATTTTACATGGTGTAGTTTTTCAATAACTGAAATTTTGAGGACGTGACTAGGAAACCTATCAGATTGCTTGCTTTCAATTGATGGTGTTGAAGTGTAATATATTTGTAACGATTATAAGAATGTTTTCAGCCTCACAACGCCAAATTATATAAGAACGTTGAGCCTCAGCTCCAAAATGAGATGTTTTTATAAAAAAAAGAGTGTATAATTTGCTTTCTGGTATTAGGGACGGGAGCACCGCTCTTAGGCTGGGCAAAATGTATGTATTATTGACAACTCTCACCTACCTTTGTTTCCACTTACGGAGAAAGGAACATCAATGAGCTTAAATACTCTCAGCATTTCCAGATAGGAATCCCACGTGACATGTGAGATGTACAAGTCTTTGTTGCCAGGGAGAAGCTTAATCAAGGCTGAACAAGAGCCTGTGCCTGGCACATGATGAATGCCTTTTTTTCCTAAGGCAGCAGACAAGGCCTCAAGTTCAGTAGCAGCTTGCATTCGACTTGAGAGAAAAAAAGGGTAATGTATTAGGGTGTAAAGAGGAGGTAGTTTGCAATTGCAATCTCAATTGCTGGTGGACAAACAAAAGAAGCTAATAAAAGAGCTTGTCCATCAACATGGCAGCAATTTCATAACATGAAAACCATCTATTGGTGAGGTGTTGGCAAGAATTCTGAAATGTTTCTAATATGACATGTTAGCAGATAATACCAACATTTAGTATCTGCACGGACAGATTAACGTCACATGACGTAGTCTGTTCCAGGCTCCCAGATGGTAGGGAAAGAGAAAAAAATGCGTGCGAAAAATGAGTGGGGGCTTGTTTTCATTTTCCCGACTATCTGGAAGCCTGGAACAGGCTACACATGACGCAGACGTCAAGTTGATCAACTCTCTTGTAATAATTCTCTAAGGGAGAAAATCAGCAACACCGACACCTTTAACACGAGGGCAGACTCTACAGCACTTATGCCAACTCTCCTGAATACCGAACAAATCTCCTGGTCTCCTGAACGGGTCATCAAATCTCCCGGATAAAAACGACTTTGAATCTTTTTAAGACTTTGCTCCATTGTACTGTCGGCTCAAATCGCATCCCCACGTTAAAAGTATTTCGAGTTTTTCAAACTCGTTTCATCGTTTCTTAATGCATTTCTTCATCTTTGGATTTGTTTGTTATTACGGCCACATAACCGATTGTTTGATTGGAACTAAGTTCAACCAACAAAAATTATTGACATAAGTGCCCTGTTTCCATTCAAAAAGGCGGTAGGTTTCTGAAGGAGTAGCTGGGTTACAGGGGATGGGTGTGTCCAGTCATAAAAATGACTGAGTCGCAGTTGAGTATCGATCAACAGAGGCATGCACTGCACCCATGGGACAACCAGCACTACAGTAAATATGACTTTATAAAGCACTATACTTACAGAAAATCAAAATCTTGAATTATAGGGAGACGTTTATTGCTCAAGTATCCTTGTTTTATTCCCTCAAATTGAAGAAGAATGAGTTCAACCTTTGAACAATCAAATAAACAATTTCCATAAACTTTCAATAAATAAGCTTGAGCTTTTGATTGCGAGACAATATTGTCACCATACTATAATAATTATTGGAAATAATATTAAATTAGATTTTTTTTTCTGTTTTTGCATTTAGCTCTATGGGCCATTTTGAGTCCCGAGGGACTGAAAACGTTTGTTTTGCACCCCCTGAAGTCGCTTTCAAACACATCAACTAGAGGCTTGGGGTACGAATTCTATTGTCTTTGACTGTGGACGCCAGGTAACAAAGGTCCATAGTATAATGAAAGTCTTACATAGTGCTCACTATATGAAAATGTCTAACCTAATCCTCTCAGGTCAGGGGATTCATATCCTCAGGCTACTTAGAGGTCCAAATAGACAAAATGTTCTACCCAATTCAAATCTCCAGGAGTTAAATTCACTATGTATTGTATTTGCATTATGATGTAGCAATCAATGATATGGAAATACAGTACCAGTGGAACAAGACATTTCATTCCCAGAGAGTTTGAATTGGGCATTGAGTTAGCGGATTGGTGAATTCCCAGGCCACTGAGAGGTCGTAGTTCTCTCCAGGGGTCTGATTGTCAACAGAGTTTGCATCATTGTTACGATGGTAACCAGGCTATTCTAGAGGTGCATTCTACGAAAATAGTTAATCATGCGAGTCTATGAAGCAAAGGGCAACCTGTAAGGAGTACTTTATCCCCACAAATACACAAGTGTATGCTCCATTGACAAACAAAAACAACAACAAAAAGAGAGGCAAAGGTAAC
>OX421449.1:36952101-36954601 GCA_949126865.1 Montipora capitata | reverse complement strand
ATATCTCGACCCGCGCTATTTGAACAAGGCCATTCGTCAAAAGCATTGCCAAGTGTTAACAGTGGAGGAAGTCGTGACCTGCTTTTCGCAAGCAAAGACGTTTACTGTCGTAGATGCCAAGGATGGTTTTTGGCAGAAACGTCTCGACACTGAGTCGACCTACAAGACCACCTTTGTTCAAGACCTGGAGGTGATCGCAGACAACTTCCTGATCACCGGATTTGGCAGTACTGACCATGATATAACCCAGAGTCTTGAAAGAAATGAGCATGCTTTTCCTGAGAAATGCCATCTGTGGAACTTGAAGTTGAATTGTGCGAAAGTGAAACGGCACCAGAAAGTGTGAAATACATGGGTCACATCCTCACTTCCCAGGGGATAATGCCTCAACTGGTCCTAAGAAGATTCAGGGCATATTGCAGATGCCTGAACCTTCTGGGGATAGTGTCCTATCTTGCAAAGTTTATGCCCCACCTATCAAAGATGACAGAGCCCCTCAGAGTCTGGAGGACAGGAATGCGGAGTTCCAGTGGCTAGAACAGCACTCTCTTGCAATGAACACGATAAAGAAGTTGCTGACAGAGGCACCTGTTCTTCGCTATATATACGCAAACTAGTCACTATGTGATGCAAGACATTCTGGCTTAGGGGCGGTACTGCTACCAGAAGGACAGCCTGTCTGCTATGCCTCCCATGCCCTCACCGACACAGAGTCTCGATACGCACAGAGAAAGAAAGAGATGCTCGCCATCACTTGGGCGTGTAACAAGTTTGACCAATACCTCTATGGGCGTGACACAGTCACTGCCGAGACTAACTATGAGGCATTGAAGTCGGTATTCAAAAAAGAAATTCACAAGTCACCCAAGTGCCTCCAGCGAATGCGGCTGGCCCTACAAACTTATAGCCCTGAAGTGAAATACAAGAAGGGTCCACTTATGTACATTGCAGATGCCTTGAGTCATGCATATCAGAAGACCACTGATGGGGCCCTGACCGAATTCTGTGAGATTCGTGCAATGGAGATATTGAATCACGAGGAAAATATTCGAGTTGAAGCTCTGAAGTGAGATGTATTCCGACAGTGAGCCACAGAAGATGCGGATATCCAGGAACTTGTTTGTGTGATTAAGCAAGGCTGGCCCGACAAAAAGAAAGTGGGGAGTTGATAGAGTCGCAGGTTCTAGTGTTTCGTGAAGAACAACTGGTAGTGTTCCTTTCACACGTTAACCAGCTTCACAGCAGCCACATCGGCATCGGAGGATGTATTCGCTGTGCCTGTGAGATATTGTATGGCCACGAATGAGTGCTGAGAAAAGAGAGTCTCGCGTTGTACAATCTGCCAAACATACCGTCCGGAGTAGGCCTTTGAATAACTTCAACTACACAAGCTGCCTTCACGCCCTTGGCAGAAAATTGCAGCTGACCTGTTTGTCCTTGGACAGCAGACATTCCTAATAATAGTGGATTACTGGTTCAGTTTCTTTGAAGTTGTTGAGATCAACAAGACGACAGCTCAAGTTGTTATTACTCAACTGAAGGTACAGTTTGCACACCATGGGATTCCAGAGGTGCTGATTACGGATAATGTTCCCGAATTCGACAATCAGGAGCACCGACCGTCTAGTCCAAGATATCCGCAGTCAAATGGAAAAGTGGAAAATGCAGTAAAAACATGTCAAGGACTGCACGTGAAAGAGAAGGAAGACAAGAAAGACCCACTATTAGCGATCCTTGATTGGTGCAACACCCCAAGTGAGGGATTCAGTACGTCACCAGTTCAGAGGCTAATGGGTCGACGCACACGCATGTTGCTACCAACAGGCGAAAAACTCCTTCATCAAACCAATGACATTAAGACCACAGCGAGTAATATAGCAACCAGAAAAAGATTGCAGTGCACGCAACACAACAGAGGAATCAAGACCCTCGCCCCCATAAAAGCAGGTGATGCTATACGTATGAAGATACCCAGAAAGCAGAAATGGAGCTTGGGCCGCTGCACAGGCCCTCTCGGACAGCGATCATATGAAGTCGAGCTAGATGGACGGCGCCTCGTAGAAACCGCCACCAGCTGCGATCCACTCTGGAGCCATCACCAGAACTCACTCAATCCTCGAAAGGCATCAGGTCCTGATGGTGTGTCAAACTGGATTTTAAAGGAATTCGCTGAAATCCTAGACCAGCCCGTCTGTTCAATACTTAATAGCTCATTTGCCGAAGAAAGATTGCCTCCCTCCTGGAAGATAGCAGACGTCGTTCATTTGATTAAAGTAAAACCTGTGACTGTGACGCTCACTCCCGCCTTGTCTAAGATCGCCGAGGAATTTATTGTCGCAATGTTCATCGCCCCAGCCATCCTATCAATCATCGACCCTGACCAGTTCGGAGCTATTCCTAAGTCATCTACTACCCATGCCCTTATTTCAATGGTACATAAATGGTCTGAAGCTACTGACGCTACTGGTGCTGCGGTGAGGATTGTTCTTTTAGATTATAG
>OX421449.1:36919601-36939601 GCA_949126865.1 Montipora capitata | reverse complement strand
GCGCGGAAAACTGTCTCTCAGTGCTCAACGGGCAATGAACTTCCGCGAAACTCAAAACTACTAGTGGCCCGGCAAGCACCTCGCCCCAGTTGAACTACTGTGATCCTCCTGGGGGGCAGAGATGCGCTGTTGGCTCGAGAGACCCTCTTTAACTTGTACACAAATTGTCTTCTTCTCTCTCGTCCGCCTGTGAATCGTCGTTCCTGTCGATCCAGTGTCATCTAGTTGGAGAAAAACAATGTCCCGGGATAACCACGTAAATTCCCATTCGCTATCTAGATTGGCCATGCAGCCAGCATGGTTGCTCTGATAGTGTAGTGGTGATCACACCCAACCGGTAATCAGGGGGACGTGAACGTTTTTCTCCCAATGAAAATGTCATCCAGGGGTTGTCCGTCCTTGGTCCCTTCAAACTTGATTAATTAACTACATTTCGCCAAGGCTTGGACTGTGAATCCATTTGTGATCCTCCTGAGGGGCAGAGATGCGCTGTTTTACACGAGAGACCCTCTTAACTTGTATAAGCCAGCTCGGAGGTCTGTGACCGAGGTCACAGTTTTTCGCTATACGGACCGACCCTTTGCTGGTAAATAACTTATTTATATTTTGCCTCTCTGAAATCACTTTTTTAATTGCGACTTACAAACTGAGCGTTTCAAAGAGAAATATTTTTCTTTGAATTCCATTTCCACGCCTCTTGTCTAATAAAAATCTGTTTTGAAACACTTACTTGTCCAAGTAAACGGATTGGGAGTCACAAAATGGAAATTTAAGGTCATTACACAAGCTCACGCAACCTGGGCTAGGATTCCGCCAGGGTTGTGTGCAAGATAGAAAAATTCCGCCCGCTCCCAGAGCCAATCAGATTGCAGAATTCACAGAATTCCGCTCGCTCACGCATTGAAAAAAAAATTTTTTATTACGGAAATTTGGTTATTTAACATGGCAAGCAATGTAACCACACTTAACTTTGAGTAAAAAAGATAACTTTGGGTCATCCTCCCTTCATTATTTGTTCTTTTTTCACCATTGA
The DNA here is from genome assembly GCA_949126865.1 of Montipora capitata. NCBI lineage: Eukaryota > Metazoa > Cnidaria > Anthozoa > Scleractinia > Acroporidae > Montipora > Montipora capitata. Next base: position 36,938,568 of record OX421449.1, on the reverse strand, counting down.
ATCAGCGAAAAAATCATATAGCCACACAAATGACAAGACTATATGCTGGCTTTTGAAGTCTTCAGCATATTTTTAAAGCTCATATCGTGATTCATTCCACTTGACCAGAAGTGGTTCAAAGTCCCAAACGTCAGGATGGCCAAGGGGTCTGTCCCAGCCTGATGTACTCCACTTGAAGACAGGCTGCTGGTCATGTGTCGGGCCACTCACTGCCAGACATTCGAGGCTTTTAATCATCTCCGAATTGGTTATCTGTGAAAAAAAGTGACATGAAGAGAGCTATAATTGTAACCACACAGCATGCACCAAATGCAGAACTGGGCAATTTCTATTTGAAACATCAGGCAGGAAATTATGCAATTTTTCAACCAAGAAGCTCTTTTTTCTAGTCAAATGTCTGACAGAGCGCGGCTCCACTCTGCACAGGATTGACCCTAATTAGATGCACACAGATTTCAATTTGGAAATTGGTAGCAAATGCTTAGACTCAAAGGGACACTTTGTGTTGGATGTCAAAATTGGATGTGATGTCAAAATTGTAATAATAATAATAATAATAATAATAATAATAATAATAATAATAATAATAGTAATAATAATAATAATAATAATAATAGTAATAATAATAATAATAATTAAGCAATTGAAAGTGAGAGGCATGCTATTCCTACCATCGAGGAAGTCTACTACGGGTTTACTGTTTTCAGAAAATTGGACCTGAAATGGGGCTTCCATCAAGTAGAACTTTACGCGGCAGAATTACGTCAGATTACTTCCTTCATTACACACATCGTTACCAGAGGTTGACGTTTAGAATAACCTCAGCTCCAAAGAAATATCAGACGATTGTCAAAGATGCCCTGATTGGCTGCAAAGGAGTTAAAAATATTGCTGACGACTTAAACCCTTACAAGAAGGGATCAACATTTTATGTGGCGAGACGCCCAAGAGAAATTCTTCCAGAAGTTGAAAAATCTGCCAACCCAAGCAGATTCACTTGCCTACTTCAAGAATGAATGCAGAACGCGAATTGTAGACGACGCGGGTCCCACAGGCTTAGGAGCTGTTCTCACAGAGATACAAGATGGCATGAGGAGAGTAATCTCCCATGCATCACGAAATCTTACCGACGTGGAAACACAGGCGCGACTCCCAAACGGAAAAGGAAGAGCTTGCATTGGTATGGGCTTACGAGAGATTTAAGCTGTATGTATATGGTCGAGAATTGGAACTAGAGACCAATCACAAACCTCTGAAACACATCTATAACACGTCTTTCTAAACCGTCTGCACAAATAGAACGATGGGTCCTTCGCTTGCAGGGCTACAATTTCAAAGTGATTTACTGTCCTGGTAAGACCAACATTGCTGAAGCCCTTTCAAGGCTAACTTCCATGGATCAGAAAGATCCCAGTGGCGAGGAAGCTGACTTCGTAAGAGGTTTTGTACAAGAACGCACGCCAATGGTTATGACATCAAGAGAAGTCGAAAGAGAATCAGAAAAAGATCCTGAACTGTGTAGTGTTAGATACTGCATACAAAGTGGTGACAGGTCTCAAATGGAAATTGCCTCATTACCTGAGCGTGAAGAATGAACTTTGCACAATAGGAAAGTTAGGCATGCGCGGAAGAAGGGTCGTTATCCCTCAGAGTCTTAGACGTGAAGTACTAAGGTTAGCACATGAGGGGTATCAAGGTATTATGAAGATGAAAACACAATTGAGAACGAACGTTTGGTGGCCCAAAATAGACTTTGATGTGGAGAAAATTTGCAGAAGTTGCCAAGTAGTGGGAGAATGTTGTCCACCTGAGCCAATGCAGCGTGTAGAACCACCGTCCGGACAGTGGCAAGATGTAGCCATCGATGTCTTAGGTCCATTTCCTTCCAAAGAAAACCTACTTGTAATGGATTACTACAGCCGTTTCTTTAAGTAGTTGTCATGCGCACAACCACCTCTCAGAAGAAGAATGAAGCGCTAATGCCCATATTTACACGGTATGGCTACCCATTCAGTCTTAAGTCGGTTAATGCTCCTCAATTTGTGTCCGAAGAATTTGAAGCTTTTCTAACTGAACATGGGATCGAACATCGAAAATCCACTCCCCACTGGCCCCAAGAAAATGGGGAAGTAGAGCGCCAGAACCGAACGTTGTTGAAGTCACTCAAAATAGCTGAAGTAGAAGGCAAAACGTGGAAAGAAGACCTGAATTAATTCCATTTAGCAGACAGAACAACCCCTCACAGCAGTATAGAAGCAACCCCAGCATTTCTAATGTTTGGAACCGGAACTACTTACCAATAAGGGTGTTCTGGAAGAAGGAATTAGAGACCGCGACCGGAATCAGAAGCTTCTGACAAGCTATTGATAACCCTATCGCTCCTAGAGATAAAGTTCTTGTCAAGAACAGCAAGTCATCCGGAAAGTTAACTCCCAACCTTTGAGACCGAGCCTTCCACTGTTCAGACAAAGCCGGGAGGGACAAGAACCCACCTTGAAATCAGCCGAAGGTGTAGTACACCGGAGAAACAGTTTATTTTTCAAACCTTATAAAACCCCAGAGGAGCCGGAGGAGGACCTGTAGGTAGCTCAGAAACCATGCACAGAGCCACGGAGAAGCCAAACCGAACTATAAGGATGGCGGCTAACTTTAAGGACTTTGTTCTGGAAAAGTGAGTACTTAAAAAAAAGACTGTTGAGATTGTTTATGAATGTTGAAACAATAGAGTGTTTTAGAATTTTGAACATTTTATTTTTTGTCATAAGAGACATTTGGTGATTAGGAGGCAGGAGGCTAGGCAGTTATGTTCTGTCGTTTCGTTCATTGTGTTTCATTGGCCCTGAAAAGCCCCTATGGGGAGAGGGGTCAATTAAGTATGTATTGTATTGTATTGTATTGTACTACATGATGCAAAGAAGTCGGGAAGCATGGCTGTTTGTGACAAAGTGTGCTAAACTAAAGTGTGACGAATCTGTTTATATCGGGGCCATGACTACATTCTGCCTTTGCAAAATAAATCTGAGAATTCCTGAGAAGTTCTAGTCCTTTATAAGCCCTTAAACTTTCAATTCAGATGTTTATAAGAGACAGTTGCTTAAATTGTGCAAGTACACTGTAAGTACGAGGATCAATTTTCTTCCGACAAATTCCCAAGAGTTCTAACTCATCCTATCTGCCTAACTGGCATACTTTGGAGTCCTAACAAAACTGTGTATTCATTTCACAAGCCACGACAACTGAAAACATTCTTCCACTGCTCTCGGTCATGCAGGCAATTTGGCACCCTCAAAGTTCTTTAATAGTATGTCAGAGTTGCAAGATGATAGGTTGGCAAAGGTAAGTGGTCCACAGCACTTAGGGTCTGAAATAATTTGACTTTTATCTCTGTAACAAAAACGTAAACCTCTTCTGGCAGAAGTATATGAGTTTGGGGAAATGGTTGATTTGAACAGAGGGGTAAATATTTGAGAACTTCAGTAATATACTAACTGAAGTAAGATAACAGTTTGATGCCACGGTACAGGATATTACACAACAATGTCAAAATAGATTACCTTGGCATCAGTTCCTCCATGTTTCCTGTGTCCTAAGGCTCCAAATGGATATTTTCCATCTGCTGGATTTAAGTCTGATCGAGAGGATATTGCATTCTCGCCACTGTATGGTGGGGTGCAGTTACAACGAGCCAGTGGGTCATGTTTGTAGTCATTGTATCTGAATAGCACAAGACTGGAGGTTAGACAAAGTAGAGCGGTTTTCAATTGAGTGTCGAAAGTAATTAGCGAATTGCTTTGGTTTTGCATTACTTCACTCAGTGATTGGTTCAAAGATCCCACTTTTTCAACCAATCAGAAGTGAAACCAAAACTAATCGTGGCTCGCGCGTGCACATTTTCCCGCACTTTGTGTCGGCTACGTGTAATTACTTCCAGTTTTGATTGGTTTACTGGATTGTCTCCGTCCTTTTTGATTGGCCAAAGTAATTACTTTGGTTTTGGTTTTACGACACTCGATTGAAACCCGCTCTATAACTAATAAAAGGCCTGCAATAAAGGCACCGTATGCTTTGTACTTGGAATAATTTGACATACTGTCATGTTCAACTTGACTGCAAAATTATCATCTTTTGCATATAAAATAAAATATAATTTTTCTTCAACCTTCGATCGTCTCGTTAATATTACACGCACAAAATGGCAACTATAAATTTGTACAGCCCAGAGCCCCTAAAGCAATTTAGCTTAACGTAAATTATAGTGGACTGGATGATTTTCAGTCCCCTTACAGAAGAATGAAACATCATATTAAAACAAACCTCATCAGTTTCATCATGGTATTCATATCAACCACCTTGTGGTGATCCCTCTTGAAGATCTGAGCTCGAGGTGATCCCTCATAACTGAACCATGAACCAAACTTTTTCACATTTTCCGTTCCACCACTCATGTTGAAAATATACGGAAAAAACCTACAAGTAGAAAGAGCAGCAGATGGAAAAACCTGATGGAAAAACGTGCTGGAAAACAAGTTATATTTAAGACTGGAGTTTCGTGCTTCGTGCTCCATGCCCATATAACTTGCGATCAACAGCAGCCCCTTTTGTGAACATTCCTAGCTAGGGCATCAGATACTTTTAAATCAATAGCTCCCATAGGTTAACTCTGTCCCAGAAAGTGTTGGACAACTATCCGATTACTTTTCATTTGCGAAGGAATCAAGAAAGTTTTTATTAAGAAGTCATACACATTTTATTTCTTCGGACGCTTTCAATTTGACAGAACTCACCAGCCAGACCGGCATTTAGAAGGACAAACTCTACAACGCCTTCAAGTTAACACACTTCGAGGGTGACACAATTTATATACTTCTCCTTCATACTGTTGCATTTTCTTTGCAAACCTTTGTGTCTGCCGGCCAGTTGTGACAAAAGGAAAGCGCCCTTAGTATCATCACCACCATTTTTTAATTATTTTATTCTACTAATATTACATATCTATCAATAACCTTTTTGGTGTTGTTCCTTACATGACACGAAGTCATTGTAAGTATAAGTAGGTTTCACAAGTAAAGAGCCACCTTGTGGAAGTTTTGGGAATAAAATAATTAAGGTATAATTTTTTTTTTCACACATGTAAACAAGGGGGGAATATTTGATATTTATGTTATTGATTGTTTAAAGTTCTACGTTATACACTTAATGTATGGTCCCGAGGGAAACAGTTAGTTTTGTTTTCCCGAGATGAAGTCGAGGGAAACATCAGGACTCGAGGGAAAACAGAACTAACTAGTTTCCCAAGGGACCAGACATTAAGTGCTTTGTTATATATTTTGAATTTTCCTCCAACAATCGCAGCAAAACATCGGGCAACAACTGCGGAATTGTATCCTGGTCGGGATATATTTGAACTTGATCAGGGCCACGTGACAAAGAATCAACCAATCACAGTGCTCGTTTTTTTGAGCGAAAGTCTATAACAATATAAAATATTTGATTTTCACATGATTATTATAATTATAATAATATTATTACAACAATCACATTCATGAACACCCTGGAGAGATTCATGAAAATATTATGTACATGTATCTTTAACGTGATTTTCTTCATCATACACCCCCCAAAAGATGTTGATAAAGACATTTGTTGTAATCTCGACATAGTGAGTCATGTGCGTAGGTGCTGTCATGCAATAATCTAATTTATTACACATAACATGAGAATTTTATTCCATAAAGCTCATTTGTACAAATCTATACGCTTTATTTTCACATGTGGAAAAGGCTTATACAGCCAATCAGAATGGCGTACAGCTATTTCACATGTGGAAGTATAACCACTCAACGATGGCGTAAAGGCGTTTCCATGCCAATCACTCGTGCATCTCGTGCAAATCGTACTTTGTTATTGAATTAAATTAAATTTGCATTTGGTTCTATTGTTAGTGAGTTTTTGTTTCTAATTTGCGTTCAGAAAACTATTTTAATGAAAATTCTCGTCTTATGTGTAATGAATGATATATAGTTCACGACATAGAAAGTCCTTTGTACGGGGTTTTATTCACTCGTTGTTTGTGTAAAAAACCCTCACTCACTCGTGAATAAAACCCCGTACGCCGCACTTTCTATGACGTAAACTATATATCATTCATTGTTGCTGCTTGCTCGCTCCGAAGCAACATAATCTGGATTTAAGGAAAAGTATTTAAGCCGCGACGAATTCTCTAATTCACCACTTTTTACCAAAACACATTACGTTTAACCAGAATGCATTGCATTTTACCAGAATGCACTGCGCCACCATCCATCTATGGGAACATAAACTGATGGTTAACCAAGTTTCTAAACTGGATAACTATCCGATACCGAAGACAGGATCTTTGGCTTCCCTAGGGACGTGGTGCAAAGTTAATCAAGCTTATCAGCAGATGACCCTGGATGAGGAATCTTCAAAATTTACAACGATCAACACACACAAAGGTTTATTCCAGAATAACAGACTATTGCTTGGAGTCTCCTCGGCACCTGGCATTTTTCAAAGGACAATGAAAAACCTCTTGCAAGGCATCCCTCATGTCATTGTCTGGATCGATGACATTCTGGTTAGTGGGAAGGATGACAACAATCACCTTGCCAACCTAGAAGCAGTACTTAAAGAAGTTGTCCAAAGCTGAATTGGGGCTGTGGAAAGAGAATTGCTTCTTTGAACAGGGCTCGAATTTAAATTTGGATTACTAACCTTTTGGGTTAGTAGACATCTTTTTCACTAACCAAATTCTAAAGTTTTGGTATCCAAGCTCACAATCATTGCTCAAATATTGAACATCTTGATAATAACGACTACCAGGGTTGGAAATTCTGGTACAGAACATTTCCTGTTTATTCTCATCGAATTGAAGCCATGCAAATGTTTTTTCCACTCCTGCCCAAATGTTCTTCCCTCCTGTTTCCGTTTTCCTTAAATTTCATAACGCTTTCGGGAGCTCGAGTCTTCTGGCATGCCATTTGTTGTCCTTTGTTCTTCTTCTCAGCTTCCCATTTTTCTTCTTCATCAACAGTACTTTCAGCTGCAGCATGCCTTTTTCGAAGAAATGTATGCAAAGATCTCTACATGTCAATTGATTCAGTGGCTAACTGCTAGTGCCTTACAAAGATTACAAGATGGCGAATCTGATAAAGTTGCGTCCAGATCCCTAGATTAAACACAACCTCGTCCCAGAGCCTTAACGCTCAAAATGGCAGCAGTTAGATTCGATCGTGAAGATTGTTTGAGACAAAAAGCAAGGACAGAAAATATATAGAAAATATCGGCATTTCCTAAAAATTAGCATTTATTTTTCAAAAGATAATTTCTTAAGCATAATTTAAATACGTAAGGAAATTAATTTATACTAGTCATGTCAGGTTAGGTGGGCGCGTTTTTAGTAACCAAACGTTGAAAATTACTATCCGTCAGGAGCCCATGACTAGGAGCGTCCCAATGCGTTATATCCTTGAGTCAACCTTTGCGCGTATCTTTCTATTTTTAGAACTAATCCTTCAGCAGGAATCTCACATTTACAACAATTTACATCAATTTGCACAATTTGCATACATTGTTTTTGCTATTTTTGTCTTTGTTCCACAATAACGTTATTCTGATTAGCCATTCTAAACAGTGTGTGCAGAACCGAAGAACTCGTGGCGCTCTAAAAATAGAAAGATACGAGCAAAGGTTGACTCATAGGGCTTGTATGGGAGAGGCAAGCTCCTACCCCGTTGGTTAACGGGTTACCATTACTTTCGAGCCCCGCGCCCTTTATAGTGCCAGAAGTCAGCTGTTGTGGTTATGTCACCAATGGAAGCGGTATCAAGTCAGTAGAAGCTAAGGTAGAAGCCATAGAGAACGCCCCAGCACCTGAGAATGTTACACAGCTGAGCTATTATCATTGCTAAAGTACTCGAACCTCTCCACAAGCTTCTGAGACCCCTAGGGCACGACGTGGTGTTGGAAGACTGAGTAGCAGGCGGCCTTCGAAAAATCCAAGAAACTTCTTCAGTCTGCAAAATTCTTAGTGCATTTCCAGCCAGATCTGGAATCCACCTTTGCAAGCGATGCCTCAGCTTATGGAGTAGGGGCTGGTCTCTCCCACAAGATGCCTGATGGAACCGAACGAAAAATTCGTTACGTCAAATTGGTCACTGAATGCAGCTGAGCGTGGTAATACTCTACTATTGAAGGGGGCTATGGACATCGTCTTCGGAGAAAAGAAGTTTATTCAGTTCCTGTATGGACAGAAGTTCACCATCCAGACAGATCACAAGCCGTAGTTCCCCGTTGTTTCTTGAGATAAATACTTGCGAAAGCGACGAATATTATTACACAGGTGGTAAAATGCAACAGAACAAAGCTTACTGGTAAGGCTAGACATAGTCAGCTGTGAATTGAACCATGATCCGAGGTTTCTAACTACCGGAACAGGACTCACATTAGCAGAGCCCACCTTAATATTATCAATATCAACTTTGGCTGGCTGTTGCTTTTTGCCTAGTATAAGAAACTATGTTTTGTCGTCATTTAACATTAGATTGTCCGATATCATCCAGCTCCTGACATCACTCATGCAGTCAGTCATAGACTTTAGAGCAGCGTCCGCTTCCGCAGATTGGTTTGGGCTGAAGGAAAGATACAGCTGCGTATCATCAGCATAGCAATGGACTTGTGGCAGGTGACGCTCCACGATGTCGAATAGCTTGCGCGTATATATGATGAAGAGCAGCGCGCCTAAGCAAGATCCTTGTGGGACGCCTTGACACAGCCAGAATTTCTTGGAGAGACCACCATTGACAGACACTCGCTGGAACCGGTCAGATAAATACGACCTGAACCAAGAAAGCGCATTGTCCGTTACTTCGCAGTCAGACTCGAGACGATGAACCAGCTTATCATGGTGTATCGTGTCAAATGCTGCACTTAAATCCAATAAAACAAGCAGGGTGTCATGTTGCTGATTCATTGATCTCATGCTATTCCGTTGTTTGTCTCCGCTAACGTTTTAACACTCAATATACTTCTTTCTATCAACTCAAAATCAAGGAGAGCTTCCATATTGAGCGGTTGAAACCCGAACTCAACAATTATGTCAGTTGTGTTCTCTATAATATTGTTGGTTCGTTTGAATTTTACGTACTTGTAACGAACATTTAATCTACAAAGAATCATTGTATTGATAGTTATATATATATATATATATACGAATTATCTTGTAAAAATTTTAATGTTACACTCGCTATGGCTGAAGATGATGTTTGAAACATCGAAACATGTTCCGAAAATTCAAAAGTGTGGTTGTATTTTTTTAAAATATTAGAAACACTTGTGCTATCCAGATCAATATGCTTTATTTTGAAAGAGTATGTTCTCTTATGCACGACATATCTACATTGTACCAATTCTGCACCTCAGAATATCTGTGATCTTTTCATATAGTTCATTCATATAACAATAGATTTGTGATGTTGGTAACTTAGCGCTTAGTGATCTGACTTCGGTTTTTCAAAAGGTAGATAACGCTATCCACTGGATAAATCACTATCCAGCATATAAACACCAGAAAACCAATTGAGTTATCCAGTGGATAGCGATTTATCTGGTGGATAGCGCTATCCACCCTTCGAACAACTAGGGCCTGGTGTCGTGGCAGAAGGGAAATGTAGTTCAAACGACAGGCCCAATCTCAGTGCTAGTGGAGCTGGAAGACTGGGTCACATGTACTTAGTGGTAATTGATGTGCATTCAAAGTGGATGGATGTCCACATCATGCGAAGTACTACATCAGCCGCCGCCATTTTGAAGATAAGGCAAATCTTTGCAACCCATGGTCTTCCAGAAACCATCGTCAGCGATAATGGTCCAAATTTTCACAAGTGCAGAATTTGAGAAGTTCCTTGTAGGAAAAATGGGATTAGGCACACCAGCGGAACGAGCCATTAGAGCTTTCAAGGAAGGTGCAGAGAAGATAGAAATGGGAAACATGCAAGAGAAACTGTCATGGTTTCTCCTCAAGTATCGTTCCACCACCCCACACTCAACAACGGGATTGACTCCAGCTGAGCTAACTAGGGGGTTCTGGGAGCATTCCTCCCAGAATCAGCGCAGTGCAAGTTCAAATTTAATTTTTTTATACCGGTAATTACTTTGTTTAGTTATTGCATTTATTTCAACCAAACTAGGGAGACTAGAAGTCAAGGGGTCTAGGGACTATACGTACGGTATATTGTAGCTGGGCCAGTAGGAGTGGTCCTGCAAGAAAACTGACATATCAGCTGACTCAATGATTCCTGGCAATTGCTCCAGCACATATAGTGTCCCAGGCTTGATGTCCTCACCAGGCGTAAAAAGTTTGTAATCAAGAATCATCCACTGCAAAAATCAAGAATTCAGTGATCAAATCTGCAAGCAATGCAATTTATTGTATTTGATTATATTTACCATGGATGTAATGGGCAAATTTAGCTTTCATCTAACCATAAATGAAATTAACCAACAGAACATTTTTTCTATTTACAATTTTGTTTTTTTGAAAAAACCAAAAACGAATGAAAGACTCAGATAAGAAAAGATTTACAAACCTGGTTGTTGTAGCTGCTCCACCAAATTGTTTTGATTTTATGGAAATAAAAGAAGAAACATTAACTTTTTTTATTAATTGCCTAGTGCTGTGTATTCGCAAATAAACCGGGGACAGTAAAGAAGGCAGATCAAGATGGCGATTCACAACTTTTTAACCACTGAACCCAGGCTTCATGTACAAGCCAAATATGGAAAAGGGATCACGTCACAAACTGCTAAAACAGGGAACCAAAACTGAAAGATCTAACACCTAGTACATAAAAAATGCGTTATACAAAAATTAATAGTAAATACAAAACAATTACATGTTCTGGTGTAAAGAGTATCAGAAAAAGAGGTTACAGTGCTTACGTTCCACTGTTGTACTTTGAAAACAACTCGACCCATTCTTGTGTGCTGCTAGCTAAGCGGTTGGCTACAATCACACGCATCCATTCCAAAACAATCCCTTTTTCAGTGATGTATTTCCACAAGTCTGAGTTTGAATTACCTATAGTTGTCTCCTGGGATACCTGTTTGTTAAAAATACAAAGTTGTGTAAGGTACGCTAAAAATAGCACTGGAAGGTATGAACTCAGTCTCAGTCACCAATTAATAATTATAAAAGTTATATTAATTTGGACATTCAAAAGGCACCTGACCTCCAAAATTATTTATCACCACTTAAAATCTATCCGCCGCCAACACTACATGTACTGTATTTAAATAATCATTTATCTCTAATTGAGAGTTCACTCTTTTTCCCACAAAAATGAAGCTTCATTTCTCCTTCAACAATTAAGCTGAGAAATCCATGAATATATCTAATCTTTATTTCAATGATGACTCGGGAAAAGTACTTTTGGGTTCTAGCAAGTTAAAAACACAATTCCAATTTGCATCTGAAAACAGACTACTGTACCAGTATGTAACCACCCCTAGGTCTCAAAGCATGGTTGCAATACAATCATACTATTGTACTTGTAAAAAAAAGCTATCCTGCTAACCATTTCACTGCTTAACAGGGAAAAATCATCTGCACTTGTCAAAAATCCAGGATAGGATGAGAAACTCTGCTTTCTTCCAGGAATAATGTTCTCTGCAAGAAGAAAAATTAACAGTTTATTCCCTTCTTGACAAATTTTTAAAAGACACATACAAAATAATTCAATTAAAATAAAATGTATAATTTATAGATCATTATTTCAAGAGACCCTCACACCTACTGGTATCTGGAAAATTTAAACAATAGACCATTTTACATTTCTGTTCTTACTCCAGGCCCTTGAATAAAAGTGAGGCTGGAGTTGACGTTGGAATTTTCTATGAATTTTTGCAATACACTTTTTCTGCCCCACGACGACCCCCACGACCGGGTGAAAAGAAGTGATGTAAAAGCTGGACATTAGACAGACAACAAGAAAAGCGAAAGACGTAGTATTTGAAAACAGCTGTCATTCGGCTGACATAAAAATTTAGTGATTCAATAAGAGCAGTGACATACATTAAATGGCCTTATGCGACTACAGACTGGTTTCCAGTTCAGATTCTGAGGCCTCCGATATAGAAGATTACCAGTTAGAAGTTAAAGGCTCACCACACTCGAGTGATCAAGCCACTGACGTGGAAGAAACGCAAGAGGCCTTTGCCGACGAGCCGTTAGCAGATGCAGAATGACTAGCATTATATGAGCAAGAGAGAAGGACAGAGGAAGAACTAGAGAAAAAACTCCAAAACAGCTTCAATGGAACAGTTTTGAACATTGCTACAGCCAAAGACAACACATTTCCCAAGCATTTTTTCAGCACTGCCCGAAGTACTAGTCACAATCAGAACATGAATGACGTCTGGGTTTTACAGCACAAATTACACTGGACCAATACCTTTTCGGTGAATTCTGTGGCTTGGTAATGGGGTTTACAAACCTCGATTTTTTGCCACTTTGAAAATTCATAGAACATTCCGGTTTTGAAGAAAAACAAACATTTTTGCGCCATTTAATAATAATAATAATAATAATAATAATAATAATAATAATAATAATAATGAATGATCCACTGGGTGTCTCTTCCCTGTTAAATTACATTGATTACAATTACAAAATAAATCAAATTAAGTTATTTACAAATTATACAGTAGAAACAGGATTAACGGAATCCAATTACAGTAAAACTAACTAATCGCTTAGTACTCTGTTTCTTGGCATGATGCAAAGATACAGCTGGGCAAAACAAAGTTGGGGTTATAGGCACTTAAACAGTTTTTGATGAGAAGAATAAGAGTTGAGACCCAATAATCTCAATTAACGTACGTTGTAATAATAATTATTATTATGATGTCAAGTCCAGGAGCTGATAATTTGGTTTTATTACATAAACACCAATGAAATACCATGTGAGCTTCAAAGGGAGCTTTGTTATCGGACAGGTGGAGACATGTTTGCAAAAAATAAATAAATAAATAAATTAGTTGAATGAAAAGCGCTCATTGATCCTGTAGGAATTGAGAGAGTCAAGTTGAAAAACAAACTTTTGTCCATTGGCAGGCTTTTGCAGCTATATGTTGCCTTGCTGTAGGGAACAACCACTAACTCTCAAGTTTAGGAAGGTTAACATGGTACACAATGGGTTCTGAAGTTACAGTTTATCAATATCACAACATTTGCAGAAGCAGTAGGCCAGCGGCAAGACTATCCGGGGGTGGGGGTGGGAGTATGGGGTGAGGGGTGAGGGTAGGTGGTGAGGGGTGTGAAGGGTTAACCATAGCTTAAACTACCCAAACCTTTACAAAAATGTTAAACTTAGGCGAGTGACTAGCAACGGGATAAAGAGCAGGAAACGGCTTTTTGTGTGCAATGGATGTCCAGCTGTGAACTGCTTTTTTTGACCGTGAAATTGAACTCCAGTAAGCGAATTTACTAAGCTTTAGGTTCACCGTTGACGTTTTAATAAGTAAGGATTTTTGCTGTTGTTCTGAACTGAAGAGAGAGGGAGTAAAGTTTGTCGGTCAAACAGAAAATGTCGTGAAAGGGATTACAGTGCATGTAATTTCAGTTTTAGTTGTTGATTAAAATTGTTCGTTATTGTTTCCGAGGCTTGTTTGTTTACTACTGGCAGCTCAGAGGTGTTTGATCTGTTTGATCGCTGTAAACTGTACACACTTATGACGATTAATTTCGTACTTAAGGCAGAAGCATAATTATTTCCATAAAAACTATACAGTATGGTGTCCTTGGTCCGCGACTTTTCCGTATATGATGTTATATTTCCTCGTAAACTAAAATACCACCAAAAACAAATGTGTCCAATGATTTCTTGATTTTTCTTTTTTCACATGACGAAATTTTGGCTTTCCTGCTATCGGTGATTGTGCGGAATTCAAGTTTGTTGACAGGCGTGTTAATTTGTCTTTTTAGAAAGTCTCTACTTTTGCGGCTCCGTGACTTACATGGTCATGTTTACTTGGCTTGTGTAAAGATAAAATGCAACGGGAACACGTGTCTTTTTGCATAACAGATTTACAGATAAACTAATTTTTGCGGTTGGGAACGAATTTGCTGCAGAGTTTTAAACGTTTGTTTTATCGACTCTTGAAAAATATCAACTATTTTCGCATAGGGGTCCTTGGCCCGCGACTTGTAATACTTATGACCCCAGAGAACTTACCCTGGATGCCAGAGGTGTTTTCTATCTTTAATAGAGCGACGGAATAGCAAGTCGCGAAGCGGCGAGCAAAACCTCTGGCACAGGCCGTTGAGGACCTCACTTCTATGTCCCGTTTGATTGGCATCGAAAAAACTCTGTAAATTGATACGCGACATAACCTACCAATCAGCATCTTTGGTTCCCACGGTACATTCGTCTTATTTACTTCGATATCAAATTCAAGAAGTCAATGTTCCATATAAAACTTCGATGCCGAATATGAAAATAAAAACTCACATTTAAAATTTGGATCTCAAATTCCGAAATTGAATTTTGGCGGACATATACAAAAAACAAAACAAATGTAGAACCCACTGAACTTTTTCCACCTTCAAAGCCTCGATTTCCGGAACGTACCAGCGTTTCGATTGTGGCCACAGTGGGCATGAGAAATCTGGTTGAAAGCAATTGAAAACCTGTTTGAGCTACTTTCTGCTGCTAAACCAATCAGAGTACTCGTTAGAACTGACAAGTTTGTGGAACCAATCGAATTGCTAGGGTCAAAATCTGACTCTGGGAATATGAAACAGCATCCCATTGGACCGGCCTTCTTAAAAGACTCAACGGCCTGTACCAGAGCATCCTCGGAGACCAAGGGGCAGATCGCGAGGCAAGGGAAGTGTAAACGGGCGAAAGAAAATGGCGACGAAGAAAAGCATAGTATGGCGAGAAGAGCCCCTGGGGACAAGTTCTTACCAGACCAGTTCCAAAGAGTAGTGGTCATTCTCAATTCTGATTGGTGCCAGAAATTCTTTGTGTTTTTCTGCCCAATCAGAGGTCAACAGGCCGTGAAGTCGTTTCGCGTCTTCTTACACGGAAATCACTTGATCGCCATACTCGCCTGGTTCATTTGGCAAGGTTTTGCTCGAGGAGAAAAGTCTCAATCACAGCACAAAATGTACAGGAAATCGTTCGGAATATCGGCGGAGAAATACGCTGAACCTTTCGCAGGTATCTTTACAGTAGCGTATTTCCAAGTGTGCGGGATTTGTTTAAAGATGTCCTCCCCGATTCACCTGTTGAAAATAGCAGTGATTTATTTTGATCTGACAATTATTTTTATTCTGCCCCCTTTTCCTGGTCGAGGTATTGGTCGAGGTATTTCTGGATTTCTTACATGAATTGCGGTGGCAGAAACTTTGCTAATCTCGAGAAATTCTTGATCGCACGGGCCACACGCAGCATGACTTTATTTCAATGCGCGTTCAATTCAACGCTATGGTGCTCGTGTTTTCTTCACGATATTGTTCACGATGAGCCACCCGAAAGAAACAGTTGACGACTGTTGTCGAGTGCGTTATTACGTTTTTGTTAACAAACTTAACAGAGAAAGCGAAACCTTTATGGTGAATTTTTGAGAATATTTGAAGACGTTTTCGACCAAACTTTAAAGTCCAGGCAGATGATGGTCTTTCTCTTGCATTGTGCGACACTTGTCATAAAAGGGTGGAATCAATCTGGAAAAAAAGTCGTCATTTGCCATTTCTGCAAAGCACGTGTTGAAAAGGAGACATCCCCTTTCTCCTTTGACATTGAGGCAAGGGGATGCACAAACTGCTTGTCACATTACCTTTGAAAATGTACCAATTAAGCCAATTCCACCATCCTCGGTAATGTCTTTTCCCGGTGAGTTAAAAAATCACCATGAGGAAAGCAAAGGAAGTTGCCCCTGCTTTCCAAAATCAAGCAAAGGAACATATGTCAAGGTATGCACGTTTCCAATAATTATGTATACATACACACACTGTATGTCGATGTAAAAACACGTTTTATTATACTGACAGTGTACTAGAAAATAAAATTTGCCATCGTTGTAATGGCATATCCTTAAGTTCCAAGTTTATTGCAAATTACTTAGTTTAACTTAGTTTAACTTAGCCGAGTGCTCCGGCTTGATGCCACCTGAGCCCTTCCAGAGGATAATGAATCAAAATTAATACAACCGGAAATAGAGTTTGTTAGATTTGGTCAGGTTTATCTCAAAAGTTCATCCAGAGTCGTTCCCTGATTTGTTTGGAAACAAGTGAGAAGTGTTACCGGGTATTTTGCATTCTTAAAGTAATTTTCAAAGAATTATCCACTGGAATTTTTTTCATCTTTTAGCTTTTTCATAAATATTTCAAATTCTACTTCAGTTTATAGTTCTTTCTCACCTCTTGTACTGGGTCAGAGAATTATGATATGGTTTCAAAATCTAAAAAAACAAAATACTGCTCACTGAATTGGTTTTAGAGATACTTTTCAAAGACCAAGTTTTAGACGGTCTTTGAGTAGCACTGTACCATTACCATAGCAGCAGTTGGGACCCAGCAAACACCCTTTAAAACATTGCAATAGTATTACACAGGTATGAAGCTGTAGCCCTTTTGTAAGGATTGGAGTAATCTTTTTCCATTGGACACATGACTATTAAGAGTGGAAAACCCTTTCGAGCTTCCTTTAATAAACTCGGAAAATAATTTATCTTTTTATCTGTGACCACATTTCTGTCATTCTGTAGAGTGCTCTTTTACCTCTTCAAAGATTTGTCTAAATAGATTAATGCTGCAGTGACATTTTGCATTTTGCCTGAGTATAATATTTATGCTGAATTCAAAACCCAAGCAGCTGGATACAGTTGAACAACAATAATAATTATTATTGTTGTTCAACTGTGTCCAGGTACATACATGTACTATAGAAAGAGTATGCTGTTTCCTTCTTTCTGTGGGAAATATGAAAACAGTACATCAAATCAGTTAATAATGGTTCATTTTTTGCAGTTCTACTTTGTTTCCCTAATCTGAAATATTGTGCTACTTTTTCTGATGTGTCCAATAAAGGTGATAAATTAATTTATAAATAGTGAAAGAATGTGAATTAATTATTAAAAGTTGTCACATTTTTGGGATCTTCGCTGTAAAGAGAAATATCAAGGTTAAGATTTTATATTTGCAGAGGTACAACTCAGAATATTATGTACTACCTGGATCCAAACTCATTTTACTATTGGAGAAGATTTCTTTCAGCATTGTTTTAGAAACCTCAGGACTCTTTTGTTGTTATTACTGTCTAACTAACACACAGCACACTTTTGTATGAAATATAAAATAGCAAACAAGAATTTCCTTAGAGCAAAATTAATGTTCCTTTAAAACATTAATGACAACCCAACTTACGGTGCTCATAGAATATTAACAATCTCTTTCCTATGTTCTTTGCAACTGTCTTTAATCTTTTTTCACATTCAGATTATTTGACAATTATTCCATGAGCGCGCGTTGGATATGATATGATAGATACCCAACGAGGCGCGTAGCGCCGAGTTGGCTATAAACATCTCATATCCAACAAGCGCGAGTGGAATAATTGTTTTATTAAAAACGCTCCCAAAATATAGAAAACTAGACTACAATAAAAATAAAAAGGCCCAAAAAATCACGCGTATGCTTGCCGTGTTTGTAGATCATGGTATAATGGCTCATAACCCATGATGGCTTAGCCAATCAAAACTTTCGAATTGCATTGTCCTGTTACAACCCGTACTCGTTCTAGAAGAGTGATAAAGAAGCCTGAGAGACTGGACCTATGAATAGTTATACTAACCCCACCCTAGTGTGTAGGACTTAGAGTGTCATGTGACTTTCGTTTTTGTTCCCGCTCTTGTTATCCAAGTTTTTGTACGTCGTAGCATTTCACTCGTATACATCCCCTTTGTAAATCGATGTGTAGCCGAGTCCAGTGGATTAAAGTTGTGTTACGCTTCAGTGTCTCGTCGTAATTCCTAACATGGTCCTTCACAGCCGGAGTCAAGGAGATATTTCAGTAGTAAATTTGTAATTCTTCGCAAGGTCATCAGTTGCAACCACATGGCCACCGGTTCCTCGAGCAAAATGGAAGACTTATCTCAACTCACAGTCGACCAAATTCGTGAAATGCTTGGAAAAAAGGGATTGCCGACTACTGGAAAGAGAAAAGTCTTAGTGGAAAGGTTAGTAAACGCTCAGCATGATTCGAAGTCAGATGGTATTGCACCAGAGTTAAAGGAAGGTTCGAATTTAGCCGAGGCTTCGAAGGAACCTCTTCAAGTGAAAAGTGAAGTTGAAATTCAGGAGGTTAGTTCGATTACACGTAAAGCCAGAGCCTTGCAAATGGATATGGATGCGTTGATTCAGGATATTTTGTATCTAAGTCAAAATGCAAGCAACAAAATCAAAGTGCAGTTGAGAATTGAAAGGCTAACTGTGTACCGTGAGAATTATCTTCAACTGAGAAATGAATTAATCGCGCTTGTTGCAGAGGATATGATAGAGGAGGAACTCCGAAGATGGGGAAAAATTCTGAGTGAAGTAGATAAAGCTGTGGATGCTGCTCATGAATTCCTAAATAAAGATTGCGATGTGGGAGACCACTCCTCGAAGGATATTGCATACAGTGACAGTCGTGTATCCTCAAATCTGAAATTACCGAGAATTGAGTTGCCAAAGTTTAATGGCGATGTCTTGAAATTTCAAAACTTCTGGGATCAGTTTGAAGCTGCAGTGCATAACAATGTTGATTTACCAAATGTTCAGAAGTTTACTTATCTACGCTCGCTGGAAATGCCTTGAAAGCAATAGACGGATTTGAAGTAACCGGAGCAAATTATGAAGCAGCTGTTGAATGCCTTAAACACAGGTATGGAAGAAAACGTATCA
>OX421449.1:36909601-36912101 GCA_949126865.1 Montipora capitata | reverse complement strand
TTCACCTTTTTTCGAATTACAAGAGAAATATTTCATTTTGGAACTTGCCAATTTAATATTATCGTAAGAAACGAAAAAGCTATCTTCAGGGAAAATTTCAGTTCGTGGCGTTTTGATTCAGGTAAGATATTGAAGATTATCCTTTTTTCTCGCGGCCAACGGATACCCGCATACTGTATAAGGACGTTGACATTATATAAGAACGTATTTTAAAAGAACATTCCTCAGGCTGAGATTGAGTCGATTGAGAACCTTTTTATTTTGGTGCATGTATTTTCACTGAAAGTATGAAATAAAGGTGAAGAAATGTAAATTAACCCAAATACTTAAAGATGTTCTTAATTTTACATGGTGTAGTTTTTCAATAACTGAAATTTTGAGGACGTGACTAGGAAACCTATCAGATTGCTTGCTTTCAATTGATGGTGTTGAAGTTTAATATTTGTAACGATTATAAGAATGTTTTCAGCCTCACAACGCCAAATTATATAAGAACGTTGAGCCTCAGCTCCAAAATGAGATGTTTTTATAAAAAAAAGAGTGTATAATTTGCTTTCTGGTATTAGGGACGGGAGCACCGCTCTTAGGCTGGGCAAAATGTATGTATTATTGACAACTCTCACCTACCTTTGTTTCCACTTACGGAGAAAGGAACATCAATGAGCTTAAATACTCTCAGCATTTCCAGATAGGAATCCCACGTGACATGTGAGATGTACAAGTCTTTGTTGCCAGGGAGAAGCTTAATCAAGGCTGAACAAGAGCCTGTGCCTGGCACATGATGAATGCCTTTTTTTCCTAAGGCAGCAGACAAGGCCTCAAGTTCAGTAGCAGCTTGCATTCGACTTGAGAGAAAAAAAGGGTAATGTATTAGGGTGTAAAGAGGAGGTGGTTTGCAATTGCAATCTCAATTGCTGGTGGACAAACAAAAGAAGCTAATAAAAGAACTTGTCCATCAACATGGCAGCAATTTCATAACATGAAAACCATCTATTGGTGAGGTGTTGGCAAGAATTCTGAAATGTTTCTAATATGACATGTTAGCAGATAATACCAACATTTAGTATCTGCACGGACAGATTAACGTCACATGACATAGCCTGTTCCAGGCTCCCAGATGGTAGGGAAAGAGAAAAAAAATGCGTGCGAAAAATGAGTGGGGGATTGTTTTCATTTTCCCGACTATCTGGAAGCCTGGAACAGGCTACACATGACGCAGACGTCAAGTTGATCAACTCTCTTGTAATAATTCTCTAAGGGAGAAAATCAGCAACACCGACACCTTTAACACGAGGGCAGACTCTACAGCACTTATGCCAACTCTCCTGAATACCGAACAAATCTCCCGGTCTCCTGAACGGGTCATCAAATCTCCCGGATAAAAACGACTTTGAATCTTTTTAAGACTTTGCTCCATTGTACTGTCAGCTCAAATCGCATCCCCACGTTAAAAGTATTTCGATTTTTTCAAACTCGTTTCATCGTTTCTTAATGCATTTCTTCATCTTTGGATTTGTTTGTTATTACGGCCCCATAACCGATTGTTTGATTGGAACTAAGTTCAACCAACAAAAATTATTTACATAAGTGCCCTGTTTCCATTCACAAAGGCGGTAGATTTCTGAAGGAGTGGCTGGGTTACAGGGGATGGGTGTGTCCAGTCATAAAAATGACTGAGTCGCAGTTGAGTATCGATCAACAGAGGCATGCACTGCACCCATGGGACAACCAACACTACAGTAAATATGACTTTATAAGGCACTATACTTACAGAAAATCAAAATCTTGAATTATAGGGAGACGTTTATTGCTCAAGTATCCTTGTTTTATTCCCTCAAATTGAAGAAGAATGAGTTCAACCTTTGAACAAGCAAATAAACAATTTCCATAAACTTTCAATAAATAAGCTTGAGCTTTTGATTGCGAGACAATATTGTCACCATACTATAATAATTATTGGAAATAATATTAAATTAGATTTTTTTTTCTGTTTTTGCATTTAGCTCTATGGGCCATTTTGAGTCCCGAGGGACTGAAAACTTTTGTTTTGCACCCCCTGAAGTCGCTTCCAAACACATCAACTAGAGGCTTGGGGTACGAGTTCTATTGTCTTTGACTGTGGACGCCGGGTAACAAAGGTCCATAGTATAATGAGAGTCTTACATAGTGCTCACTATATAAAAATGTCTAACCTAATCCTCTCAGGTCAGGGGATTCATATCCTCAGGCTACTTAGAGGTCCAAATAGACCAAATGTTCTACCCAATTCAAATCTCCAGGAGTTAAATTCACTATGTATTGTATTTGCATTATGATGTAGCAATCAATGATATGGAAATACAGTACCAGTGGAACAAGACATTTCATTCCCAGAGAGTTTGAATTGGGCATTGAGTTAGCCGATTTGGTGAATTCCCAGGCCACTGAGAGGTCGTAGTTCTCTCCAGGGGTCCGATTGTCAACAGAGTTTGCATCATTGTTACGATGGTAACCAGGCTAT
>OX421449.1:36899601-36902101 GCA_949126865.1 Montipora capitata | reverse complement strand
ATCTCAAGGCAAGCGCCCTAACCACTGGGCCACACTGAGGGGATGTGACGTGACAAGCGTGACCAGAGTTATGTGATCACAAGCCAATCGACATATTCACAAGTGTAAATGCAGGATTCTCAACACTAAAAACTGTCATTGGTGTTTCACCAAACCTGTGATTTATTGCCTTCATAACTCGACAGTTACAACCAGAGAGTTAACATGCTGAGTTTCTGGTTATTCAAAAGACCCTATCTTTAGTTTCCGTGACAATCAGTAAGCACTGATGAATGTCACTGTTTTTTCTGCCATACAACACTCAAAGTTATAAGAAAGAGTGTTTCGTATATAGCCCGTTATAAGAAAGAGGGTGATTTAAACCTTCTATGGAAACAACACCCACCTAACAAATCTTTGACTAGGGGTACGTATTCCAGGGTTTTTCAGAGATAGCTCAATATGCAATGCACTTTCAGTATTAAGTACTTTAATCTTGGCTTCTGGACTGATTAGAAAACAATTGTGTAAATGACGTAAAAAAAATGTAAACAAAGATTCCCCTATAAAAAGATTCGACAGCCACTGTAACAAAATAGGCAAACAACAGAAATGATGTTTTTGCTAGAGCGCTATTTGTTCTTTGATAAGTTTGTCATTTTTTCATTTTTTATCCTTGGGGTCCTTGTTAAAGACCCTTTATCACTTACCGTGATGCACCGCGGCAAACAACCGAATCGTGGACCACGAAACCGTCATTATACGCGAATTATTGATTGTAAAGAAAATCCGTGTCCATCGTGTTGATTATCGTTGGTTCTACGTCGTGTTTAAGTGTTTCCAAACTCTACAATTCTCCTCTGATAAGTTGACATTTTCTTGGATAATAGTAATCGAGTAATGCCGCGACCGAGCGGAAAAAAGAATTGGTCAAGGTTTGGTTGCGAGAATCGGTATTCTCTCTGTGGACAAGCAGTAAGCACCTTACAGGATACGGCAGCAATACTCACAGAGAGTTTGCGGAGTTTCTCCTTCATCGTTAAACCTCCTTTTCGGCTCCGCAGGATGGCATTTCCAAGAAGAGGCGACGTGATGCACTGCAGTCGTCTTCAAATTTCATGGACCAAGAAGTTCCGCCATCGTGTAGCCACTTATCTAGTACATCTCATTGCGTGAATGGGCAAATTATTTTGTGTCCTCGCACGGCTCGCTTAGCGACAGTGATTTAAACAAATAACAGACTTCAATAACTGTACATTTAATGTCTTTGTTGCTGAAAAAATATTCGAAGTTTTTTCTGGCTTTGACAAAGTAGTAAAGAATTCTTTACGCGCAATTGAACAATGTCCGTTAGATCAATTACTCGAAACAGATTCCGCTGCGAGCGATGGTCAAATTACTTTAGTAAATAAAATCTACACACAAACCTGCCCGTTTCAGCGTGACTGTTCGTTTCAGATTTGAAAGCATAATTTGATCCGGTCAATGATAAAATCGATTCCTTTCTGAATCATAGAATCGAAATGACTAACAAGTTGGCAATTTTTTGAAGATCATCAACGCAATACCGTACATCAATTACTTGGATCGCTTGAACTAGAAAGTTCTTGCTCTGATAATGTCTGGAGGATAAACACTGTTTTGTTTTCGGTAAGTCAGTTTCTCAAAGAATGACTCTGCTACGACCGTTGATCAAATTAAGTTAGTAAATAAAATCAGCACAAACCTGCCCGTTTCACCGTGACTGTTCGGTTGAGATTTGATAATTTGATTCAGTCAATGATAAAATCCACATCTTCTGACAATTTTTTATTGCATATAACTCGTGAACTTTGCGGTTGGCAATCCTTTTGGGATAGAAGGCCAGACTGCTAACATCTTGACTTCGCGAACGGGACTTTGAGCGCGATGCTCAACGAGTTTGCTGGAATTCGAAAAGTATCTGATGAGTCTCTTGGCCGAGACGACACGCCGCGTCATACCAGCCACGAAATTTAAATTCTTCACATCTTCTGAATCGAAGTGACCAACAAGTTGGCATTTTTGAACATCATCAACGCAATATGACATCAATTAGTTGGATCGCTTGAACTGGATCGTTCTTGCTTTGGCGAGATCTGGAAAAGAAACCCTGTTTTGTTTTCGTTATATCAGTTTCTCAAAGAAGACTCCGCTGCGATTGTTGAGCGGATCGAGTCGAGTTCAGTAAATAAAATGTACACACAAACCTTCCCGTTTCACACTGACTGTTTTTGTTCAGTTTTTCCAAAAATTTCTCCTCTCAAGATAAAATTGAAACCCTCTGAAAAGAGCAAAAAATGTGGATCGCAAAAGCGGGTAGTGGGTGACTGCTTTGCATTTCATAATAAACAAATCGTGGTGCATCATGGTAAGTGATAATGGGTCTTTAACCGGCTCTTTAATTTTCGTTTTCCAAGTCTTCATCTTCCACAAACCCACCTATCCACACAGAGTTCCGCAAATGAAGGAATTTAAAATCATTGTAATAAACACAAACGAT
>OX421449.1:36894601-36897101 GCA_949126865.1 Montipora capitata | reverse complement strand
ATTACATCTTGATTTTGTTGGTCCGTACTTATCAAAGATGTACCTTGTAATAGTAAATGCCTACTCCAAATTTTTCGAGGTTGTGCCGACGGCGCAAGCTACTGCAACCAATACCATCGCTGCTTTAAGACGTGTTTTCAGTTATTTCGGTTTACCCGAACATCTTGTCACCAACAATGGCAGTCAGTTTACAAGTGCTGATTTTCAGAAATTTCTAAAGGAGAATGACATCGAACATACATTGACAGCGCCAGGGCATCCTGCAACCAACGGTCTTGCGGAACGCTATGTCGGAGAGTTCAAAGATAAACTAAACAAAATTGGAGACACGGGAGAGACTATCCAGACGAAACTAGACAGATTCTTACTAACACACAGGGCTACGCCGACGTCCTTGGGAAAATCACCTTCTGAATTATTAATGAATCGAGAACCTTGAATCAGACTCGAGCTCAGTGCTTTAAGATTTAAGACCACCAGGCATGAAATTAAGGTTTTCCAACATAACCTGGATAACAAGCCAAAGTTCACACAAGATCAGCCTGTGTTCGTGAGCAATTTTGGAAAAAGTGCAAAATGGGTACCAGATAGAATTACAGAAACAGTAATTCCAAGAAATTTTAATGTTCAAGTTGGAGATACGTTGTGGAAGCGACATGAGGAACAATTCCGACCTAGACACATCCCTATCGACCAGTGTACAGATCGAGAGAGTGAACAACAGAAGCCTGATGTTTTGGGGAGCTCTCAGACCTTATTAGATGACGTATTTACCACAACACCACACCTAACTTCACCCGTTGAGACAGAAGGGGAACATATCGCTTCAATCCCGAATGCGTCAACGTTGAAGTCAGTTCCTGTGGATGTAGAGAAGCTTTCTGATCCAACTCCACCTGCATCAAAAAAAGTCCTCCCCCCCCCCCCCCCCGGGAGGAGCGGAGATATCCTCTCAGAGAAAGAAAACCTCCGGAGCGATTCTATGGAACAGTTACAGTTTATTAACGAGTTGTTGTTGTTTTCTTTCAAAAGGGGGCATTTGTCATATCTTGTTAATTATTATTTTACGAGCCCCAAAAGAATCATGGCTTAAATTGAGACCATGTGCTTAGTCTGTGCTGGTTTTCCGCCATATTGGCTGATGTTATTAAATGTTGAGTTCTTAAAGACTGGACTATTCCTCTCTTTTTGATACCCCTACACAACAATCATCCATGAGGCTCTGCCAGGGTAAATTTCGACAAGTGACATGGCCTAAAAAGTAGCGACAGCACTTAAGTGAAATCGCGACAAACGACATCCTTTCTTTAAATTTCCGGCAACAACGGTCACAGCAACGTGAAACATTGACAAAGCACTGATACGAGATTTTTTAAAATTCAGGCAAGCGACACGGAACCCCCTCCCTCCGGCGGAGCCTCATGCATGTAGCGTGACCCGACTGGTGTCTTGGAACGGAGCTTCAGTAAATTACCATAAAAAATTGTTACAAAACAGGAAAAAAAAAGCTCTTTCTCAATTTCATTATTTTGTGCTCTAATTAGCTAAGTAAGTGAAGATTATCACTATCACTCACCCGGTGGAATTTATCTCATCGCGAAATGAGCCCCAAGCCAAAGCAACATTTCCCACTTGTGACGAGAGTCCAGGCTGCACAAGTAACGTCTCGCCGTCATAATCCAACACTACGTGAACAAATTGTTCCTCTCCATTAATCTGATTAATGCAGATGGCGATGTAGAAAGCAATCAAAACAGCAAAATGCCCAGAGAGTTCCCTCAAGTGCGCCATGTTCCTCTTGCTGTCAAAACACTGATGACAGGTCGCAAGAATCACAAGACAAACACTTGGCACGGGAGATCGAAATCACCATGTTAGCTCGTGTCACACGAGCGACCTGGATCGTCTGAGAATCAGGCTACACTTCTGCAGGCCCCAATTGTTCAAAAGGTGGATAACGCTATCCACCGGATAAATTACTATCCGTTGGATAAGGCAATCTGTTTATCTATGACTTATCCTCTGGACAGTGATTTATCTGGCGGATAGCGCTATCCCTATATCCATCGTTTGAACAACTGCCCTGGAACCCACCCGTGCTGTCTGGCGGGAAGTTGCATGGCCAGCAGACTGCGTTATTTTGGTAAAAAAAACAAGCTAAGGTTTTTTTTATTTTATTATATAGACACTGATGAAACACCAGGATTTCTCCTTTTACTAAAAAATCATATCTTTACCGCGCACAGTGAACATATCATCTTTATCTTTCACATGTGAGAATATAGGAGTCGTCATGGTAACGAACACGATTAGCTATCAAAACGCGAGCTTCCTCTTCATTGTAAGATACTTTTGTGCTTCAATATAATTCTTTTCTATTACATTAACATTTTTATATCAAAATTTTGCATTGTCGTGATTTGCTTTTCATAACTTTCATATCTTGTTTCATGTTACACAACATGTGTGTTTTAGCGGTTGGTGACCACTTTTTCATCAT
>OX421449.1:36887101-36889601 GCA_949126865.1 Montipora capitata | reverse complement strand
TTAACTCTGGAAAACAAAAATGTACAAGATACAAGACATTCCCTTCACAGGTGACGTGCCCAGGGTTAAGTGTTTATGGTGGATATTATAAAATTGCTCAACTTTCCCTCAGTTGCACATTATTTTTCAATGAAAACAGTGAGACTCTCGTTGATAACAGGTTGAATTAACAAGAAGAGACCAATATTATTTTAATTATATCAGTAGTTATTGCGAATGATTTCATGATTGGAATTAAACTGAAAGTTGAGAGTCTACAGCCCAAACATAAGCAATATGCTGCGATGTGTCCATGCATTGCAAAAGATGTGCTAGCTACCCACTGACCCAGCCATTCTTAATTGATAACCAAGAGACACGCCGCGTTCAAAAATGGCTTTTGAAAAAAGATCAGTAGTTAGTTTTAATTTCTCTTCCCTACACGAACGTCCGGTCCAATTTTTCTTCGTAATTACTACGGTTAACTGACTACCTCTTCACCAGTTCCAGTCACTACGGAGGTAGCTGGTCAATTTCATAAGTGCTGTCTAGTCGTTTTTTAACATTTCCGGTTTTTTCCCACAAATTCAATTCTGTTCCTTCTTGTTTTGCCCTCACGCTTCCGGATAACCGTAGGTAAGCTTTGTGGTTTGTGGAACCCCTCTATTTACGTTATTGTATTTTTGTTAACGTTCTTCACATCCAGGCAACTCCGTTATGGTAAGTAAAACGGAATCGAACAGCTAGCCTTCTGTAGAGGACCCACCGGGCACTGCACACAGACTCGAACAGGCTGCGCTGTTGATCAGCTCAATGCTAGCATTAACAAAATTCCAACTTTTCTTGGGCAACTATGCCAAGGTATCGCCACCGGGGAATGTTCTTGCGAAGCGAGGAAAACTGTCTCACACTGCTCAACGGGCAATGAACTTCCGCGAAACTCAAAACTACTAGTGGCCCTGGAAGCACTTCGCCCCAGTTGAACTACTGTGATCCTCCTTGGGGGCAGAGATGCGCTGTTTTACCCGAGAGACCCTCTTTAACTTGTACACAAATTGCCTTCTTCTCTCAGTCTCGTCCGCCTGTGAATCGTCGTTCCTGTCGATCCAGTGTCATCTAGTTGGAGAAAAACAATGTCCCGGGATAACCACGTAAATTCCCATTCGCTATCTAGATTGGCCATGCAGCCAGCATGGTTGCTCTGATAGTGTAGTGGTGATCACACCCAACCGGTAATCAGGGGGACGTGAACGTTTTTCTCCCAATGAAAATGTCATCCAGGGGTTGTCCGTCCTTGGTCCCTTCAAACTTGATTAATTAACTACATTTCGCCAAGGCTTGGACTGTGAATCCATTTGTGATCCTCCTGAGGGGCAGAGATGCGCTGTTTTACCCGAGAGACCCTCTTAACTTGTATATGCCAGCTCGGAGGTCTGTGACCGAGGTCACAGTTTTTCGCTACACGGACCGACCCTTTGCTGGTAAATAACTTATTTATATTTTGCCTCTCTGAAATCACTTTTTTAATTGCTGACTCGCACTGCGCTTGATAGCGAATGCAGTAAGCGACTTACAAACTGAACGTTTCAAACAGAAATATTTTTCTTTGAATTCCATTTCCACGCCTCTTGTCTAATAAAAATCTGTTTTGAAACACTTACTTGTCCAAGTAAACGGATTGGGAGTCACAAAATGGAAATTTAAGGTCATTACACAAGCTCACGCAACCTGGGCTAGGATTCCGCCAGGGTTGTGGGCAAGATAGAAAAATTCCGCCCGCTCCCAGAGCCAATCAGATTGCAGGATTCGCAGAATTCCGCTCGCTCACGCATTGAAAAAAAAATTTTTATTACGGAAATTTGGTTATTTAACATGGCAAGCAATGTAACCACACTTTTAACTTTGAGTAAAAAAGATAACTTTGGGTCATCCTGCCTTCATTATTTGTTCTTTTTTCACCAGTGAATCAGCGAAAAAATCATGCAGCCACACAAATGACAAGACTATATGCTGGCTTTTAAAGTCTTCAGCATATTTTTAAAACTCATATCGTGATTCATTCCACTTGACCACTAGTGGTTCAAAGTCCCAAACGTCAGGATGGCCAAGGGGTCTGTCCCAGCCTGATGTACTCCACTTGAAGACAGGCTGCTGGTCATGTGTCGGGCCACTCACTGCCAGACATTCGAGGCTTTTAATCATCTCCGAATTGGTTATCTGTGAAAAAAAGTGACATGAAGACAGCTATAATTGTAACCATACAGCATGCACCAAATGCAGAACTGGGCAATTTGTATTTGAAACATCAGAGAGGAAATAATGCAATTTTTCAACCAAGAAGCTCTTTTTTCTAGTCAAATGTCTGACAGAGCGCGGCTCGACTCTGCACAGGATTGACCCTAATTAGATGCACGCCTACTTCAAATAAGCATCACAAAGTGTCCCCTTGCTCTTCTCGCCAACTTCAACATCACTCGTGTCTCGAAATACAGACAATTTACGTCACAAAGTATCCCCCAAA
>OX421449.1:36872101-36877101 GCA_949126865.1 Montipora capitata | reverse complement strand
ACTTTCTCAGCTCATCTAGATCGTTACCTTGATTTCTCACCAAGTTCTTTAGCTGTTCGATTTCATTTTTTAGTTCGAGATTGTCCTTTGTGATAGAGGATAGCTGGATTTGAATATCGATTAAAATAGTCTTAATTTCCAACAGGCTTGGCTCTTGTTGTGTATCTTCTAACATTTCAATGACGTCGTCGATGTCGTCCGCCGTGTTCAATTTCTTCTTCAAACATGCTAGATCTTCATCAGTTGAGCCTTGGCCACCTCTTTTATTTTTCTTCGTGTTCACTGACATACGACTAAGGTGCAATAAACTCCAAGGTGCAGTTTCAATGAAGTTAAAGACCGGGAAGAGCGTCACTCACCAACTAAGCCTTGTCCGCCATCTTGCTATGGAGCAATTTTCCATCATTCTTAGGGTTAGTGCAATACTGTGCCACGTTCCTGCCAGATTACGCCCAGGTTGCCGATCCGCTCAGAATCCTTACAAGTAGGGATCAACATTTTATGTGGCGAGACGCCCAAGAGAAATTCTTCCAGAAGTTGAAAGATCTGCCAACCCAAGCAGATTCACTTGCCTACTTCAAGAATGAATGCAGAACGCGAATTGCAGCCGACGCGTGTCCCACAGGCTTGGGAGGTGTTCTCACTCAGATACAAGATGGCATGTGGAGAGTAATCTCCTATGCATCACGAAATCTTACCGACGTGGAACACAGGCGCGACTCCCAAACGGAAAAGGAAGAGCTTGCATTGGTATGGGCTTACGAGAGATTTAAGCTGTATGTATATGGTCGAGAATTGGAACTAGAGACCAATCACAAACCTCTGAAACACATCTATAACACGTCTTTCTAAACCGTCTGCACGAATAGAACGATGGGTCCTTCGCTTGCAGGGCTACAATTTCAAAGTGATTTACTGTCCTGGTAAGACCAACATTGCTGAAGCCCTTTCAGGGCAAACTTCCATGGATCTGAAAGATCCCAGTGGCGAGGAAGCTGACTCTGTCAGAGCTTTTGTACAAGAAAGTACGCCAATGGCTATTACAGCAAGAAAAGTCGAAAGAGAACCAGAAAAAGATCCTGAACTGTGTAGTGTTAGATACTGCATACAAAGTGGTGTCACGTCTCAATGCAACTTGCTTCATTCCCTGAGCGTGACGAATGGACTTTGCACAATAGGAAAGTTAGTCATGCGCGGAAGAAGGGTCGTTATCCCTCAGAGTCTTAGAAGTGAAGTACTAAGTTTAGCACATGAGGGGCATGAAGGTATTGTGAAGATGAAAACACAATTGAGAACGAACGTTTGGTGGCCCAAAATAGACTTTGATGTGGAGAAAGTTTGCAGAAGCTGCCAAGTAGTGGGAGAATGTTGTCCACCTAAACCAATTCACCGTGTAGAACCACCGTCCGAACAGTGGCAAGATGTAGCCATCGATGTCTTAGGTCCATTTTCTTCCAAAGAAAACCTACTTGTAGTGGATTACCACAGCCGTTTCTTTGAAGTAGTTGTCATGCGCACAACCACCTCTCAGAAGAAGAATGAAGCGCTAATGCCCATATTTATACGGTATGGCTACCCATTCAGTCTTAAGTCGGACAATGCTCCTTAATTTGTGTCCGAAGAATTTGAAGCTTTTCTAACTGAACATGGGATCGAACATCGAAAATCCACTCCCCACTGGCCCCAAGAAAATGGGGAAGTAGAGCGCCAGAACCGAACGTTGTTGAAGTCACTCAAAATAGCTGAAGTAGAAGGCAAAACGTGGAAAGAAGACCTGAATTAATTCCATTTAGCAGACAGAACAACCCCTCACAGCAGTATAGGAGCAACCCCAGCATTTCTAATGTTTGGAACCGGAACTACTTACCAATAAGGGTGTTCTGGAAGAAGGAATTAGAGACCGCGACCGGAATCAGAAGCTTCTGACAAGCTATTGATAACCCTATCGCTCCTAGAGATAAAGTTCTTGTCAAGAACAGCAAGTCATCCGGAAAGTTAACTCCCAACCTTTGAGACCGAGCCTTCCACTGTTCAGACAAAGCCGGGAGGGACAAGAACCCACCTTGAAATCAGCCGAAGGTGTAGTACACCGGAGAAACAGTTTATTTTTCAAACCTTATAAAACCCCAGAGGAGCCGGAGGAGGACCTGTAGGTAGCTCAGAAACCATGCACAGAGCCACGGAGAAGCCAAACCGAACTATAAGGATGGCGGCTAACTTTAAGGACTTTGTTCTGGAAAAGTGAGTACTTAAAAAAAAAGACTGTTGAGATTGTTTATGAATGTTGAAACAATAGACTGTTTTACAATTTTGAACATTTTATTTTTTGTCATAAGAGACATTTGGTGATTAGGAGGCAGGAGGCAGTTATGTTCTGTCGTTTCGTTCATTGTGTTTCATTGGCCGTGAAAAGCCCCTTTGGGGAGAGGGGTCAATTAAGTATGTATTGTATTGTACTGTATTGTATTGTATTGTACTACATGATGCAAAGAAGTCGGGAAGCATGGCTGTTTGTGACAAAGCTAAACTAAAGTGTGACGAATCTGTTTATATCGCGGCCATCACTACATTCTGCCTTTGCAAAATAAATCTGAGAATTCCTTAGAAGTTCTAGTCCTTTATAAGCCCTTAAACTTTTAATTCAGATGTTTATAAGAGACAGTTGCTTAAATTGTGCAAGTACACTGTAAGTGCGTGGATCAATTTTCTTCCGACAAATTCCAAAGAGTTCTAACTCACCCTATCTGCCTAATTGGCATACTTTGGATTCCTAACAAAACTGTGTATTCATTTCACAAGCCAGGACAACTGAAAACATTCTTCCACTGCTCTCGGTCATGCAAGGCAATTTGGCACCCTCAAAGTTCTATAACAGTATGTCAGAGTTGCAAGATGATACGTTGGCAAAGGTAAGTGGTCCACAGCACTTAGGGTCTGAAATAATTTGACTTTTATCTCTGTGGCAAAAACGTAAACCTCTTTTGGCAGAAGTACACTTTTTGTGCAAGTACACTGTAAGTACGAGGATCAATTTTCTTCCGACAAATTCCCAAGAGTTCTAACTCACCCAATCTGCCTAATTGGCATACTTTGGAATTCCTAACAAAACTGTGTATTCACAAGGCCAGACAATTGAAAACACTCTTCCATTTCTCTCGGTCATGCAGGCAATTTGGCACCGTCAAAGTTCTATAACAGTATGTCAGAGTTGCAAGATGATACGTTGGCAAAGGTAAGTGGTCCACAGCACTTAGGGTCTGAAATAATTTGACTTTTATCTCTGTAGCAAAAACGTAAACCTCTTTTGGCAGAAGTATATGAGTTTGGGGAAATGGTTGATTTGAACAGAGGGGTAAATATTTGAGAACTTCAGTTATGTACTAACTGAAGTAAGATAACAGTTTGATGCCACGGTACAGGATATTACACAACAATGTCAAAATAGATTACCTTGGCATCAGTTCCTCCATGTTTCCTGTGTCCTAAGGCTCCAAATGGATATTTTCCATCTGCTGGATTTAAGTCTGATCGAGAGGAGATTGCATTCTCGCCACTGTATGGTGGGGTGCAGTTACAACGAGCCAGTGGGTCATGTTTGTAGTCATTGTATCTGAACAGCACATGATTGGAGGTTAGACAAAGTAGAGCGGTTTTCAATTGAGTGTCGAAAGTAATTAGCGAATTGCCTTGGTTTTGCATTACTTCACTCAGTGATTGGTTCAGAGATCTCGCGCCACTTTTTCAACCAATCAGAAGTGAAACCAAAACTAATCGTGGCTCGCGCGTGCACATTTTCCCGCACTTTGTGTCGGCTACGTGTAATTATTTCGAGTTTTGATTGGTTTACTGGATTGTCTCCGTCCTTTTTGATTGGCCAAAGTAATTACTTTGGTTTTGGTTTTACGACACTCGATTGAAACCCGCTCTATAACTAATAAAAGGCCTGCAATAAAGGCACCGTATGCTTTGTAGTTGGAATAATTTGACATACTGTCATGTTCAACCTGACTGCAAAATTATCATCTTTTGCGTATAAAATAAAATATAATTTTTCTTCAACCTTCGATCGTCTCCTTAAAATTACACGCACAAAATGGCAACTATAAATTTGTAAAGCTCAGAGCCCCTAAAGCAATGCTACTTAACGTAAATTATAGTGGACTGGATGATTTTCAGTCCCCTTACAGAAGAATGAAACACCATATTAAAACAAACCTCATCAGTTTCATCATGGAATTCATATCAACCACCTTGTGGTGATCCCTCTTGAAGATCTGAGCTCGAGGTGATCCCTCATAACTGAACCATGAACCAAACTTTTTCACATTTTCCGTTCCACCACTCATGTTGAAAATATACGGAAAAAACCTACAAGTAGAAAGAGCAGCAGATGGAAAAACCTGATGGAAAAACGTGCTGGAAAACAAGTTATATTTAAGACTGGAGTTTCGTGCTTCGTGCTCCATGCTCATATAACTTGCGATCAACAGCAGCCCCTTTTGTGAACATTCCTAGCTAGGCAGGGCTCGACATTAACGGCTGCCCGCTTGCCCGGGGCAACTAAAAATTTCATCGGGGCAACTAAGTTTCAGATCCTAGTTGCCCGATCGGGCAACTGAAAATTTTTGTGACAGTTGTAGGTTAAAGGGTAACTCTCGGCTAAAAGACACTTTTTTGGGAAAACATTACAGACTTGTCGCTAATGTCTTCAAAGTAAATAAAACGTGCCCAGAAGCCTTTTTTACCCGTGAATTTTAGCTTTAAAACCGTGTGTATCACCGAATGTTCAGGATCCCATCGCAAACGCTTCGATTTGCGTCACGTGATGCGATACGTCACAGGTGTGGAACTGCAGGAAAACATGTATGACTCTAGTAGCCGGGAGCTCGGACTCTGCTAGCGATTCTTCCGATTTCGAAGGAGCTATAGGTGGCGCTACCATCGGCGATATAGTACAACCCTTTTCAGAAATTCAACCGTGGCGTTTCGAGCCTCCAGCA
>OX421449.1:36854601-36867101 GCA_949126865.1 Montipora capitata | reverse complement strand
TTGTGGGACGCCTTGACACAGCGAGAATTTCTTGGAGAGACCACCATTGACAGACACTCGCTGGAACCGGTCAGATAAATACGACCTGAACCACGAAAGCGCATTGTCCGTTACTCCGCAGTCAAACTCGAGACGATGAACCAGCTTATCATGGTGTATCGTGTCAAATGCTGCACTTAAATCCAATAAAACAAGCAGGGTGTCATGTTGCTGATTCATTGATCTCATGCTATTCCGTTGTTTGTCTCCGCTAACGTTTTAACACTCAATATACTTCTTTCTATCAACTCAAAATCAAGGAGAGCTTCCATAATGAGCGGTTGAAACCCGAACTCAACAAACAAGTTGATCATGTCAGTTTAGC
The DNA here is from genome assembly GCA_949126865.1 of Montipora capitata. Lineage (NCBI taxonomy): Eukaryota > Metazoa > Cnidaria > Anthozoa > Scleractinia > Acroporidae > Montipora > Montipora capitata. The sequence goes on along the minus strand of OX421449.1, from coordinate 36,866,737 downwards.
ATTACACTTTTAAACTTTTACCGTTATGTCAGTTGTGTTCTCTATAATATTGTTGGTTCGTTTGAATTTTACGTACTTGAAACGAACATTTAATCTACAAAGAATCATTGTATTGATAGTTATATATATATATATATATATATATATACGAATTATCTTGTACAAATTTTAATGTTACACTCGCTATGGCTGAAGATGATGTTTGAAACATCGAAACATGTTCCGAAAATTCAAAAGTGTGGTTGTATTTTTTTAAAATATTAGTAACACTTGTGCTATCCAGATCAATACGCTTTATTTTGAAAGAGTATGTTCTCTTATGCACGACATATCTACATTGTATCAATTCTGCACCTCAGAATATCTGTGATCTTTTCATATAGTTCATTCATATAACAATAGATTTGTGATGTTGGTAACTTAGCGCTTAGTGATCTGACTTCGGTTTTTCAAAAGGTAGATAACGCTATCCACTGGATAAATCACTATCCAGCATATAAACACCAGCAAGACCAATTGAGTTATCCAGTGGATAGCGATTTATCTGGTGGATAGCGCTATCCACCCTTCGAACAACTAGGGCCTGGTGTCGAGGCAGAAGGGAAATGTAGTTCAAACGACAGGCCCAATCTCAGTGCTAGTGCAGATGGACGACTGGGTCACAGGTACTTAGTGGTAATTGATGCACATTCAAAGTGGATGGATGTCCACATCATGCGAAGTACTACATCAGCCGCCGCCATTTTGAAGATAAGGGAAATCTTCGCAACCCATGGTCTTCCGGAAACCATCGTCAGCGATAATGGTCCAAATTTTCACAAGTGCAGAATTTGAGAAGTTCCTTGTAGGAAAAATGGGATTAAGCACACCAGCGGAACGAGCCATTAGAGCTTTCAAGGAAGGTGCAGAGAAGATGAAAATGGGTAACATGCAAGAGAAACTGTCATGGTTTCTCCTCAAGTATCGTTCCACCACCCCACACTCAACAACGGGATTGACTCCAGCTGAGCTAACTAGGGGGTTCTGGGGGCATTTCCCCCAGAATCAGCGCAGTGCAAGTTCAAATTTAACTTTTTTATACCGGTAATTATTTTGTTTAATTATTGCATTTATTTCAACCAAACTAGGGAGACTAGAAGTCAAGGGGACTAGGGACTATACGTACGGTATATTGTAGCTGGGCCAGTAGGAGTGGTCCTGCAAGAAAACTGACATATCAGCTGACTCAATGATTCCTGGCAATTGCTCCAGCACATATAGTGTCCCAGGCTTGATGTCCTCACCAGGCGTAAAAAGTTTGTAATCAAGAATCATCCACTGCAAAAATCAAGAATTCAGTGATCAAATCTGCAAGCAATGCAATTTATTGTATTTGATTATAATTACCATGGATGTAATGGGCAAATTTAGCTTTCATCAGAACATTTTTTCTATTTACAATTTTGTTTTTTTGAAAAAAACCAAAAACGAATGAAAGTCTCACATAAGAAAAGATTTACAAACCTGGTTGTTGTAGCTGCTCCACCAAATTGTTTTGATTTTATGGAAATAAAAGAAGAATCATTAACTTTTTTTATTAATTGCCTAGTGCTGTGTATAGTAAATACAAAACAATTACATGTTCTGGTGTAAAGAGTAGCAGATAAAGAGGTTACAGTGCTTACGTTCCACTGTTGTACTTTGAAAACAACTCGACCCATTCTTGTGTGCTGCTAGCTAAGCGATTGGCTACAATGACACGCATCCATTCCAAAACAATTCCTTTTTCAGTGATGTATTTCCACAAGTCTGGGTTTGAATTACCAATAGTTGTCTCCTGCGATACCTGATTGTTAAAAATACAAAGTTGTGTAAGGTACGCTAAAAATAGCACTGGAAGGTATATACTCAGTCTGAGTCACCAATTAATAATTATAAAAGTTATATTAATATGATATTTTAGAATAAAATAGATGTTAATGCTGGTAAGCAAATACTGGGCAGCGCCTGGGAGGAGAGCGTGACTTCCCATCACGTGACTACCTTATTTGGCTATTTCATTCATCCTGCCATGCGAGCCTTCTCAGTTTGACATTTCCAAAGCTCAACTAGTTCTGTTTTTTCCGTTGAGCAATTTAATCCCTCCCTCCCGCCCGTTTTGCTTTCTGGTTCTCTTGTATTTTATTTTATTTTTTCCTTATGAGCTTCTGTAACCTATTTAATAGTTCTCCTTAATAAAATATGGGCGGGGAATTGCTGCCTGCGGCACCCCTTCAGCCCTGTGCTGAAGCCCCGTTAGGGAGGGGGCATATTGTTACTCTGCTGGACTGGGTTAACTTGGCCCCAGGACATTATGCCAGCAACTATGCCCACCTTGCAATACAGGCATGAGGCACCCCCTCGGCTAGTTGCCGAGGCCCCTCATCCGGTGGTCCATACCGGCGGTGGGTATTATCCGCGCCTTGCCAGTACATTCCCTGCCCCTCGTTTATGCCCAAGTTGTGTGTATTGTCTTTTATTGCGCACCAAAGCATTAATTGGACATTCAAAAGGCACCTGACCTCGAAAATTATTTATCACTACTTAAAATCTATCCGCCGCCAACACTACATGTACTGTATTTAAATAATCATTTATCTCTAATTGAGAATTCACTCTTTTTCCCACAAAAATGAAGCTTCATTTCTCCTTCAACAATTAAGCTGAGAAATCCATGAATATATCTAATCTTTATTTCAATGATGACTCGGGAAAAGTACTTTCTAGTGGATTCTAGCAAGTTAAAAACGCAATTCCAATTTGCATCTGAAAATAGACTACTGTACCAGTATGTAACCACCCCTAGGTCTCAAAGCATGGTTGCAATACAATCATACTATTGTACTAGTAAAAAAAAGCTATCCTGCTAACCATTTCACTGCTTAAAAATCATCTCCACTTGTCAACAATCCAGGATAGGATGAGAAACTCTGCTTTCTTCCAGGAATAATGTTTTCTGCAAGAAGAAAAATTGAGCTGTTCTAAGCATTTAAATTATTAAAGACACAAAATAATTGAATAAAATAAATGTATAATTTACAAATTCTTATTTGAAGAGGCCCTCACACTTACTGGTATCTGGAAAATTTAAGCAATAGACCATTTTACATTTCTGTTCTTACTCAAGGCCTTTGAATAAAAGTGAGGCTGGAGTTGACCTTGGAATTTTCTATGAATTTTTGCAATACAGTTTTTCTGCTCCACGACCGGGTGAAAGGAAGACTGGCACTAGTGACGTAAAACCTGGACATTAGCAACAGGGCAAACAAAGCAAAAGCTGACGACAGACAACAACAAAAGCGAAAGACGTAGTATTTGAAAACAGCTGTCATTCAGCTGACATTAAATTATCCAATAAGAGCAGTGACATACATAAGAGAAATAAAAGCAGATATATTAATGGTTTTTTCATGACAGAAATTAATTGAACGTCCTTGGAACAAGAGTTGAGACCCAATAATCTCAATTGACATACAGGTGTACGTTGTAATAACAATTATTATTATTATGATGTCAAGTCCAGGAGCTGATAATTTGGTTTTATTACATAAACACCAACGAAATACCATGTGAGCTTCCGAGGGAGCTTTGTTATCGGACAGGTGGAGACATGTTTGCAAAAAAAAAAACACAAATGAATTACTTGAATGAAAAGCACTCATTGATTCTGTAGGAATTGAGAGAGTCAAGTTGAAAAACAAACTTTTGTCCACTGGCTGGCTTTTGCAGCTATATGTGTATGTGTTGCCTTGCTGTAGGGAACAACCACTAACTCTCAAGTTTAGGAAGGTTAACATGGTACACAATGGGTTCTGAAGTTAGTTTGTCAACATCGCAAAAACATTTGCAGAGGCAGTAGGCTAGCGGCAAGACTATTCTTGGGATGGGGGATGGGAGTAAGGAGTGGGAGTATGGGGTGAGAGGTGGGGGTAGGTGGTGAGGGGTGTGAAAGGTTAACCGTAGCTGAAACAAAAATGTTAAACTTAGGCCTAAACACTATGCTTTAGATAATTATTAACCACTTCAAAACCTTACAAACCACTTGCTTGTTTCACATACTTAACAGTCAATGCACAATGTCTTTGCAACACAAAGCAGCTTGAGACCCACAATAATTAATAAGTTATAGAATATTGACCATGTGGAAAACTGCTAGCCTAATATCAAGTATCTTGTGCAGTGCACAAAAAAAGTGCTGGTACCTCAAAATTCAAACAACGAAACGTGTTTACTATTATAATAGTACTATTCTGTAGGTAGAGGACAAATAATTTATCTTGACTGGCAGCACAACAAAGTATTTGACATAAAGTGCAAATGATTAATAGCGGAGGGTCAGGCGCGCAAAGCACACCAGCGGAGCACCATGGGTAACATTGACTGTCGGGGTGGAGGTGGGGAGGCAGGCCAGCCTCTGGGGACGGATGTCCAGTCGTGAGCTGCTTTGTTTCATTGTGAAATTGCAATCTAGTAAGCAAATTTACTATGCTTTCGGTTCACTTGACTTAATAAGTAAAGATTTTTGCTGTTGTTCTGAACTGAAGAGGGAGGGAATAAAGTTTGTCTGTCAAACGCAAAATGTTGTGAAAGAGATTACTGTGCATGTTATTTGGTTATTGTTTGCAAGGCTTGTTTGTTTACTGATGTCAGCTCAGGTGTTTGATCTGTTTGATCACTGTAGACTGTACACACTTATGACGATTAATTTCGTACGGCCGTTGGCAAAACCTTGACCGGACTGGATCGGATCGAACCGGATTGAAAAACACGGACCAGATCAATAACAAAATCCCCGCAAAAAGTAGATGGTCACCAGACAACATGCTGAAGACAGGAGAAGTCGAATTCTGTGCCTTTCTCTCTTGTGTAGTCGTCTCCTCATTTATTGAGACTACTCGAAATGTTTTTTTTCCAGAGGTGATTACAGATTCCGAAGCAGAATTATGAAAGATACGATGTGACGAATTGACATCAATAAGTGAATTGCATATGCAACAATCCTCTTCTCCAAACATGAAAACTGACAACAATTTTTTACTTTACCCCAGTCCCTGACAATTGCACAATAACTTCAGTTTTATTATGCATTTTATATAAAATATCATAAAGTTATGCAATGCTCGCAGTTAGCAAAAGCTACTCGAGGCAAGCAATCCTTACATGTACAAGTACATGTATATTCCAGATAAAATGGTTACAAATACATAACTACACATTCACATAATAAATAACATAATAAATAACATAAATAAACATGCAAAAAGTAATTTAAATTGAATAAATAAATGACTAACTACATGATATACTAAACTGAGGAGTCAAAATTTGCCAATATTATCGAAACATCAAATGTACATCATATTTTAGTAGTCTTTGGAAGAGGATATCATTAACATTAACATCTAGCGCACTTCAAAAGATAAGCTATTCCAAATTTTAATGCCAATTCTTGAGAAAGATCTTTTTTGAATAACTTTTCTCAAAAGTTTGCCATGATCTCGTCTCGTAAGGATGAATATCGTATCTGTAATCACCTTTATACAAAAAACATTTCGACAAGTCTCAATAAATGAGGAGACGACTACACAAGAGAGAAACGCACAGAATCCGAGCACGTTGTCTGGTGTTATTGATCCTGTCCGAGTTTTGTCAGTCCAATCCGATCCGACCCCGTCCAGTCCAGTCCAGTCCAGTCCGGTCCGGTCCGATCCTGGTTTTGCTCACAGCCATTTCGTACTTAATGCAGAAGCATAACCATTACCATAAACACTATGCTGAGATTAACCAAAATTATAAGAATGTATCCAGATTGAGTTGATTGAGAATGCTTTTATTTTGGTGTTTGTATATGTTAAATGACAGCATGAAATAAAGGCAAAGAAATGAAAATCAACCCAAATACTTAAGAGCATATTTAGTGTAAAATAACGATGGCTTTCTTATTGCATGACACATATCTCAGTTAATGAGGAGCGCGTACCATTTGAATGAAATTTTCGGTGAGAATGTTTTCGACAAATAGTACTGCACGTTCTGTACTTATAGAAAAAGAAAATGGGAATGTGCTGTATCATTTGCCAGAAAAACGGGTTGTTCCAATTGAAAAACAAATGAAACGGGATATTTTCTCTGGCATTTGTAATTGTGGACAAATGGTACAGAAATTTCCGGCATTCCAGTCAAAGAGAGAAAAACGGAATATCTCGAAAGGTATTACCTTTTTTCCGAAAACATTCCACCGGGATGAACCGTTCCATTTGAATTCTCTCCGGAATTACCGAAAATTCCATTCAAATGGTAAGCGCTCACGTGTTTACCATTTGCAGTCCCCCATGATTTTGCCTCCCTCCAGACTCTCTCGGTAAACGTGAACAAATTTTGCAAATGGTACACGGCTATCCCAACTAAATCTCCCATTCGGGATTTTTTTGCTTACCATTTGAACAAACCTAGCTAATACCAACCGGTTTCTGCTTGTAAATGGTAAACAACCTAGGTCAACAGCCCATGAGGCCAAGCCGAATGGACTATTGACCCGTGCCTCTTCAGGGCGAAGGGTCTAATTGTTTTAGTATCACCCAAGTAGTCGGACAGAAAAGGCAGTAATAAAGTTAGCAAATGCGAGTTGAAGAAATATTTATTTGCGAATGAAGCGGAGGAAAGCGTCACGCTTTTTGCTACTCAAGGACTATTACTAATAGTCCTGTATTAGCGTAACCAATTAAAATGTAGGATTTGCATTAGTCCACTAGCTGGGTGATACTAATCAGGATTAGTAAGCCATTCACTGTAATTTAAGCCACGTTTGGCCCCTTACCAAGATGGCGTCAGAAACCTTGAAAATGTCTATTGAGGATGGGACAACTTTGCACGATGGAGTGGCGAATATGTTGAGGCAAGATGGCTAGGAGTCATATATGCGGCTCGTGACGGAGCGTTGTATGACGAGACAAAGAACGGTGGTGAGAGACCAAGAAGAGCCTTGGAACGGAAGTGATGAAAAAATTTTCGGTTGTTTTCGACAAATGGTACTGCACGTTCCGTACTTAGAAAAAGAAAATGGGAATGTGCCTTATCATTTGCCAGAAAAACGGGTTGTTTCGGTTGAAAAACAAAGGAAACGGTCTATTTCCTCTGGCACTTGTATAAATTGTGGACAAATGGTACAGAAATTTCCGGGCATTCCGGTCAAAGCGAGAAAAAGGGAATGCCTGGAAAGGTTCCATTTGAATTCTCTCCGGAATTTCCGAAAATTCCATTCAAATGGTAAGCGCTCGAGCAGTTCTTGTTTATAATCGTTACAAACGTTAAACTTCAACACCATCAAAGCAAGCACTTTGATAGGTTTCCTAGTCATGCTCGTAAGATTTCAGTCATTGAAAAACTATACTATGTCAAATTAAGAACATCTTTACTTAAGAACGTTTTCAGCCTCAGAACGCCAAATTACATGTATATAAGAACGTTCAGCCTCAGCACCAAACTGCGATGTTTTATAAAAAACGAGTGTATAATTTGCTTTCTGGGGTTAGAGAAGGGAGCTCCGCTTTTATGCTGGGCTAAATTTATCTATTATATTAATTGACACCTATCACCTACCTTTATTTCCACTTTGAGAGAAAGGAACATCAATCAGCTTAAATACTCTCAGCAATTGCTGATAGGAATTCCACGTAACTTGGGAGATGTACAAGTCTTCGTTGCCAGGGAGAAGCTTAATCAAGGCTGAACAAGAGCCTGTGCCAGGCACATGATGAATGTCCTTTTTTCCTAAGGCAGCTGACAAGGCCTCAAGGTCACCATCAGCTTGCATTAGACTTGAGAGAAAGAAAAGGGTAATGTATTAGGGTGCAAAGAGGAGGTGGTTTGCAATTGGAATCTCAATTGCTGATGGACAAACAAACAAGGTAATAAAGGATACTTTGTTTTGTCCACCAACATGGCAGCAATTTCATAACATGAAAACCACCTCTTGGTGAGGTGTTGGCAAGAATTCTGAAATGCGTCTAATATGACATGTTAGCAGATAATACCAACATTTAGTATCTGCATGGCGCCAGTACCGGTCAGCGGTACTTAGTTTTGTCATGTTCACGTATTCATTGTGTGTGTGTTATTTTCCGAGTCGCCATCAGTGTGTTGTAACTCGACTCGTGTGTTAGATTTGCCCATTAAACTACTGGCGTGGTGGCAGCGGTGGGATACGAATTCACGTGCAAGTCTTCCTGTAAAGAGCCTATAAACCAAAGTCAGCAACTGTGGTAAGTCTAAACCTCGAAGAACTTCGTTGTTAGAGCCCGACCGATACTGTAAACATGGCTAGTACTCACCGAGCACCGAAACAGTGGTGTTTGTCAAAGTCAGAAACTATCAACAGCTTCGAAAACTGGAGACAGAATTTACTATATCCCTTGTCCCTTTTTACATGAGAAAAGAGAGATTATGCCAGTACCGGTCAGCTGTACTTAGTTTTGTCATGTTCACATATTCGTTGTGTGTGTGTTATTTTCCGAGTCGCCATCTTGTGTTGTAACTCGACTCGTGTGTTAGATTTGCCCATTAAACTACTGGCGTGGACAGATCAACATAAATCCTAGTTAACAATAATGTCACATGATGCAGAAGTCAAGTTGATCAACTTTCTTGTAATAATTATATAAGGGAGAAATCAGCAACAATGACACGTTATTAACACAACTATATTACAAGAGTGCAGACTCTACAGCACTAATATGCCAACTCTCCTGGATACGGAACAAATCTCCTGGTCTTGTGAACGGGTCATCAAATCTCCCGGATAAAAATGACTTTGAGCCTTTTTAAGACTTTGCTCCATTGTACTGTCGCCTCAAATTGCATCCCCATGTTAAAAGAATTTAGATTGTTTCAAACTCGTTTCATCGTTTCTTAATGCATTTCTTCATCTTTGTTTGTTATCACGGCCATATAACCGATTGTTTGATTAGATCTCAGTTTAACCAATTGACAAAAATTTTTGACATAAGTGCCCTGTTTCCCCACAAATTCACAAAGGCGGTAGGTTTCTGAAGGAGCTGCTGGGTTACAGGGGATGGGTGTGTCCAGTCATAAAAATGACTGAGTCACAGTTGAGTGTTGATCAACAGAGGCATGCACCCATGGGACAACCAACACTACCGTAAATATGACTTTATAAAGCACTATACTTACAGAAAATAAAAATCTTGAATTATAGGGAGACTTTTATTGCTCAAGTAGCCTTGTTTTATTCCCTCAAATTGATGAAGAACCAGTTCAACCTTTGAACAATCAAATAAACAATTTAAAATAAACTTGAACTTTTCATTGCAAGACAATATTGTCACCATACTACAATAATCATTGGAAACAATATTAAGTTAGATTTTTTTCTGTTTTTGCATTAAGCTCTACGGGCCATTTTGAGTCCCAAGGGACTGAAAACTTTTGTTTTGCACCCCTTGAACTCGCTTCCAAACACATCAACCAGAGGCTTGGGGTACAAACTCTATTATTGACTGTGGACACCAGGTAACAAAAGTGCATAATATATTAATCAGAGACTTATATAGTGCTCACTATAAGAGGAGGTCGTAGTTCTCTCTAGGGGTCTTATTGTCAACAGAGTTTGCATCATTGTTACGATGGTAACAAGGCTATTCTAGGGGCCCACTCTACGAACTGAGTTTAAAGATAGTTAATCATGCATGTGAGTCTATGGGGCAAAGGACAACCTAAAAGCAGTACTTCATCCCCACAAATACACAAGTGTATTCTCCATTGACAAACAAAAACAACAACAAAAAGAGTGGCAAAGGTAACATGCTTAGTGGCATGTCTGATTATTGAGTTTTTGTGAAACTAATATATTGATCACTATCTTGTAGTAATTGGAAGACCACCGACCTTGTGTTTTGATATTGCCATAGGGGAAGTCACAATTGATCGAGCAGTAGTAGCTGCCCCTATCCTATAACTATGGCCAGCAAATTAGCATAGATTAAAGCCTGACTGAAAAAGGGGCTATATAAATATCATTCTCTATAGACTAATCACTGACTGAAAAAAGTTGCCAGTAGCTTAAGATATAGAGTTTCACTGTCTTGGTACACTGTATCCCAAAGCCCCAAAGCCTTTTTTTAAACTGATTTTTTCAAATAGGAAATGTTCCTTAATAGACCCATATCACTCAATGTCCAAACAAAAGATTTTGCCCGTCGAACCTCTCATTCAGTGTGAGGCTGGACGGGTAAAGACAATGCAAAGACAAAGACTTTATTCCCCACGGACTCCAAAATGGCCGCCACATGATAAAGGTGAATGACACCAATGGCCATATGACTTTGCATGTTACATTACTGGTTGATATGTTCATAACAGTCAATAATTAATTGACATCAATATCAGTGCGTGTGAAAGATAAAAATAGCATATTCAGTTTGCATGAGAAAATTACCAAACTTTAGGAACAAGAAAAGACTTTGGTATTTCATCGATATCTAATAAATAAACTTAAAAAATATTCTTTTTAATGTTTTCACTTATTTTCTGTGCGAGTTGTTTAATTAATGGGACAAGTCTTCAAGGGCCATGGAGTATGTTTGAAAGTGGGGGGGGGGGGGGGGGGGGGAAGGGCTAGGTTTTGGTATGGATCACGAAGTGTGAGAGGAGGGAAAAATAGGAGAAAAGTGTAGGGGCTATAATGCCCCCCCCCCCCCAGCCCCTCCCTCTCCGCAACCCCTGGTCTTAAAGTGGTCAAACAGTGCCTACAACAATGCATCTTCAGTGAGGTAAAAAAAAAACCTGTCACTAACCTGGTACCAATACTTATCACCAGGGTTGTCTGCAATTTTAGAAGAAAGCCATTTCAAGTTCTCACCAAGGAACCTGCCCAGCTTCATACAGAAGTCTATATCATTCTCACAATAACCAGCAAGTGTGTTTAGGTAGTTTTTGTACATCAACTCCCCAGTGAGGGCTCCCTCTCCAATCCCTGCTGCCATGGCTTGGAGTTTGTCAGGAAAGGAAGCATTTGTGTGAATCTCTAGAAATGACCATCTGATGAAAGATTAAACAAGACTCTTTATTAAAGACTCAAGGCTCAAGGCATCAAGGCTCAAGGCTCAAGGCTCAAGGCTCAAGTCTCAAGACTCAAGGCATTCAAGACTCTTTATTAATGTGCCTAAATGCAATTTAGGCTAAGTTAAACTCAAGATGGTGTGGGCCAGTGGTTTCCCATTCAGATTATTAGGGGCAGTTGCAGGACCCTCACCAAGGAGTACAAAGGTTTTTACAGCATTCTTACATATGTCAGCACTTTTCACTCATATTGAGTTGTGTAATTTTGCATTTTACAAATTTTCTACTACCCTTCCTTTGGTCAGTACAGGGTGAGTACATTTAATTTTTGACTGGTTAGCAGTGTGGTGGTCTCTGGTGAAGGGTACTAATAGGGTTGCATCTTCAAAATTGGTTACCCACTGCAACCAGTTGTGGGACCAGGCACCTTCGGCTCCTCAGGCATCTCCCCAATGCTCATCTGTGTCAATGACTTTAATTTGTATTTTTGTTAGCAAAATATGCAACAAAACTGACCCTGATGTCCCAATTACCACAGGAATCCCTGCAGTTTTTCTGTTCCACATCCTTTCGATCTTCACTTTGAGCATGCATATGAACTCTCAAATTCCTTCTGGATTTACTACCACCTCATTGCAATGGTACGTGCTGATAAGGGTTCACCTCAAAAAGGATATAGTGCAAAATTGCAATAAAGTTCTCTTGACTAGACCACAGATGGCTTGAGCTCAGATGGAGAGCTAGGTTCAAGTCCCATTCAAGTCTGGGACTGGGGCGCATTTCTCGAAAGTCCCGACAACTTTTCAGGCGCAAAAAGCCATTTGCAAAACTGCCAACCTCTTGTTTTGGAGAGCCGATCTTTCAACATGTTTTTGAGGTAACAAAAAGAAAAATAACTGTGAAGTTTGACCACTTAAATCCTCTCCGTTCTTGAGATAAAAAGAGAATTGTGATACCCGAAAATGGCCCGTAAAGTTTCAGAACTTTCAAGAAACGGGCCCCTGGTGTATGGGCCTAGCTACAATCATGGACAAAAGTGTTG
>OX421449.1:36837101-36849601 GCA_949126865.1 Montipora capitata | reverse complement strand
TTAAAAATTTGTTACAAAACAGGAAAAAATACATATGCTCTTTCTCAATTTCATTATTTTGTGCTCTAATTAGTTAAGTAAGTGAAGATTAAGCCTAGTTTTCATATGTGGGGAAAATCCCAGACGATCGGGGATTTCGCAGTTTCCCGACCGTCCCAGATTTTGCCGACATATCTGAAAATCGCCAGACGGTTGTCCCAGATATAAATGGAAAGTGCGCCAAACCACCTTGAAACTTGCAATTTAGAGGATTGGTAACGAGCTAAAACCCTCGCCGACGTCTCCGACAGTACAAATTTGAGTTTTCATATGTCGGGAATGATCGCCGACAATTGCAAAAGTCTGCGACAGGAAGGAAGGGATCGTCCCCGACCATCGCAGATTATCGGGGATGTCTACGATTTATGGTTTTCATTAGTCGGCAAAATCTGGGATGTTCGGGGAATTGCGAAATCCCCGATCGTCTGGGATTTTCCCGACATATGAAAACTAGGCTTTATCTCGCTATCTCTCACCCGGTGGAATTTATCTCATCGCGTAATGAGCCCCAAGACACAAGTGGAACATTTCCCACTTGTGACGAGAGTCCAGGCTGCACAAGCAACGTCTCGCCATCAGAATCCAGCACTACGTGAACAAATTTTTCCTCTCCATTAATCTGACTAATGCAGATGGCGATGTAGAAAGTAAGAAAAACGTCAAAAAGCCCAGACAGTTCCCTAAAGAGCGCCATGTTCCTCTTGATGTCAAAACACTGATGACAGCTCACAAGAATCACGAGACAAACACGGGTCACGGGAGATCGAAATCAACATCAGGGCGGAAAGGGATCGGGCGGTGAAACGAGCGGGTCCGAGCAAAAAGGTGTGATGCAGTAGACTGGGGTCTACTAAGAAGCCTTTTCAAAATGGCGGCAAGTGTTGAGATCGGCGAATCACTCGAAGAATTGGAAGAATTGTTTTTGCAGGACATCACAGACGACTTTTTTGATTTGAACGAGGAAAAAATTCTTCAGATGTTCCAGACACATAGCTGATGTTAATGTAACAAACATTTTCCCTCTGTTCTTGATTGGTTCTGATCTCTCCTATAACCTATGGTCTTCAGGTAAATCCAAGTGTTTTGATTGGTGCTTTCTTGTTCAGGACTTTGCCATACAAGCCATTTCCATGGAAAAGGTTATAAGCCATGGGTTTTTTTTTTACATTTTGTTTATATTCTGGTGAGTATTTTCACGACTCATGCTGTGTGTTGAAGGACCCAAATATTAAATTTTAAGCTCTTACTAACCGAGCAGGAGGGCCATACTGGGGAATATTGGTTGAACTTTGTGGAACTAAAGATGGATCGCAGCGGGGTCCATACAAAAATGACCAAGGTGCAATATTCCTCAGTATGGCTTGGGCAAGCTTAGTTAGAAAGTAGTTTATCATATGGTACTCGGGCCATGGTTGTTTCTTGAATTTGTGGCTTTTCAAAAACAAAAATTACACAGCTTATGACCGCTTCCAAAGAAATGGTCGGCATAGCAAAATCCTGACCAAGAAAGAACCAAATTATCACAATGCTTGCATTTACCTCAAAACTGCATGTACCTAGGCCTTACCGCAGGAGGAAAAGCTGGCAGGGCAAGCAACCCCCCACCCTTAGCTCAAGGTCTAGATCTGCCACTGATTACCACGATATTTTCTGTAGTTGAATGATAATTGAGCTAATTATGTGCCTTACTGTGAGTACAATAGTTGTGCAAAGTTTAATCATGTCTTTAGAAATCAGTCATGTTCAGACATATTATTGGCACAGGATTTGGGGAAAGTGTTTTTATTGTCATTATTGAGAGCTTACTGAACACAGGCTGACCAGGGTGCACCTCAGGCTAAATGACATACCATCGTAGCTTACTAGTTAGTATGAAGAGTTGTACAGTGTCAAGAGAATTTGGTAAGCCTATTTATGGTTAGCTCTCACAAGCAGAAATGGTAACATGCTATTTTCAAAACAAAATAGAAAATAGAGCTAAATATTGTTACCTATTACCATTAATTATCTGAAAATAAAAGTCCTGCCTTCCACATCATGTACACAGTGTGACATTGCAAATCTTCTAATTTGCATAATCTAAAAAAACCTTTCTAGCTTTCTTAATTGGTGTTGATAGAAGAATCCTCCTTACAAGAAGGGTTTTCTCTCCACTAACTAAAACATTCACTAATTAGCAGGTAGTTTGAGGGCAATATTGTGTGTGTGAATAGGAGACTGCCGCGTCACGCACGCTTCGCGCGGTGACCTGGGGCCTATTTCTCGAAAGTCCCGAAAACTTTTCGGGCCCGAAATGCCATTTGTGAAACTGCCAACCACTTGTTTTGGAAAGCCGATCTTTTAACATGTTTTCAAGGTAACAAAAAGAAAAACGACTTTGAAATTTGACTACTTAAATCCTCTCCGTTCTTGAGATACAAAGGGAATTGTGACACTCGAAAATGGCCCATAAAGTTTCGGGACCTTCAAGAAACGGGCCCCTGGAACCCACCAGCGTTGTCTGGCAGGAAGTTAAATGGCCAGCAGATTGCTTTTAGTGAAAAAACAGAATACCAAAAACAATCCAAAAACAAGCTAAGTATGTTTTTTTAATATGTCGTATAACGAGGAAAGAAGATAAAGAGAGAAAAACCGCAAGCAGGCGGCGTAGCCAGAGGGGGTCCTGGGGTGCCCATGGACATTCTCCCCCCTATGTGATAGTCACAACATACTACAAAACAATATCTGTAAGACTGGAACAGAGTAATTTATGTCACCTGCAACTTAGAGGGTATTTCCATGAGACCGGGACGAACTCAGACTGGTATGAACTTGTAGCGGTATGAAATTTTTGCAACTGTTTATTGTTAGTGCTATTGTTATTGTTACTATTGTCATTATTTATTGAGATTTTTAAATGCACACTAAGAACGTTTCTATTATCATCATCATCATCATCATCATCATCATCATCATCATTATTATTAAAAGCCTTGTCTGAGGAAATAAGAGGCAGGTGGAAACTTTTCTTCAAGTTTTTTTCTTTTCTCGGTCATGAAAAGAACAAAGGAATAGTGCCACATGATCGGTATTTTCAAAACCCCAGGGCCACAAAAATGTTATCACGTGATCAGAACTTTTTACCCGCAGACTGAAATCAACAGTCCGTCTGAGATCGATAGTATGCAGCTATTTTGTAGGCTTGTTCCACCTTCCCCCCCCCCCCCCCCCATCCTGCACTCGCTGCTCATCCGAAAAATTATCAATTTCACCGAAAACACCGTGGATGACCGGTAAGTACCCTGGGTGTGAGAGAATGTGACCCCCCCCCCCCCCCTTGAAAAATCCTAGCTACAATTGTACTTCCCTGCCGGCGAAACTATCAGTAGCTATCAGTTACAACTGAACAACACCGAAGAGACATGGCGAGCGGCTAATGAACGGGCAAGTGTCAAGTACGAGTAGGAGCTGATTAATGGTGATGATAAATGGTGAACAGAGAAAGAAAAAAAGAAAAAACACGGGAAAGTAGACTAATTTTTAGCCGGACTTGTCACGTACGGTAAGCAGACTAGCAACATTGAAAACAGTGAAATTCGTGGGAAACAAAATGAAATGTTTCCCGGGGGACCAGTCATTAAGTGATTTGTTATATAGCATAAAAAGAAAAAACGTGCAACGGCAACAGCAACGGCACTCGTCGGTCAACATTCGCGGGTAACAGTGCAATGTTACCCTCTGACGTCATAGATTTTGCACTGTTGCCCGCTCAGAGACTTTTGGCGGGAAATATCCGCCTGCTTGCTGTTTTTCTCGAAGTAACTAATGAGAGTGCTCGCTGTTAGGAGAAAAATTCAGCTATATAACAAGAATAATTAAGGAGCTCCGCTTTTAGGCTTGCGCAGGAGCTCATGATGGGCTCCTGGCTTGCGTCAATATTAGTTATACAACGCTTTCGAGTGGTATACTGTGGAATATCCTACTCGTCATTTGTATAGAGTGTTTTCACACACGTGATCAGTAACCTTGTTTTTTCACCGAAACAAAAGAAAATATTGCGTGATAAAAGAGCTCAGTTCCCTGTGGATTAGTGGGAGAGACCAACATGGCCCCCGTGACGTCACGTGAAAACACTGTATTTTCTTTGTAGACACACTTGCCTAAAGGTTCGTGTGTATACCAACCTAATACAACTGACGAGTGGGAGATTCCACAGTATTCCACTCGAAAGCGTTGTATAACTATTTTATACATGATCCATAGAAAAAAACAGTGGCCAGCAAGGCACGCTGGGGAGGTTGGGTGTGATACCGTTGAATTGCACTGATCGATGGGAAGGTTCGGTGGAATACTAATATACAACGGCTTTCCTTTATTCTGATTGACTGTATAAATATTTTCTATGGCATGGTATGAATGTTACTTTTGTCTGTACTTGTTTGCGTTTACATTTCCTCCAATTCATCACGGTCTGGAAAGATGGTGGTCCGGGTTAAATTTCGGCGCATCAATATTAAGTTCCCTCAACAAACCCAATAAGTCCTATTGCCTTCGATGCGCCGTTGCTGTGGTTACTGGAAGGGAGCTTACGCGAGGACGACGACGGCGACGGCTACGTAACGAAACAACGCTCTGCACGTGCGTTTCGCATTTTTGGCACATTACTTTGCCGTCCGCGTGCTGACAACACGTGATATGGTCAAATTTGAGGTTTTATTAGGAACGTACTTAAGAACCTGACGAAATTTAATTTTCTCCCCAAACAACCACACAATTCATGGCAATTTTATTCCTTCAATGTTGATACACACTTTCCATTCCGAACGACTTGGGTTATAACAAAAGTTTTATAATAATGGGAAATAATATTTTTAGATGACGTTCTCGTTGGCGTCGTCGTCTTCATTGCGTAAGTTCTCTGCTTAAGCAACGACGACGGTGACGGCAATGAGAACGTCATCTCACAACATAAATTCGCGTTCTTTTAATCACTTTGCGACTGTTTTATCCTTTTTAATCATAAGAATTACAATTTCCCCGATTGTGATTGGTTTAAAAAATTCTTATGTTATCGGGCAGTTGAATAAGCCAATCACATTCAAAGTTGTAGTTTAAATCAACCAACCACAACCCTGGTTTCAATCACCATAGAAACAGTGTACAGACTCCTAAATTGGGGCTTGCTTTCTTTCTTTCTTTTTTTTTTTTTCTTTCTTTCTTTCTTTGCAACATTAAACAATTTACACCTCCTTTGTCAGTCTTTCAATGCAATTTTTCCCCTTTCTTTCTTTCATAACTTGGCTCTTCTTCTTTTCTTGGAAATTGTAATTTTTATGATTAAGAGGACTGAGTGTCGTCCAATAGACCTTTTCGGCTTGTACATTTTGTTTTCCCAATACAGATCATGTGATAATACTCAGGAGGTTTGGTCTTTTGTTTTGTTCATTAAAATGAGGGCATGCAAGCATGAATATGCCTGCATGCACTCTTTTTAATGAACAAAACAAAGGACCAAGCCTCCTGAGTATTATCACATGATCTGTATTGGGAAAACAAAATGTACAAGCCGAAAAGGTCTATTCGGTCCGTAATCATACTCGTGATAAACAAATTGGACTCCCACTGCGCGGTCTTCCGATTTTGTTATCACGAGTGTAATTTATCCTCAAGTGCTGACGTTCTTCACAAAACCTCAAATGGACAAAAGTGAAAAAGGCATGTGCAGGGCGTGCGATGCTATTGATTTTCCCCTCTAAATATACAAATTTGTGACGTTTTCGTTGCCGTCGCCGTTGTCATTACTTAAAGTGCTACTATGATCAAATTTTTACCCCTTGAATTTTTTGGTTTATCACATAGAGTACCATGAAACGTTAAACGCTGTTTACCGTTTGGAAATATCTGCATTGGTTCCAGAGATATTTAAGTTTGAAAAATGTGTAAAATATGCAAATTAGAAGGCTGATGACGTCATTCACCCAACCCAATAGAACATCAAGAATATAAATAGAGCAATCTCGGTCAATTTGCAACAGAGACCATTGAAACTTGGTGAGCTAATAGTTCTGAAGGCAACACACCTACGACTGTAAAGAAATTGGTTCCCATGGCAACTCACTCTTTTCCAGTCCCCTCCAACCTGATTTCAATATTTTGGTGATCTCAGGCTAGAAAAACATTAACCAAGGCCACAAACTCGACCTAACATCTTTATATGCTGGCAGGATCATGCAGATTTGGCACCATTTGCAAATATCAAAACAGAACGCCAAAGGTGGCCTGCAAAGCCTTTCATATCAGGGAGGTCTGGAACCCAGTATGTTGTGTGGAACACATCTACTAGAATCTTACTGCAAAGAACCAAGTATTACTGATACAAATAGGCCATTTCCGGGTTCATGTCTGCCTCCTCTTCAAAGCGAGTCTAAGTGCGAAGTTTTTGTTATGAAAATTAGTTTTCATTCATATGTAAAGTAGAACTTATTACCATCACAAAAACTTCGCATTTAGACTCGCTTTGAAGAGGAGGCAGACATGAACTCGGAAGTGGCCTATTGGCTGAGATATCTTTCTCCATCATACTTGATCAAAATTTGGTTGGGTTTATGACGTCATCACTTGGCTAGTTTGCATATTTAAAAAACTTGAATATCTCCAGAACAAAAAGAGATATTTGAAAATGGTAAACAACATTCTTCTTCTCGTATAGACTACATGTTTATGTGCCAAAATGGCTTAGATAGGGAAGATGCAAATTTCGTCGTAGTAGCACTTTAAGTTCCCTGATAATAAATATTGTCACCATCAACGAAATGTACCGCGGCATAACTAGCAATAAGATACATTATGTTACTTAAAGCGATTTTCAATGGAGTGTCGTAAAACCAAAACCAAAGTAATTACTTTGACCAATCAAAAAGGACGGAGACAATCCGGTAAACCAATCTAAACTCGAAGTATTAAATTACACGTAGCCGACACAAAACGCGGGAAAATGTGCACGCGCGAGCCACGATTGTTTTTGGTTTCACTTCTTATTGGTTGAAAAAGAGGCGCGAGAACTTTGAACCAATCACTAAGTGAAGAAATCATAAAACAAAGCAATTCGCTAATTACTTTTGACAGTCAATTGAAAACCGCTCTATGTCGGTTCCTTTAGCAACCACCAAAGCACTTCCATCGCAACCCCCAGATGACAAAAATGCTGGCAGCGGCATAACTAGTAGGCTCGTTCAAGTTTCCAGCGCTCACTCGGCTTCGTTACCCCTCAGTGCGGGAAAGTTGGTAATCGGGCCAGTTCTCAATTCAGCGGCTGGTAATCTAGCCAACAAAAACGATAATAGACTCTATGCAAAAACGGCTGCCTTTAAATTATTCTTTTGTTCATATTCAAAATAGCCCAACTAACCTCGTTCGGGATAACAAGTTCTTTAGAATTTTTGTCTCAAAAACGAGGTTAGTTGGGCTATATTGAATATGAACAAACGAATAATTTAAAGGCAGCCATTTTTGCATAGGGTCTATAGGGCATGCTCTGGTGACAAGAGTTGGAACAAAAGTTCCTTGAGCTCACTTTATCATATATTTATAGTGGCATCCTCGTACGTCTCGAAGAGGCGATGGTTATCTAATTACTTTTGACACTCAAAACTGTGTAACCCAATCCTGGAGTGGCAGTTTCTGTTGCAGGTGGCGCAGACGTGCCTTGTGGAATCGCTCGCAGAGGCTGCGCGTTCTTTCCTCGCCGCTCTCTTGCATGTAGCCTGGACTGTAGCGTTCGCTTCCGCCTTTGAAACCCCCGCTTTGCCGCCATGTAACTCGGTGTTTGGCGATGTCCTCTCATGCACTGGTGTCGATTAGTGCAGATCGCAAGTCTCGCTTGATGACGTCCTTGTAGCGCAGCAGCGGTCGACCCACGCGACGGACGCCCTCCAGCAGTTCTCCATAAAGGATTTCCTTTGGCAGGTGGTCAGGCTCCATGCGATGTGCATGGCCGAGCCATCGAAGGCGTTGCTGAATGAGCAGTGATGGCATGCTCAGTGAGCCGGAGCGCTCCAGGACCTCGGCGTTGATGACTCTGTCCTGCCACCTGATGTGCAGCAAGCGCCGAAGGCAGTGGAGGTGGAAACCGTTGAGTCGCCGCCCTTGTCTGGCATAGGTCGTCCACTACTCGCTGCCATAAAGGAATTTTGTCATCTGGGTCATATAGCATGGATCATAATGCGTGCTTAACTCAATTTTTAACAGGTCCTTTGGCATGCCGCGGTTTCTTAGATATGAAGCCAATCCCCTCAAGCACTCTAGACAAGCGTGGATTTAACAGATAGCTATTTCAGCTCTGTAAGAACAGGAGTGATGTGATCAAATATACCGCGACGAGCGAGTTATGATCCTAGCTGCCTATAGATGCCAATGTGATGCGCCCTTGCATCCCACCTGGTTTCGATTTCGGATTCCCGGGAATCCTCCTCTGGACTAGCATAGCAAATCACATGTAACTCGATGCTAAAGGAGTAAAGGGAAGGCTTCGATGGAATCTTTCATTTAGTTGTCTTCAACAGAAGGAAGTTGGCAACGAAATTTTGCAAAATATTCGAAGGGGGATTTGTTTACCTGGATAACTTTTGAAGTAAGTGAGGGGGAAATTTCCTCATTTGTAATGAAAGACTTGCTGCAATAATTTTGGAAACAGACGAATTCAGCAACGGTAGAGGCCAATTTACCTTGTGTTGAGTTTTTTTCCTTTCTTAGTTCCAAACTTGAACCCGAAGGTTGTTTAACTCTGGAAAACAAAAATGTACAAGATACAAGATATCCCCTTCACCGGTGACGTTAATTGGGGAAAAAAATATAATGCACTTTTAAGGTTCTGCCGCCCAGGGTTAAGTGTTAGTTGAAAATTATGGATATTATAAAATTGCTCAATTTTCCCTCAGTAGCACATTATTTTCAATGAATTCAGTGAGACTGTTGTTGGTAACAGGTTGAGTTACTAAGAAGAAACCGTGAATATAATTTATTTTAGTTACATCAGTTGGTATTGCGAATGACTTTCAATTAGATGTATGAAACTATATACTTTGCATGATTCGAATTGAACTGAAAGTCTAGTGTCTCAACACTGCCCAGCCATAGGCAATATGCTGCGATGTTTCAGCCATGTATTATAAAAAGATGTGCTAGCTACCCACTGACCCGGCCATTCTTAATTGATAACCAATTGCCACGCCTCGTTCAAAAATGGCAGTTTCTCTTCCCTACACAATTCGAACGTCCAGTCCAATTTTTCTTCGTAATTACTACGGTTAACTGACTACCTCTTCACCAGTTGTAGTCACTACGGAGGTAGGTAGTCAATCTAGTCGTTTTTTTAACTTTTCCGCATTTTTTCCCACAAATTCAATTCTGTTCCTTCCTGTTTTCCCCTCACTCTTCCGGGTAACCATAGGTAAACTTTGTGGTTTGTGCAACTCCTCTATTTGCGTTATTGTATTTTTGTTAACCGTTCTTCACATTCAGGCAACTCCATTATGGCAAGCACAAGGCGGAATCGAACAGTCACTGAGCTAGCCTTCTGTAGAGGACCCACCGGGCACTGCACACAGACTCGAACAGGCTGCGCTGTTGATCAGCTCAACGCCAGCATTAACAAGATTTCAATTTTTCTGGGGCAACTATGCCAACGTATCACCTCCGGGGAATGTTCTCGCGGAAGCGCGGAAAACTGTCTCACACTGCTCAACGGGCACAAAAGAAAAAATGAAATTCAGCGAAACTCAAAACCATCAGTGGCCCGGGAAGCACCTCACCCCAGTTGAAATACTGGCATATTCAGCAGACGCGTCAATCTTTAAAGTTTCACCCCTGAAGCAGTATTATAGTGGGTTCGCACGATACCAAGCTGCTTATCAGCTGTGTCAAGGCGTACAAGCCAGTCTCCAACTCCACTGTAGGGAAATGGGCCAAAAATGTTCTGAAGGATTCGAGAATTGATACAGGAACATTTCCTGGCAACAGCGTGAGACCAGCCTCCACCTCGTACGGTTTTTTTTAACTCTTTTGCCACAGGGGACTAACTCTCGCGGAAATCCTTAAAGCAGGTGGTTAATAACTCTATTCCAGGGATAAATATGTCTTATTCCGGCACATTTATCCATGGAATAGAATTATTACACCTTTCAGGAACCAGCCCCAGGCAACAGCCCATCAGTCGGAGCCTCCATCTACCACTTTGTTTTTATGAAGTAGAATAATATATATATTATATATATATATATATATATATATATATATATATATATATATATATATATATATATAAATGATTTGGTTGAAAAGTTAAAACAAGACTAGATGTTGCATCTCGACAACGCTGTTTCGTGAGTTGCCTCACTCATCAGGAGTTTAATACTAAATGTATCTACAACAATCGTCACTTTAAATATCCTTGAAATCTACCTAAAGGTTCCCCAAGGACTGCTCAATTACTACGCTGTAGTGATTTTTTCCTATGTCTACAACATGAAACAAGTTCATTTCTTTTGTTCAGTGTGCAGCGGTGTGGTTCGCGGATTATAATGAACTTCTCAAGTAAGCACAAGTTGCAACGTTTGCTTGCACTGCTATACGGTTTGGCGCGTGCTATAATTTGCCATGTAATTACGTGGTTAATATTATTGTCCTTCAATGACCAGACGTATTTGCTGAGCTCCGTTGAGCTCAAGGATATTTAAAGTGACGATTGTTGTAGATACATTTAGTATTAAACTCCTGATGAGTGAGGCAACTCACGAAACAGCGTTGTCGAGATGCAACATCTAGTCTTGTTTTAACTTTTCAACCAAATCATTTATTTCTGCTCTATCTAACGATATCGAGCACTCTATGCAGACAAGTCGATTTCCTGTCTACTTATATATATATTATATATATATATATATATATATATATATATATATATATATATATATATATATATATATATATATATATATATATATATATATATATACCCCGTAGAATAAAGAAATGAAACCCATCCAGTAAATCAACTGATTAATTATGTCGAATGAAAAACATGAAGAATTGCCCTGAGCGGGATTTGAACCCACGTCTCCCTGAATACCGGTAGGGTGTGATGACCACTACACCATCAGGACAACCACGCTGGCAATGCAGCTATCGAGATAGTGAATTGGCCTAACGTGAGTATCCCGGGATTCTTTCACTAGTGAGATGGGAAAGCCTAAACCCCTTCATAGCCTTAAACCTAAGGATCGACTAACGATTCACAGGCAAACACCAACTTAGGCATCAGCTAATCAGAGGGATCAAGTTAATGATGCAGGCTTATTTATATAGACCGTAGAATGAAGAAATGAAACCCATCCAGTAAATCAACTGATTAATTATGTGGAATGAAAAACATGAAGAATTGCCCTGAGCGGGATTTGAACCCACGTCCCCCACGTCCCCCTGAATACCGGTAGGGTATATATATATATATATATATATATATATATATATATATATATATATATATATATATATATATATAAATGAATGAATAATCAGGACACGATCATACTTTTGCCTCTGGTTTTCATACAGGTCTGTTCCGTACAGGACGTTTAGTTTGTCCTGCACTCATCAGTGTGTAACCAAGAGTGATTTTATTCGTTGAAGATTACCGCTTTTTAGTCATACATGGCCGTTTGTGTTGCACGCTCCTATTTACCTAACGTTCTTCAATAGGTATTTCTCATTGTGTCTACATTTACTAATCAACTCGCTGCGCTTATTGAGTGTTGCTGTTTGCGGCTGGCATATGATGTAATATTACATCATATGCCAGCCGCAAACAGAAGAACTTGGTTGAAGAACGTTAGGTAAATAGGAGCGTGCAACACAAACCGCCATGTATGACTAAAAAGCGGTAATCTTCAACGAATAAAATCACTCTTGGTTACACACTGATGAGTGCAGGACAAACTAAACGTCCTGTACGAAACAGACCTGTATGAAAACCAGAGGCAAAAGTATGATCGTGTCCTGATTATTCATTCATTTATAATTGCCCTACCGCATGGTATAGAGCACTCTTAGTACAGCAAATACAAGCCTACTTTACGTATATATATATATATATATATATATATATATATATATATATAATGATACATTTATATAGCGCGTTTACTATAAATATTCGATGGCGCTGTTTACAACCGAAATTGGTTAAACTTAAAAAAAATAAATTATACCTAAAATTATATTACAATAAAATTATATTATCTGAAACTTAATGTAGATAATTAAAAATATATTGATTAGTCTAAGTAAAATCTAAAATGTCATTTTTTTGGATATTTATAATTATATTTATATAAATGACTGACGCTCATTGATAGGCATGTCTAAATAAAAATGTCTTGAGTTCTTTTTTAAACTTTTGTATGTTAGATATTTGTCTGATGTTGTCA
>OX421449.1:36832101-36834601 GCA_949126865.1 Montipora capitata | reverse complement strand
GTTTCTCGTTGCCGTCAGACATTTTAACATTTAATGAATCTTTAAACGTGATGCCGGTGCCCCCACCACGTCTCCCTGATAAACGAGGAAAGCTCCTGAATTCGTAGCCAGTTGGTGACAAGCCCGCAATGCTTACAGTGTCACAGTCTTTTAGCCAGGTTTCGGTAAACACACAGATGTCGATGTTTTCGCTTACTATATGAACAGGCGAAAAGAAGATTGCTTTTCTGATTCGAAACATGTGATTTACGCTTACTTTGTTGGTAGAACCACTTTCGCACCATTCTTGGTCATGGTAAACGTCAATAACAATTGAAAATGGAACGGGGAGGCGTTTTCAAAACTTTGAGACTTGTTTCCCGCATTCGGCCGCCATCTTGGATCGCCCATTCATGCGGACCACCTAGGGGACATCTTTAATTAGCGCGGCAAATTGAAAAAAGTTATTGCTGGCGAGCCTTAGCGAGGCAGCAGCCTATTCTTGATAGTAGCGAAAAAAATTAAAATTTGTGGAATGTAAGATCGGAAGCACGCGCAGTCGATTATGGTGTTACCATGTCTATAATCCGGGGTATTGATACCCGTGATGACGTCACGTACACGTGGAAGGGAATCTTGCAGCCTCTCAGCCTTCGAGTCGTCATCACTTCTCTCCATCCCTCAAACTGACATTTCCCTTTTTATTCAACTTATACGACGTACATACAAAAATTTGGTTTTATCAACGGAGTTGATAATGTAAATTGGCCACCGTACAGAGATTCTAAAAGCTGACGTTTCGAGCGTTAGCCCTTCGTCAGAGCGAATCCAGGAATTATGGGTTACGTGTAGTTTTTATAGTAGAGTAGGAGCTACGCTATTGGTGGTAACATGGCAACGTGAAAAATAGGAATATATTAGTTAAGCGTTCGTTAATACCGTGAGGATTAAGGGTGCCGATTTGGAAGATATTCTACCAGTCTCGGGATCATTTTGGAGTAATTTAAAATTATTAAGAATGATACTTTTGACTTCGTGATTATGAGGGTGGAAAGTGAGGGTGAATGGAATTTTGTCATTCTTATCTTTTTGTGACTTTTGTAGTGATGACTGTCGATCAAATTGTTGGGCGCGATGATGGCCCGCTTTGACCACAGAGACAGGATAGACACGTTTTTCGAGAAACTGGTACATCTCCTCTGATTTGCTGGAAAAATCGGAGTCATCACTACATAGACGTCGAAGTCTAAGAAATTGAGAATAAGGAATGGAGTTCTTGACATGTGATGGATGTGATGATGAATACAACAAATAACTGTGAGAATCTGTAGGTTTGTAGTGCACACTGGTACATAGCACGTTGCCACTAATAGAAACTTTGATATCTAGGAAAGCCAATGAAGTTTCCGAAATTTCCCAGGTATATTTAAGAGCCGGATGAAAAGAATTGACGGAGGTTATAAAATGATCGAGTTCTTCTCCGCTAGATGAAATAGCGCCGATACCATCGTCGATGTAGCGGCCGTAGAGTTCAGGTTTGGGGCCGTTCAGTACTGATTAAAAAATTGGTGTTCAACATATCCTACAAAAAGATTGGCATAGCTAGGTCCCATTCTTGTACCCATCGCTACACCATTAATTTGTTTGTAATAGTTGCCGGCGAATGAAAAACAATTAAGCGTTAAAACTAGTTCGGCAAGGCGGAGGAGCGTTTCCGAGCTTGGTTCTTTGACAGTGCGTTGATCGAAAAAGTGTTTAAGTGCTAGAAGACAGGGGCACCCAACGTCAATTTTCGGAAAATATCTGTTCGGAAGACGATTTGAGATTTAGAATTTTCGGAGCATTTGTTGTAAAATTTCTTGCTTGCCTGCCTGTCCTAGGATTTTCGAACATCTAAAAATTGGTATAATTGCCCATTTTTAATGGATTTTTACCCTAAAAGGTCACCTAGAATTTTCGGGAGCCTTTTTTCTGGCTCAAATTTTCGAAAAGGTAAGTTTTCATCCCTATAATTTTCGGATTTCTAGACTTTCAGCTAGGAAATCCGAACAGATGAAAAATTTTTGGGGGATTAAAATATACCTATATCTACCGTCTAAATACTAAAATACGTTTAACAATGCTATGTTTAGTGGTTTTGAACCATATTCTCGTTGGGTGCCCCTGAGAAGACCTTCGCTATTGTTGTTCAACCGCTGCGACCACTAACCTTGTGCTCTAGTATTTTTTAATCCACAGATTTCTAACAGGAGACCCAAGACGACGATGCCAAGCTTGAAGAAACTCACCAAGGAGCTACGCCCGGAAATCGTAAGTTATCTTTTTCCTTTTTCCACACTTAGCAGCAACTTAGCTTTCCGTTTAGCCACTCTCATTTTCGCCAAAACTCGGTTTTGTAGTCACATCAACTTCATCGGCCGCACCCTGCTAGCAGAGCCTTTCTTTTGCTTGCTCGATTTGGCGTTCTCGAGAAAGGCTCTGCATGAATCGAGTAAGATCTTTATTGAATATGCGTTGCATG
>OX421449.1:36824601-36827101 GCA_949126865.1 Montipora capitata | reverse complement strand
ACAGGGGAGATGCTAACAGCGCCGCTACTGAAACAACTTACCCCAAGGCTGTTGAAAATTTTGTTGCTGAAGACAATGCAAATCTAGATCATTTATTCCTTCCGCTTCCTGTGGAAGAAGCAGTGATGATGAGAAATGTGGACAATGATATTGCCTTCCCGGAAACAGAACCAGCAACTGCTGATCTAATTAGTTTTCATGATGAAAGTGATGACGAGCAGATGCCAATTCCAAGTGAATTCCGACTTGATGAAGCCTTGTATTCTTTTTCCAAACATACCACAGACATAATGCCCCTCAGTTTCTCTGAACTGGAGCCATTAGAGCACATGCCTGCAGAGAATTTGTTGAGCAGATTGAGTGCACCAGTTAGGAGTAGGGATGATAGTGAATTGAACTTGACTGTGAAACGGGACCCTTTGCCTCGAAGCCAAAGACCAAAATCAGAACGGAGGAGAAATAATGTACATACAGTTTATAATCCCCACGAACTTCAAAGACTGGACAGGGGTAAATCTTGGTCACTACCTAGACCATCATCTGACCAGGATATTACTGGATATAATTTGGAGCGGATAAAGGAGCACATGAGTATCTTCAGACATCTTCATAATCTTTACAGTGCATCAATTCGGGTGAAATGCAAAGAATATGGATGGAATGATTTAACTTTGTCGTAACCAAATTGTTAACAGTGATAGAAAGTGATGTACAAATCAAAAGATGAAAAAAATGACAACTGTCATCTAGTTTGTTTTCTAGCTTTGCTAATAAGAAGGTTCCTAAGAGTGCTGATCAGTTCCTAAAGAACAGCACTCTGGTTGAGTGCTTTAATAGAAAAAGAAAGTAATGATAGCAATGTTCTTGGTGGCTAGTTGACTATCAGAGAATTCAACTCCTTTACTTCCAGACCCAAGTTGCTTTCTGCCCTCACAATTTTTGTGAAATTCTTCTAATTTATGAAATTTGGAAAACTTGAGTGAAACATTGTCAGTCTGTTATATTTTTTGGGTCAGTGTTAGACTTGAGAAGCTACTATCATAAAATTTGAGGTCAGACCTCTCAAGAAGTTCATACTTTTTTCATCTATAATGTGGCATTTCGCTATTTTTTATCTTGAGGAGGTTGGAATCTCTAGACTGTCAAAATTATCATGTTCAAGATTGGATTTTTTCAGGCTGCAAATGATCTTTCATTAGTACATGTGCTTGAGAATATACTGTCTTATAGAAATGAAACTTATATCATGTTGTACAGGAAATACACTTTACATTTGGACAGAATTTAATTAAACATGGTAATTATGACAAATGACTTTAAACAAGAATTTCTAAAATGAAATTTAATTGAAAATTGGTTGTAAATTGTTTTGAAATACCCATGACAAAAGAGTACTAAATCTGTGACAAATGTAAATTCAGTAGATAACAATAATAATTATTATTACACTACTTTAGTCTGTTGCTGTTTTCCTGGTCATGGTGTAGAATAATTATTGTTGATGCCAAGATTACATTAACAGAGTAACATAATAGTTCTAGGACTTAAGGGAAAAGTTGAATATAATTTATTTCTTCTTTTTTCCTTAATTAAATTCATGAATGAATGTAATTATAGTAATATTATTTGTCAAAGAATATCAACTGAAGATAATTAAAAACTTTACACTTTGCCAACAGAGCATCATGTTTAAAGCATGAAGCAATGGGATGACTGTGTATACATAACAATAAACCACTCCTTTTTTTTCAAAATAGACCTTTTTACAATTATATGCTTAGTTACCTGTTCTGTAAATGAAAGTCAGGTTGGAGTTGACCTTGTGATGATACAGACCTCCCTCATTTTCTTATGTTAATAATATCGCTCTCATGCAGATTATCTGGAAATTACATAAGAAAAGCAGTGAGGTTTCTATTGAAACAAGGTCAACCCCAGCCTCACTTTCATTTGTAGGTCAGGTAACTAAGCACACAACTGTAAAATGGTCTATTATTATTGTTTCACAAAGTTTTACTCTGTACGTAGTTTAAGCCACCATGTATCTCATTTGGTACAGGAAAGTTGACTTTGATTCCCTTTCACAAAGATTTTATTTTTAAAATGAAATTCAAATTTGAAAGACAACATGTCGGGGGTTTAAAACACAGGTCCGTGTACGTTTCACTGTGCTACGGATAAATAAACAACATTAAAAGTGTCTCCTAGCCCTAATCACTCTACAAAAATGTTGTTTCAGGTCTAGGGGGAAATTCTGGATTTAGTTGTTCATCATTGGAGCAGGGACTTCTGTTGTTGACCTGTTGAATGTGATTTATCCCGGCGATTTTTTTCGAGATTACCCAAATTCAATCCGTTTCAATCTTGTCCATTTGTGCCCATCCATCCTTCTCTTTCCTTTCGCTGTATTTTCTTTACGTTGTTCAACAGTTTTAAGTTGTTATTGCAAAGTTTCATTTTACTTTTTGGGCATTTTGGGTGTCATGAAATTACATCATTT
>OX421449.1:36812101-36819601 GCA_949126865.1 Montipora capitata | reverse complement strand
TGTTTTTACTTTTGTTAGATGTCAGTGCATCAGTTGGTCTTACATTAATGAAGTGGGTGTACACGGACCAAGCAGAAATTCCCAATGATGAATCATTTCTTATAGAGCTTGTTAAGACTGCTAAAAAGTACAGGCTTAAAGAACTGAAAGAAAGGTGTGTACAGTCTTGTATTCCAAAGGAATTAGCTTGGTCTTTCTAGTGCGTACAACGATCATAAATGCTAAGGTGGGGAAAAGAAACCTTGAAACATCCCAGTTAAGTGCGTGCTCCTACCACTTATATGTATTGAGTGCTCCCTACAGAATTTTCTTAGTGCGCTGAGGGAGAAAAAATTATTGACAGTTGTCAATTTGAAGAGGATTCTGAGTAGTTTTAAGATTTTAATGACAGCAATTTACAATATAATTATTTAAAAGGAAAGCAGTGAAAAAGAGTTACCAGCATGGTAGCAAGTTGAAAAAAGTCCGAAAAAAAGAATATTCATTTTTCAAAGAAAATAATAGACACCTTCTTAAGAAGATAAAAAGCTAAAATACATTAGAAATTATTTAAAGAATTATTAAAATTATTTAAAGAAAAATTTTCTTTCATTCCATGGTACCTTGCATTATTATTAGGGCAAAACAACTTCATAACTGTATCAGCCTTGCAGTACGTTATGGGAAATCTAAGGTGATCCTTGCAGGTTGTGGCTTTTTATGGCATATTTCATTAATTTAAATTCATGATATTTAAATATACACAATACACAACAGAAAATGCGAGAAAATTAAGAATTACTTGAAATGATTTTTGGTAAAATTGACTGATCGTCTTGTTTTAAAAAATCTCCAAATGTGCACGGTGAGTAATGCCAGAGTCTTCAATATCACATTCCTGGGTCTTGGCCCATGAACTAACTGTGCCATCCTCTTGTATCTAAAATGTTTCTGATTCATCATCTTTCAGATGTGAAAAGATGTTGATGTCTTCAGTTTCGGTATCAAACTGTATCAAGTTCTACCAGACAGCAGAAGATATTGGTGCTAAGGATTTGCAGAAATACTGTGCAGAAATTATCTCTAATCATTGGGTATTATAAAGTTATTTTGCTTTAATATTAAAGTCAATGTTGTAATGGCTGAAAAATTCTCAGTGTGACATACCCTGACAAAGAAATTTCTCATTATTGTTTTGTTCCTGGAATTACTGCCAGAAGTAGATGTTGATTATGCTTTCAAGCCTACAATTTTGAGAAGTGTATCATCAGCCATTGAAATGTTTTTTTTTAATCTCATGCAATCATAAACAGTGCAAATTAAAACGTTCAGTGCGACAAATTAGGCTGTTTTAGGAACAGGACGTGAACAGGACGCGGACGTCGGGCACAATATGAAAGAGACTGGAACCGATTATATTTCCCGCGTCTTAAATTCGGCGTCGCGTTTAGGATGTGAAATCCATCAGTTTGACGTCCTGACCAGAACGTGAAGAGAAATCATGGCAAATTCAGGAAAAAAGTAAGTAAAGGTTAAAACTTAAGTGTGTGAAAACTAGCTTTAACAATAATTATTTGTTATTCTATGAAAAACATCTAAAAGCAAATGTAAAGGCAACGGAATTCGAGGGTTCACAACAAAGGAACTGATCTTTAACATGATGCTGTGGCATTAGTCTTGTGTTTTTGTTTACACAATAATTGTTTTGTTAAATTTAGGCTCACAATGAAGTGGACTGAGGAAAAAGACGTGATGATGATGAAGGAGATTGTGGCTCAAGGAGTATTTCAATACAAATTTGGTAGTCGAGAGAGAGGAAACGTGTGGAATGTCGTGGTGCAAAACTTAAAATGTCATACTGATTTGTTTGATGGCTTGACTGAAAGGGGAGCAAGGGATAGGTATACTTTAATTTCAAGGCGTTTCAAAGCAAAGATTTCAGAGGAATTGAAAAGCAGCGGCATTGGTGGCGAGCCACAGACCGAGTATGAAATTTTACTCGAAGAACTTGTCCATTTAAGCAATGAGGCGGAGAAAAGAGCAGAAATAAATAAAAAGTATCAAGGATAAGGCTAACCTAGAGAAGCAGAAGGCGCCGGACATCAGAAAAAAGGCTATGGAAAAAATGGGGGAAACAAGAAAAAGATCTGCTGAAGATTTGGAGGAGGAAGAAGAGGAGTTCCAAATAAAAGAACAGAAAAAGAGGAGGAGAGGATCAGAGACCATGTTAATTGTGGCTTGAAAAGAAGGCAGAGAGAGATGCTAAGTTCAGAGAATTACAGCTTGAAGAACAAAGAAAAGATAGAGAGATGCAGCGAGAAGAAGGAAAAGAGCAGCTGGACCTCCAACAGAAGCAGTTGCAGATGCAGCTTGAAAATCAACAGCAGCAGCAACAACAGCAAACTATGCTGATGCAGCAAATGATAAGCATGATGCACCAACTGCAACAACAAATGCAGCTCGTGTTTTCAAAGCTGCACAACAGAAAAAAGATTCATTTTGAGTTTGAAAACATGAGGTCCATTTGTTGTTGCTGTTGTTGTTGTTCAGTACTTAAAGCTGTACAACAATAACAAAGATTCATGTTGACCTTAAGTATTGACGTATGCGTTTGCCACCACCTGAGTGGACATTTCACTTTTTATTGTTACTGCAACAGTCTACATTTTGGAATCAAGGAAGCCCCATATGCGGCAGGCAAATACATGACAGAGTAGAATACAAGCTCGACTATATAGTGGAAACTTATCATCTTTTCAAATTGTCTCATTGAAGTAGTTGTACTTTCACATATTCAAAGCTTGTGACTGTATGGAACAGAACTAAAGAACTGTAGCAAAAAAGCGATGTGAATTACTTTTGAAACCTTTAACTGCATTACTCAAATAAAAATTGTTTCAGAAATTGTTTTACTTAATTATTCAGCATATATATATTATAATCTCCCATCCTCCAGATCTTCATGAGTATATCTGGTAAAAAAAAATGTATGTACATATTACATTTTAAGGGACATATATAAATAACAATAAAAAAAAAAAACAGTTTTAAAAGGCCCACAAAATATAAATTAATCTGTCCAATCTGTTTTTGTGAATTAAGGCTACTTAAAATAGTGTACGGTATAGACCCTGTATGCATACAGTTACCATACTCGTAGATCATGGTATAATGGCTCATCATATAGCTAAATAGCTTAGCCCATTGATCAAAACACTAGAATTGCATTATCCAATGATTCAATTTTTAATAAATATGTATATTGGAAATTCATTAATATGCGGTTCATCTAATCACTACTACGGCACAATGAAATGATATGTATTAAGTTCATAATGAGTAAACTTTTTTTTACTAGAAATACTCATGAAGATCGGGAGGATCGCAATCAAAATATTCAGAGACAATATTGCCATACAAGCATGTATGGGCATTTTGAAGAATTCCACAAACTAAGTAAATTTTTCCTATTGGACTGAGACTGATTTTAATCTGCTGTTTGAAATCTATGAATTTATTAAATAATAATAGTTTGTGATTGTTCCAAACATCCATTCTACTGCAATTCTGACTTCAGACATGCGCTCGTTAAAAATGGCCAGCTGTGGGGTAAGCTGTACATTCCTAAAAGGAGCTTGTAAGTGAAGACTAATGGGGTAGGCTGGGTCGCCATAAAGACATAAAGGCTGACCATTTATCCAAGCAACTCTTTGCAAGTCCGTCAATAATCCTGATTCACGCAGCATAGTGCTATCATGCCTACATCCTTCATATGGTCCATTCAAGTTTATTCCATGGGCACGTTTATGTCCATTGAAAACTATTTGTTGATTTCTTTGGGTCTTGAACTCTTACAAAGAGTTCCATCGATAAAACCAAAACAGTTTTGGAGCGGAGCACCTCTGTTATGGATAATTTGTGCATAATGTTCCAAAGTTTGAGGAAGAAGAAATGGTTGATTCCAAGAGTTCAAGCGATAGTTATGTGCTTCAAAGGTGAAATCCAGACCATGGTTAAAAATTAAGCACAACTCTGTTGGATTTCGACCAAATCTGAAAACCATGTCACTATACCTACAAGGAAAGGCAAGTCTTTTTAAGAGAATGCAAAGTCCTTCGATACCTGTACAGACAGTTCCTTGGGAGCAAGTAAACTTATCAGGAAATCCTAAAATATGAAGCAGTAGCTCCAGGTCAGCTTTGTGAAATTGAAATTCAACTTTACACTCGGTTTTGTCCACATCATCGAAAGAAAATTTGTCATATTTCCAGTAAGGAAACACTTCTCTTGATACATTTTCCTCGTAAAGAACTGCAAATTCTTCTTCGTCGATAATATCGTCAAAATAAGCAAAGACAAGTGCTTCTCTGACACTTTGAAGAGAGTTCACCATGTTTGTAAACATCACTGGACAATGACGCGTCTTCTTTCCCATGCTAAATCAAATAGATGGACGTCCCGTCGGTCTCAGTTTCCCGGGATGTAACACAGCCAAACAGCACGTCCTAGACCTCTCGCGTCCTGTTTCTAAAGCAGTCTATTATGTCAAGCAACTTGACTGTCAGTGACTGTTGGTAAAACCTTGCATTGCAAGTTGGTCATTAGACAAAAATCCTGACGCTCAACAAATCCTTTACTCGATAATGAGCTAGCAGAATTTTTAGGCCAATTCAGAAACAAAAATAATTATGATGAAAGCTTCCAAAAACGGGCTTGTTATGATCACCTGGATTACAATGACATGCTAGAATCAGGTGGCTCAAAATATAGGTGAGCATGACAGTGTAGTATTAAATGATGTACAGTACATTTGTGTACCTTTTGTGTATTTTTAGCATGACCTAAAGACAGAGGATTTTACAGGAATGAGTGCAGCACTGCTTTATGAAATGTTCAAATCAAAGTCAGGCTTCCCGCTGCACCTTGCAGTCAGACATCACAGAGAGGATGTAGTTTTTTTATTCCTTATTGAGTTTGACTCACAGGTATGTATATAACACCAACAACAACAATTTATTTATCTTATTACGAATGGCATAAAGGGTTTGTCCCGCAAATAGCCGCAAAGTTAATAGAGGCGGGTCAAAACAAGCACAATAATTATAAATTACAAACATACTGGAAATAATGCAAATTTTAAATATTTTTATTGTCATTAATATTACAATTGAAAGAGAACAACCTTCTTTGAATCAACAATTGCATCACGTAAATCTGAAATTATCTTTTTAATTTTCACATTGCCACGTTTTATGTACATTCCGTTGTTACTAATGTAATTAGCATTTTTCCTACTTATAAATTCAACTTCTAACGCTTTGTAAATCTATCAACTGAAGATGACAGAAGTTTCTGTCGAAACATGTTTTGCAAATTTAAGAGTGTTGTCGTTTTCTTTAAAATTTTAACAATTGAAAAGAGATGAAGAGGGAAAAGAGAATCAGATTATACCTGCAAACGAGAAGGATATGCATGATCAGTTTTTCATGAATTAATTTGGTCAATTATCGTTTCCACTTCAATATAGGAGTCTACTGTTTCAAGTATATCAAATAACTTTCCTTTTAGGGATTCTTTAAAAGTTTTTTTGGACTTTTTTTTAGAGTTGCGGGTATCCCGTTACAAATTTTGACCCCAACATGCAAGGAGGCATTTCCAGTGACTCTTCTGTAGTTTCGCTTTTAGTTCCGCTACTTCATCTCTGAGTTCTTTGTTAGCTTTACGCAATTTCTGTTCGTTAGTCATGTTGTTAGGTACTTGCAACTCCGTGGGGGTACAGCTCGCAGCTCTTCTTCACTGTATTGCAAGGAAGTCTCAAGTTACTGACTGACAAAGACCAGACAATAATTTATTAAGATCTTGAAATTGTAGACCAGGGAAATTTCAATTTGTTTTAAAATATTTTTGTCATTGTGGAGTGATGATACTCCAGCCTTAGCTATTAGGCCAGTGACGAGAGTCTGAAAATCAGAAAGGTGTCATCGAAGACACAGTATGGTGCAGTTTTGTCATGGAGACCTTTGCATTTTAGTTGCCTGGTAAATTAAACGAGGTGGATCCGTCCAGCGGACATGTGCCCTTGCACATTGCTTTGACGGAGCAGCAAGAGAGTATTGCCAGAACTTTGGTTAATCATGGCTGTGACGTGGACATGCCTAATATTGCCGATGGCCAATGCCTGTTGCACAAGGCCATAATGCAAGGGGATGAGTTTTCTGCAAGATTTCTGATCAAGAATGGAGCAAACAGTAATGCTGCAACACATAATGAACATGTCACACCATTGCATCTTGCTGCTTCCTACAGGTGCATTGTAAAATAATATTAATGTAACTTAAACTAAATGTTGTTTTTTGAACTCAGAGACCTTAAAAGGACTGGTTATTCATTAGATACGGTCAAACTCCTAAAATTGTGCTGTAAAAATTTTTGGGGAAATGAAAAAAAAAGTTTGAAATTAGGGTAGCCTTAGGAGAGTGCTTGGTGCCAACTGTCTTGTGACTAATCTCACCAGTGTCTGTTGCAGCGATGAGATCAGTCATCTCCCCCTAAAGTGGCACAGGTTTCATTCCCAGACTTTTCGTCACATGTAGGTTGAGTTTGTTTAGTTCTCTACCCTTGTCCGTGTGGTTTTTCTCTGGGTACTCCTCTGGTTTTCACCTCTCCTTAAAAAGCAATGTGTGATTTGGTTTCTATGCACCCTAAGGGCCGGTTCAGATGCCGTACGTCACAATATTGAGTTTGAATTTAGACTGTCTCATTAATTGCACTGAAATTAATTCACAGAAGCATACCATGACTGAAGAAAATTGCAAAGTTGTAATTGTTTCTGCATTAATTTTGATTTGGCTCATGTGAAGTACGGCGTCTGGATCAAAGACGCGCGCACGCTCCACAGCCATAATTCCTGGCTAAGCCATTCGGGAAAAATTGCTTAGCCGATCCGAATTAGACCGGTCATTCTGACTTGATTCAGACGCCATGCTTCACATGAACTTAATTCAATGAATTCAATTTGGCTCATATGAAGTACGGCATCTGAACCGGGCCTAACTCCAATTAGTGCCTCCATGCTAGGAGACCTCACACTTCATCATCAGCATCATCATCATCAAGTACACTCTAGTTCATTATATCAGGGTTTCATTTTGTGAAGGTTCCTCTCAGGACAAGTAAGTTACAATTAGTAGGCTCAAGAATAATGTTCATTATTAAAAACTGGATCATTGGATAATGCAATTCGAGAGTTTTGATTGGCTAAACCATCATGGGTTATCTACAAACACGGCAAGCATATGCATGATTTTTTGTGCCCTTTTATTTTTATTGTGGTCTAGTTTTCTATATTCAGGGCTCGAAATTGCGACCAATACGGTCGCATTTGCGACTAAATTTTTCCCTTTGCGACTAAAATATCTGGAGAAGTCGCAAAATTGCGACTTGTTGTCACCTTCGTTCTTTCGAAACAAAAGGGTTAGCAGTTGCCACTTTGCTGCTACTTTTGCTAAAATAAACAAATAA
>OX421449.1:36804601-36807101 GCA_949126865.1 Montipora capitata | reverse complement strand
TCTCAACACGTTGTCAACGTGTTTGATGGTTCGCTTATCTTTGAGCGGTACTGTATATTACACTCAACTTTGAATATTGTTGCTTGACTCAACTTACACATGTATTATATCTTAGGACGGCTTTACACCGAGCTATAGAAGCTAAAAATGATGCAGTTTTAAGTGTCCTTCTGCAGAAAGCCAAGTGAGCTGAATTCTTTTTTTCTTCAGGTGCTAAATACTGTTATTTCAATAGTAATTAATTTGTTGCACAAGTTAACCCAATGTACCTTTTTTTCTGTTTGATTGCTTGGTGCTTCAACTTCAACCCAACACAGAAGGGAGTCAATCATTCACTCTTTTGTTACCTTCTAACATGACAACCGAAATTCTGTTTGAACTTCCCCAAGTGTCCAATACACTAATCTGTATTAAAGTTTTAAATGGTACAGGTCCAGGGTTGCTTGAAAGCTAGCTGGTAGCCAATTTATCCAGCTAAAAAAGACTGACTTCCTAAATTTAGACAAAGCCCAAGAGTATCAGGGATTTTTTTAAAGTTGCACTGTGCAAAATAACTGACTGAATTTCTTGGCAAGCTGGTTTGCTTTTTCCTTAGCTTCTTTCATGCAGCTTCAAGTTCCATCTATTCAGTTATATTAGCTGCCAATTTATTATATTACATTCAGGCTATTAGACAAGACAAGAAGGCCGACCGCAGTCGAAAGCAAGCCGAAGGCTATTTTTCTTTAGCTTCTACTGTAACTTGTTACAGGGTTCGGTGCTACTCCTATCCCAATGCATGAACAACTTGTCCCTAGTGATACTAGTTTTACCCACCACAAATGGATGGAAAGCTGAGTGAACTTTGGAGCGCACGAGCTGGGATTCGAACCTGTAGCTCTGAGATGCAGGCTGCAAACGATATCCACTACAGCATGCACACTCCGTTGGTCAATATTAAGATGTTCTAACTCACACATACACACACACGTACACAAAAAAACAGGAGGAAGTCAAATCCAGTAAAATAATAGTCAACACATACATGTAGAGCTGTGAAAGTCCTTGTTGGTACAATTCAGGTCAGTTTTAACACTTTATAAACGTGTTTTTTGCATTATTATCCAGTGGTCTTGGTGAATTCAAAACTGGTCAATTTACTTTTTCAATAAAAAATAAGTTCATGTAATATTTACCATCATGATGGTACAGCTGTGTTTTAAATTGATTTTTAAAGAGACATTGCCATTGTTTTTAGACTAAATTTTGAACTGCGCACCAATGAAGGCCATGTTCCATTGTGGTTAGCTCTGTCATGCGACACAGCTGTTGATCCAATGGATGAAGACAGTTTGGCAGCAAGACTGTTGAAGCATGGGGCCAGTCCTGATGCTGTAAACAATATCACTGGTCAGTTCTCTCTTTTACTGTATCCCAGTTACATGTACCCCTCATGTATTTTATTTAAGTGCTGTAATGCATGTAATTTTAAGTTATAGGTACAGCAGATGCGCA
The DNA here is from genome assembly GCA_949126865.1 of Montipora capitata. Taxonomy (NCBI): domain Eukaryota; kingdom Metazoa; phylum Cnidaria; class Anthozoa; order Scleractinia; family Acroporidae; genus Montipora; species Montipora capitata. The sequence goes on along the minus strand of OX421449.1, from coordinate 36,805,607 downwards.
AGATATTTTTTCAGTGTTTACAATGGTCAGCTGTACACATTCCCATGCACCTATAATGACTGATATAATACAGTAGAGAAATTAGTATTCTCCACCCTTCTGTAATTTGTTTTGTTTACAGAGTACTTGTTAAGGTATAGTTCTATAAGGTTCTACATGTCACTGCTTTTCTGTTGGGTCTCACCCTTGTTATCATCAATGAATTTTAAAGAGTTTAAGAAGTCACATTTACATTCTTCTGTGCTAATGTATGTTAACTTTGTGCCCAAAATCTGAACTAGAACATAGTATGTATATATTCGATCTCTTTTACTCACTTTTTCTCATGGCGTATCAGTGGAAAGAAATTGCTACTTTACAACATGTATTGCACCTCTCACGGTGATCAGAAAGAAGTGTAAATGGCTCAAGTTCATTAATTACTTGCAACAAAGCCAGGAAAATTCTCTATTTTTTTCTCTAAGCATCTCTTGAATTCTTAAATAGATTTGAGTTGGTTCTTTCCCTTTCTTGGGCAAGTGGTGTGAGAAAGTTGTTTGTCCAAGAATACAATGTAACATCTACTTGTCCCGGATCACTGAGAGTATTCATTTGGTGTTTTCTCAAATGCTGATAATTAACGTGACATGCAGAGATTTCACTTGCACACAGCTATCAAAAAAATCATTTTTTGTGACCTCACCAAGGCTGATATACGGAACTTGTATTTCCACATTGACTTCAAATTGCGAAGTTCAACGTACATGTAAATGCTGACAATCACGTTGCATTTGTCAAATAAGTCATCAAATGTTATTATGAGAAAGTTGAAGAAGGGGCAGTTTCAGTGTATTGTTGCAGTTTTTTTGTTGTTGTTGTTGTTCTGACTTTTTGGTTTTTACTGAAGGTGATTCCTTGCTGCATATGGCTGCTGCAAGTGGTCTGGAGGAAGCTGGTTTGTTTTTAGCATCACACGGAGCCCAGCCAAACCACACCAACAAACATGGCGAAATGCCACTTCATGTTG
>OX421449.1:36794601-36802101 GCA_949126865.1 Montipora capitata | reverse complement strand
TGCGCAAGTTGCTTCATAACTGCGATGAACACTTTCACTGAGAATCTCTTTGAGAATGGCTTGACGCACTAGTTTCTCGTTGCATTATTAATTACTCCATACTGTTGTTGTTTTCAGTGGAGCAAATCCCAATGCACAGACAACAGAAACTGAAGGCATGAAGGTAAAATCTGTCGAAAGAGCTAAGGCCAGAGAAACAGCAAAGAAAGAAGCGAGACATAAGGCCATAGACATGTTTAACGAAATGCAAGCAATAAAGGCAGCAGAAAAAGCCAAGGAACTGGAGCAGCGGAAAAAAACGCATAAATTACCTTCAACTAAAACTGAGCCTAGATCAAGGGTATCGACGAGTAAAATGAATTCTTTTGAGGAAGACCTCGGTCATAGCACGAATCCGTTTGATGAGGATAACAGCAACCCATTCCTCGAGGACATCAGAGCTGCGTCCGCGGCAGCGTCTGCTTTGTCATTTGGAGGGAATCCTTTTGAGGACACGTCAGAAATGGGCGAGTACCACTCAGTACAGGCATTTTAAAAATAATATAATAGCTTTATTCATTCAATTCAATGAAAGTGAAGGATACCAGTGGTCATCCCTATCGAGGGTAACTGCCCGCAGCCGGATGAAATTGATTGAGATTCGATTTTGACGAGGGAGGAAAAACAGAGTACCCCGAGAAAAATCCTCAGAGTCAGGTTGAGATCGACTGAAACTCAGCCCGCATACGTCCTTGAGTTGATCCCGGGACTCAGAGGTGGAAGGCGTGGTTAATAACCGCTAAGCCACGCTGACTCCCCCACCCTGACATGGGTTTATCAACTGTGTTGATGTGGTAAATTGACCACCTTAAAGAAATCTCAAAGCTGATGTTTCGAGTATTAGGACTTCGTCAGAGCTCTAACGAAGGGCTAACACTCTAAACGTCAACTTTCTAATTTCCTTACGGTTGTCCGCCATTACTCATGTTCCAAACTGACCGATTGGACCTCAGAGGGTTGGATCTAGGGAAAAGTGAAAACATGTATGCAGACCACGAGGTTAAAAATTAGCCAGTATCAAAGATACCATAATACTCTTTGTTTGTCCCTCCAAAATTTTGCATAGGAATTGTTTTTTTTCTCTTGGGACTTACGATGGTCCCAAGAGAAACTGGAAACCAATGCTTATGCAAACTTTTGGAGGGACAGACAAAGAGTATTATGGTATTTTTGATACTGGCTAATCTGAAAGCCCAAAACTCCTGTGCTGCATATTAATTCAGTCGCGTACACACGCTTTGCATTCTTAAACTAGTGAGACTTTGACGTCATTTTCTCCTCGATCCAGCTCTCTCAAGAACTTAAAGTTAGACCATTAAATAGGAAAATTCCAGTTGAAATAAACAAGTGTCTTTTTGAAATTAAGGCTTAAAACTTGGGTCTCTTGGTGTTTAGATAACATAGTTTTGAAATCCAAAGGAAAAAAAAGATTTGATTTTTTGATCATAGTATCAGTTTAAGTGGGAGATGTTTCGTTTTTTTGGATGATGATGATACGTGTGAGAAAGTCTTTTGAAATTTGTTTTAATTCCACATGCTATCCTATCAGAGTCCAGCTCATTACCAGACCCTTCACCTCCTAGTTCACTGGAGATTTCTGAAACAGACGCTGTAGAGGCACCAACAGAGGACACAATCAATAAACTGATCGATGACAACCAGTTGTATAAAGACCCCTACGTTACGGCTGTGATAACGGAATGTTATGGAAGGACACCATTACATATTGCTGTCACTGATAAACACGAAGATGTCGTAAATTGTTTTATAGATTTTCAAGGTAGGTCGCTCTTTTGGCTTTTTTTTTGTTTGTTTCTGGCCATGTCATCAGTCATTTCTACCTCGGATTTGCACCGCTTGTCATTTGTCTGAGACTCGCAATACAAGCAACAGTACATAGGCAATTCGTCAGAATAGTCGAAATTTGTAATTCTTTCCGGCATTTTGTAAATTGCCTTTCGTCGGGACAAGAGACGTTTGATAAAATAAATGTCCTTTGAACACGAATTAGAAATCTCCACCGCCAAAGAACTGAAAATAAATATTCTCGTGTCCATTAATCTTGCCCTCGCAACAGCAACATGATAGTTTCAACCGAGATGGTACAGTCACCTTCCATAAAGTGAACATTAATCTAACCGGGTTTGGGTGTGAGCTTACTTTGTCGTCGCTAGTTTGGGTTTTTTTTTTCCGTAAAAGAAATCAATGCTTTCCATTTCTTTCTAGTAATCCCATTTTATTGTATTTCTCAGTTTGTACGCGCGCTGTGATTGGCTAAATTTAATAGCGGGCCGTATTCTACAGTACGACCCGCTGTACAGCCCCCTAAATTTAAAATTTCGAGAAAACATTATCTAGCAAGTTTTTCATGTCGTTTCTGTTACATAAACTTGTGAAACTGTTTGAATCTTGCAAGCAACTATTTCAAACAGCCAAGAAGATTTAGTTTTTCGGATTTTGACACGGCAATCTTTGTGGCAGTTGAACCTTCCGCTTGACTTCGACTAATTTCCTTGCCCGCGCGCCGGATCAACCTCAGAGATATAATAAATATCTTACTAACCTCGCTTTCTAGGTCCGTGCTGTAAGTTACGGACCCTCGTTTTTTCCCCGTTGATTTATCGCGCCATAAATCAACGGGAAAAAACTGGGTCCGTAACTTACAGTACGGACCTCGGACTCGATCAGTTAGAAGTATGTATCCTTCAATTTCGATTGTCATCATCATTATCAGTAGCAGTATCATTATTATTATTATTATTATTATTATCATTATTATTATTATTATTATTATTATTATTATTATTATTATTATTATTATTTATGTACTCTATTCTGCGGAGATGTACTAATAGTTCTTAGTCCTTTTGCACTGAATACGTCTCAGGTAGTCTTGGGCGAGGCGGTCGTCTTCCTATTGTACCAGACTTTAACCTGTCAGATAGTGAAGATCAGACTCCCTTGGAGCTGGCTTTATGTACGGGGCAGATGTCTGTTGCTCGTAGGCTTATTGAAGCAGGAGCCAATGTAGAACTACAAACCGCAACAAACGGTCTCACATTATTACACAAAGCGGTGAGAAGAGGAGACAGTGCCAGTGCTTTGTTTCTGCTGGATCACGGAGCCGATATCAACAACAAGTATGTCGGTTTTAAGTTTTGGGTTTTTCAATAGTGATTCGTGTAATAGTCGGAGAAAACCTTGGTGAACTTAATGGCCTTCAAATTAGTGGGTCAGACGCGCTCTTCCACTACAAATCTACTGGGGACTCGTATGAACTATACTAGGTTTGGCTCAGTGTTATTCTCGTGTGGGATTTCTCGTGCAAAGAATGGTGAATATGAACGGGAAACATGTTATCCGACAAAGTTGAGGAATTGTTTTCATCACTCCCCATTTTATAATGAACTCGTCAAGGCAGTCTTAAAAAAATAAGGATTTGTAAGTTGCATGATCGTTTGATATTCCAGCCGTTGCATTTTCTTTTTCGTTCTCAGCACGCTTGTTCCCTAAACTTGGTTTATGGGTGCAGCTTACTCGATTTTGTTTAATTCAGAGTCATGGCACCCCAACATTGACCCTAACTCGAGTAATCTTCGACGCCAGTTAGGAGCATTGGGGCTTAGTCTCCATGGCTGCCTGCGGGTCACCGCAGTTCTCTTTCACGAAGTGTATCATATGGATTGAAAAGCTAGTGTTATATAATTGTATAGATATATTGTTGTGTCCCTTTCTTTTTGTTTGCTCTTTAGGACCAAAGACAACAAAACTCCCCTGCAGTTAGCAATCCAGTGTCATCTGCAGCCAGTTGTGGACGCTCTTTGTCAGAAGGGAGCGGATTTAAACAATTGTGACGAGAAAAACAACTGTCCACTGTGGGTGGCTCTTAAGAGCGGACAACAAGACATCGCAGCTACTTTGGTAAGCCTCTTAATGTTTGTTTTTTTCTCGTTATCACGGAATACATTCGTGTGCTCAGTAGAGCGACTTTCGTATGACTTTGAAAAAGTGTTCGCCGTTTGTTTCACGGACCAATGTTTGGCAAGATTAAAACAAAACTTCTCCTTATTCCCGCCAAGGAAACTCCTAATATGGGCAGTAAACAGTTCGATTGCCCAATCACACTACTGCGTTTCAAATGACGTCAATGCGAAATGTTGATCTCTTTCCAGAAAGCTCCGTGAAGAGATGCAAAACCAATGAAAACTCGAGCTCGTTCGTTTTTGTTCGATAAGCCAATTAAATGTTTTGCATTTTTGTTTACGTTCTGTTTTTACGTTTATTTTTCAAGGTCATTGGAAAGTCGCACTAACTTGGCCTTTTAATGTTACGTGGCCGTGAGTGAACTTGTATTAATAATAACAACCTAAATGAAGAGGTAGCATTTTTTCAATGGTGACTTGGGGATACTCGGAAAAATCCGAGTGCTGCCTTGCAGGAGTCGATCCTACGACCCGATTCCGACCGTCCGATTTATCGGAGGTCGAAGCGTTGGACTCCTGCAAATGAGTAATCGGATTTTTCCGGTGTTAGTTAACACGATGCGTTTATTGACTAAAAACTGATCAAGTCCCCCCAGTTTTTTTCTTTTCTTTAATAATTGTTATTTCTCTAGTTTGCTGTGTTCTTATTAGGCTTCATTAATTAAGAAAGAATCTTTTGAGAATGATTTCGGCGCTTTTGCGTTCAGAGCGTGTACAGTCATAGCATCTGAAGAACCGCTTTGCTAAAGAAACACATCTGTTCTCTTTTGTTCACTGAAGTTATGTCATTTAAGACAAGGTAAAAATCTGGATGGATGAACGTCTCTACATATTTCGTGCTGTACACCTCAGGGAGTTGGGCGGGCGATAATGACCGTCATCCGCGCCTGAGTTTCAGTTTAGTGATCTCAGTTTGACTCGAGGGTTTTTCTCCGTAGTCATCCTCTTTTCCCCTTCATCAAAATCGACCCTCAGCCAATTTGGTCTGGCTAAGTTCTTGTGCTCCGATATCATACATGGGCCTATAGCAGCTGCCAGAATCGCCTTATACTGTATACTCATTCGCTCCTATCTCGTCTAGCCGCACCCTTGGCAATTCAGTCCCAATCTACAAGGAGAGGTGATTTCTATGACCTGTTCTTTCATCGGTGTTTTTCACAAGATGTATGCAACCCTAACTCTTTCAAGGCAACACCATATTTTCCTCTGCGCATGCGTATAATGCCGTTTTTTGTACTGTCATGCAGGTTAAATATGGCTGCGACACCGATGCATGGAATGTGGGTCCTAATGGATGTACCCAATCCCTTCTCCATCGTGCCATCCAGGAGCGTGATGAACCACCAGCGTGTTTTCTGATTCGCAGTCGTTGTGACATCAGCAGGTAACGGTCCGAGTCTGTTTCTTCTGTCATGTCCTCCGAATGAACTCTGACTGTCTTATTACGGTGTGCTGACAAGTGGACACGCTAGTGAGAGTTATCTCTTCTCTAGACGTTTTGAGTCCAAATGCAGCTTCTTGATTTACTCCGACTCGTAGGCTCTATTAGAAGTATTCGCAGTTAAATACACAAAACAAAAGAAAAGGAACAAAGCTAATTTCAAAGCAACTTTAAATTCAACTTTCCTTTTTCCGTCGAATCTGAGCATGGTCATGCGATTCAATCAAACGAAAGTTTGTATTGGACAAAGGGATTTAGTTTCTAAAGCGACTGTGGTGCTGTGTCGGTGGGGAAATGAAACAGAAATGGTTTTCAGCTGGGTTGATATGGTACAGTGACCACCGTAGAGAAATTTGGAAGCTTCTACCATATTAACCCAGTTAAAAGTTTGTATTGGCCTCCCTTAGTATCCACCTCCTGATTGGCTCGAATAAGTGTACGAATCTAAAGATTTTTCTGCCTGCAGTCAAACCTCGCTCGGCTTAATGTTCTGCCGCTTCGTGGCCGACTGATTATCTGGCACTGAAGGTTGGGTTTGCTTCAATCTTTTGGTTTTTATGATTTTGAGCTTCAACGTTATAGAGTGTTTTCACGTGACAGTGGAACGGCGGCCATGTTGGTGTCCCCAACTAATCCTCAGGGAATTGAGCTCTATTATCATGCAAACATTTTCTTTTGTCTCGGTGGAAAAAAACAAGATTACTGATCACTTGAGTGAAAACACTCTATAGAGCGTTTTCACATGACGTCACGGCGGCCATGTTGGTGTTCCAAAACAAAGGAATGACGGCTATGATGGTGTTCCAAACTAATCCTCCGGGAATTGGACTCTATTTTTATGCAAATAACTTCTTTTGTTTCAGTAATCCAATATGGCTGCTGGTCACGTGAGTGAAAACGCTCTATTGATAGCATTACATGCATGAATACATGAGGACGTTTACCCATCGCTTCTGAGACCTTTTCTTACTAACACTCTCTAGAGTACTGGCAACCCCTCTCTTGCTCAGTGCGCCTAGCGTGACTCAAAAAAAAAAGTGTTTTAAAACGCTTAGCTTGAGTTGAGCGTAGTAAGTACGCTCAACAGACAAGCAGCCTTATAAGCAGCTCAGACTCTTTTTTTTTTTTTCAATTCATTGTTTCTAGTCCCAGACGGCCTGGTCCTGACGGCGATGGAGGTGTAGAGGCTTGGGATGGAATGACCCCTCTTCATTTAGCATGTGAAACTGGTTTGGACAACGTAGTGCAAGCTTTGGTGGAACATAAAGTGAACGTAAACTGCAAGGTTTGTTTTTGCGCAACTAAGAACAGTGATTAGCAAGTATTTTGTCTGATTATTGTTCCAAATCTCGTCATGCAGGATTCAGAGAGTCGCAGTCCAATACATATCGCCATTACCAGCAAACATCCCATCGTCATCAGGCTCTTGCTCAGTCACCCGGAACTAAATATGAATGTGACGGACCGCTCAGGACAGACGCCATTCGCGGTTGCCTTGAGGACACGTGATCACGAGGCTGCAGCAGCGATCTTATCACGTGAACCAGGCGCTGCTGAACAGGTGACTGAAAAATGTTTGGAATCTGTGAAAAGATTTTCGGCAAGTTAGAATGTAGACCGATTAGAAACGATTGCATTTACATCATTAACCAATCTGGAAAAAATACATTCAGTTGACTTCTTATGCGAGAAAAAAAATCTTTGGACAAAAGAACCTTTGACTCTTCTTTTGTGTCTCGTTTGAAACTACCGCAAGTTCTTGATCCTTCACGGATATTAGGGTAAGGTCGTACCTCTTGCTGAACACTATATTTCATTGCCTGTATAGTGTCGTACTTCCTATTGCTTCCGGTGCCAAATCCATTTCATTCCTTTCATTCTCGCGATCGAAACGTTCATTCTCCGAACTAGTGCCATAGATTTCTTTGTTGGGTAGTAATGAGAATTTGGGTTTTTATCAACATCACACCTTTTAAACTGATAATATACTTTATTCTCAATACCTGTCTGACTGACATTTCATTGAAATTGTGAGGA
>OX421449.1:36784601-36787101 GCA_949126865.1 Montipora capitata | reverse complement strand
CTGGGTGCGATTCCTCGACTCGGCGTCATATGTGGGTTGAGTTTGTTGGTTCTCTACTCTGCACCGAGAGGTTTTCTCCGGGTACTCCGGTTTCCCCTCTCTTCAAAAATCAGCATTTGACTTGATTTGCGTTGATTGTTAATTTCAGTTTACAGTGTCTCCAATTAGTGCTCCAGCGCTAAATCGACTAGACACTTAAACAAAGTCCCTTTCCTTTCCTTTCTTGTATTGTGGCATTAAAACCTCAAAGCTGCCTCCTTTAGAAGCCCTATTTTTTATTTATGCGCAAGGCACCGTGCTTGTGAATGGTTGGCGTATTTGTATTATTTGAGAGACATATTGGTTCGAAGCGGAGCTTTGTAGCCTGCGGGATCGTGCACAGATAAAAAGACATCCGAAACTTAACCTTAGGTTAGAGCTGAATTTCATTAGACCTGGATTCAACCTGCCATAATTGTTATTTTATCTAAAATATGGCCGCCTGACCGATATAGCTTCCGTCAGAAGGCTATAAACAGAATCCTCGATATGCAATAGAACACGTCCCATCCGTTCAAGATATTAGGGAGTTTAGTTAAGCAACGTCGACGAAAACTTCACTCCAAAATGTAACTTGGCGTTATCATAGAAATTTTGCTCGTTGTGCAAAACGGTCGAAGTATCATATAACGGGATTGGTCTGTGAACGGTTTTAAAGTAAAGGTAGAAAATAAATGGTTCATTGCTTTATGCTCACGTTGTCGTCAAAGCCTTAGGGGCTGTTTACAAGAGAGAACTCACCCCGGCGCGAGTTCCATACCGGTTGACAACTTGACCTCGTATCGTGTTTACATGATGCCTGTGTGATTTCACCGTGAAATCTCAATACGATAATCGTATTGAAATGAAGATACACGCGCCGTTGATTACGCAAGGATAGCGCTACCCGTTCCAGCCTACCGATAGGTCAAGTCCTACCGAAACGATAGGTTGTTCTTCGTTTACATGATGCTGTTGCGGGATTTAATTCGGAAATGAAATTCTCGCTCCAGTCCAGAGACTGGAGTGAACTTGCCCCGGTATCATGTAAACAGCCCCTAAAACTTGGTCCTTTCACTTTTTTTTTGTGGAGTACGTCAAAGAAATTGTAGTGAAATGCGTGCTGCAGCACGATTATTTTTCCCTGTTGGAAGTAGTGATATTGGGGACCTTAAGCAACGACAACGGCGATGGCAACGAGAACGTCACAACTAGTGGGCAAAAACAATAGCTTTGCACGCCCTGCTCATTTCTTTGACGTCGTCTGCAAAACAACGTGAAATAGCCAACTTTGAGGTTTTATGAAGAACGTTAGCGCTTGATATATGGAAAGAACTCAAGTGAGGCCATCGCTACTGTGTGCATGTGATGGATGAAGAGCCTTCACTGATCCACAGCATCAGGAGCTTCTTATGCAACACCCAAGGACAGAGAAAAATCTCTGACCCGGCTGGGAATCGAACCCACGACCTCCGGATTAGATCACCGTTGCTCTACCGACTGAGCTCTGGTTGAGGACCTCTACTTTGGTGTTGTTGTTTTTCTTTTTTTGACACTGATCAATCTGCCTATCTTGATTTCTTATCTTTCAGCCGTCACTGTGGTCGTCTCCTGTGTGCAAAATGTTCAGCGAAACAGATTCCTATTATGAAATACGACTTGCACAAACCTGTTAGGGTTTGTGATGTCTGCTTTGAAATGTTGACTTCTGGATTGAGCTAGCATCTTTTGACCCGTCTGAACCGTGGCACACTTTTCATAACGGACACTGAAAAAGTACAATGGATGCATTCAATCTGCCGTGTAGCTCAGCTTCCCAGCCCGGTTCTTGCTTTTCCCGGACTGCTGGCAGTCGACCTACCGTACTTTGTCACGCAATCGAGTAAAATGACCGAGGAAGGCTTGGGAAGCTTCTTTTTCCTCCTCTTCCAAAGCCTCCCTCGGTCATTTTACTCGATTGCGAGACATAGTATTGCAAGTCATGTATCTGCCAATCGCAGTGCACGCCGCATTAACTCGATTAATCGCCGCAGGTATATGCGAAAAAACCTTTAGCTTCCCTTGGATAAACGTCGCATTTAGTCTAATCAGTAGGGCGTCAAGTCGAATTATTCTCGGGGAATCGAAGAAACAATGGACCATGACGTGAAACACAACAGAGCTGCGTCCTAAAGGGATCTAATGAAATTAGAGGTTGTAAAGAGCTGCGTCCTGACTGAGGGAATCGCTTGGGTATTGCCTTGGAAAAGAAGGTTGATACTACTCAATGAGCCAGCGTTTGTTCCTTCGTTCACTGATTACAACAGTGAACATTACACGAGAAATACAGGGCAAGCCATACAGCACCGCATCACTCGAGTTGACACGGAAGTATTGCGAACACTGCATCATACACTTAGATAACTTCATGCGAACTATCTCACTTTTCCTGTGCAACCGTGAAGCTTTTGTAAATTGAATGTTCACAAAGAAGTCTTTTTGT
>OX421449.1:36767101-36774601 GCA_949126865.1 Montipora capitata | reverse complement strand
ATGAAAACACAACAAATGCAAAACAGCTTAAGCAATATAGCTTCTCATCTTCCCACAATTTTGAGAGCCATCTTCTTCACGAAATTTGCTTCAAAGAAAAGAAAAGCATCGTTTACGGCATCGTTTATCGTCAACATAATTCGCCCGAACAGTTCCTGAATAATTTCGATGATACAATAGAAAACCCGCTTCCTCTGGAAAAACGCTGTGCCTTATACGAACAAGTGCACATTGCCGGTGCTCACGATTTTCTTGCGACACTTTTAATCAACTGTTATCTCATTCCCACCATTGGCAAGCCGACTCGTGTCCACAAAAACTCCGCATCCCTCACTGACATGTCTGTAAATAATCCTGAACAAGTCGCTTCAATCATAGTTAATAGAGAGGACTGGTTTGGAAGCTCGGCAAACATCAGAGGAGCAAACAAAGATGCCAAGATTTAGGTTGGAAAGTCCACGACCGTGCACAATCTTTTGTTTTGCGTTCATACACTATTCTTAAATTACGTAACCAACACGTTTCTATTGGTTAGTTCCTCAGTACGGAGTAAACAACTATTGTGTTTTGTGCACGGTCAAGGCCAAAAAAGAGAACAAAACCTACAACAAAGAAAGTTGTCGGGTTTCATAACCATTCTCGTCTATTAACTATGCTTCAATACATTGGAAATATCAGCAATCTCAGATATAAGTGATCATTTTTCTCAATTTTGTCTACTAAAACTGTCAAGGAAAAACTCTTTAAACGAGCGAAAAAAGTCCATTTTAAAATGAATAGCTTCAGAAATGAAGTTTCCCAAATAAACTGGAATGAAGTCTTGGGTAGACTTTCATATACCGGACTAAAATAACGGAGGACAAAAGAACCATTGTTATCCCGATTAGGCCTTGCTAATTAGGTATTGTTACGTTTCCTTTGTTCTTTTGTTTAATGAACATTAATTATATCGGATCCGGTATATGAAAGACCAGCCGAAGTCTTCGAAAATGGAAACAACATATGTTGACAACATATATTTTCCTCTTTTTATAAGAAGCGTATAAAAAGCTAAATCCCTGTCGAAACGAAAGTTGAAACAATTATTTACCAACTCTCAAGTCTGCAAATAATTTTTTGCTATAAGCCTGTCATACGTCAGGCTAGGGACAAGGTTTGACCTGACATGCAGCCACCCTTGATCGGACCAAAAAATAATAGGTACGCAATGCGTTTATGTTGTAAGCCACTAAGGTAGAAGAGGAGGTGCTGGAAACAAGGGTGTTGAGCTATGATTAATTAAAATCGCAAACTTTGAGAGCGATACTAGATGTGCATACAAAGAAGTTCACCACAATTCTTAAAATGCATATGGGTCGTCTGAGATATAGTCTTTGGCAAGAGGATGAAAAACTGTCTAATACTTCTCTCTACGATTTTTGATTTGATTTCATTTACTTTTTTCTTGCTGATGTTGTTTCAAATCACCAACTGACCTTTTCAGCAATAGCAAAATCATCTTGGATTTCGCATTTGACACAATCCATGGGCTTGTTAGCCTGCATAGACCAAAATGCATCAGGACTCTAGATGGCGTAGCCATTGTGAAAAGTTCAATTCACTGACTAATATATGTCAGTAACACATTGTTTTCCTGCATTTGATCCAAACACAGATTCATTACCTTGATTTAAGTGTGCACAAACTGTATGAGTAGGATCAACTAATTCGTTAAAATGGATAGAACCTTGATGTATGTTCCCATCACTCCTTTGACTAATATCTGCACTAACTGCTTTTATCACTCCTTTGACTAATATCTGCACTAACTGCTTTTGCTGGATCAAACACTCTAGGCCCAGGGTTCTCCTTGCCATCGTTTGACATTCTCTCAAGAACAGTGCGTGAATATTGTAGCACAAAATTTTAGTTAACCATACTGTCACTTCATTCTCACATCTATACCGCTGTATCAAGCATTTTAATGTTGGTATTTGAATACACTGAGGTAAAAATATGTCATGCATACTAATTCTGGTTCCATACTTTTCATTTGTCACACCCATTTTCAAGTTGCTGCTGTTTAATTTTCCTACTGCACAATACTAAATACAGTATTGGAGTACAAAATTACCAATAAACTGCAATGCTAGCTTCAAAGGAAACAAAATGGCTTCTGACATAATTTTGAAGTACTAAACTATTATTTGACACACTGTTTTGCAATGGCAAGTTCACAGCAAACAAAATGACCTTTGAGAAAATTCTTCACTGTAATTGAATTTAGGTTTCGTTGGTTCTCTTCACCATCTCTTTACCTTAATACACGCTAAGTAACTGATCGATTCACCGATCAATAGTTCACGCCGATTGCTGTCTGTATGGAGTGTCACAGATCACCTACAACGCAGTGAACACCCTAAGAACTTTATAGTTCAAAATTTTACTGAGTAAAATTCAGATTTTATTTAGGTGAAACAAAAACAATTGTACTTCAATGATGCAAAGCGAATAAAACCAGTTATTTATGTTACAACATCAGTGGCTTCCGGTGGCCATATCTCACGTTCAAAGCATGTTAGCCCCACAAATTTTCAAACGCTCTGCGCACATGTGAATCTAGTTTGTTTACGATTCAGCATGTCTGCCTCACAAATTTTCAAGGGCTCTGCGCACATATGAATCTAGTTTGTTTACGCGAGTACAGCTCTTTATATGTACCTGACAGATGAAACGCGTATCAATAACCAAAATTACGGGCTTTTTTATGATGTACACTTGACAATTCATAGCAAAAAGAGCAAGTAGGGAATAACATTAAAGACTATCGATAAAGGCTTTTATAATAACTATTGTAGCCGCAGTTGCCGTGGCAGCCTCAAAGCACAATCTCGTTTGTAATACTCGCAAGAACATAACATACCTTGTGCAGTGGGGATACAGAACAGCCTTCGTACCTCCACAAAATAAAGTTGCTTGTAACAAAATAATAATAACAAAAAACTGAAATCGCTTACCCTTCCTATCTCCTGATACAGTAACCATGCGTTTGATAGCCTCGAAGTCGATGGATTTCATCGTAAGTAATCGTGATAGAATCGATAGAATCGCATAGCTAAAGGTAAACTCGCGGTCTGATTGGCTATTGAAGAGAGGGTATTTAGCGCGGTTTACTGACTATGCGGGAAAAGCAAATCTTAACAAGTGTTATTGAAATCCAAAAAGAAAGTTGGGGGTAACCACGCATTTTTCGAAGATAATTAATCAACAATTTTTGTAAAAAGCTTTAAAATACAAAGCAATGTATGGCGTTCTTTTCCAAAATTCAAGCTTAATTATCTCTGAAAAATGAGTGGTTACCCCCAATTTCCTTTTTGGATACCAAGAACACTTGCTAAATTCTGCTTTCTCCGCATAGTTTTGAACCGCGCAAAAATATCCCTGTATTAATAAGCACTGCCTATAGGAAATCCGAGTATCTCGAGATGCGCACAACCTATGCGCAATAACAATGGTAGGCATCCTTTGGGCCGATTTACACGGTGCGATTTTTGTCGCATGCGACAAGCTCACGACAGGCCTAAGACATGACTTACGATTGTCGTAGCGTTTTAAAACATGTTTTAAAATGCTACGACATTTTCCTGACGTACACAACAATCGTAAATCATGTCGTGGGCCTGTCGTGAGCCATTGTCGCATGGGACAAAAATCGTACCGTGTAAATCGGCCCTTAAATTTCACTTGAAAAACCGATATCGCGCTCATCGCGAAGCGATTCGTGCGATATCGGCTTTTCGCGTGAAATTTAAAGTGGAATTCACTCGTCAGGCAGTGAATTATTCTATAAAATCGCCTTTGTCCGATATATCTGTCGTCTCTTGACGGGTTTAATGTCACGTGACTGGACATCGGGACAGGACATCCAGTTTTAGTGACCTTTTACAAAAGGTCAAGGAACGGTTTAATCTTGATGGAGAGATCGTTCTTCAAAAGTATAATGATTCTTGGGGGGTGTGGGTTGATGTGAGCAGTCCGGAAATTTGCCATATGGACAAAATAAAAGTCGTTCGACTGGCAGAGCCCAACAATCAGGTTTGTCTGCTTTCCTTTGTAGTCGCATGAATTTTTTCTCCAGGACTCCTTTATAGAGAGAAAAAAACGCCCCTTCACATATTAATTTACTTATGTTTACACGTATTTTTATCTTTGCCCTCGAAATATAGAGCTTTAAAATATTTACAAAATCGTTTGGCTTTATAAATATATTTTTAACACTGCAACTTCCAATATCATGCTACTGTCTGATGATAATTAACTGTTTATCTCCCAAAATTTGTAAATTGAACATTATACAGATTTAAAAACCAGAATTTTAAATGTTTAATACTACACTTCCCTGTTTTTAGGTGGGCCAAGTAATTTATAGCTTATATAGCTATTGTTTAGTATTTAAAATTTCAAGACTCAGAAAAAATAGTTATTTCTTGAAAGGAAAACCAGAGCTTGTTGATTCATTCCTTGACACAAAAGTGTCATATAATACAAAAATATGTCATTGATTTGGTTATGGTAAATTGCAAAATGAATCAATATTGATCAGTTGATTGATTTGCATTTGAACTTATTCTTTTTTTGCTTTGCTTTGCAGTTGAAAGAGTCTTTGGATATGAATGATGTTAATGACCCAGTCTTAATGGATACAAAAGGTAATTAAATCTTTAAACTATACCTGACTTGGTGATCAGTCAATTTTAATATTATTTCAGTTTACTGTAAAATTACCGTTCCCATTTGATGGATGACAGTGTTCATAGGCCGGACACAAATAAATCCCTTATGGAATTATTAATGTTGTTTATATTATGGTTATGATTTAGTGCAAAAAGTCTTGCTAAAGCAATATCATATGGTGTCAATAATGAAATTAAAACCTGAAGAGGAATCAAAGCAGAAATTGTATTTTAAGTAACAAAATAAAATCAAGCTTGGTGTTAATGTGAAAACACACATTGTGATGACAGTGGGAGAAATTAAAAAGAATTCTCCAAATTAATTGAGACTTTTGGATGGATTGACATGCGATGTCGACAATCATCAGGTGCATCAGGTGCATGCAAGTACAAAATAACTGCAGCAATTTCATATCCTTGGGCTATACTGGTATTAAATTTACCTTTCAGGGAGTTCATATGTTCTTATTTATACTATTTGGGGTCAAGATGTCACTCTTTTAATAGAAGCCATGCTGTTATTAACCTCCCTAAAATTGCCGATCAGTCTTCGTTTTTAGGTTAACCCACTACTTCTGCCTATTAAATCAACAAACTTCAACAAAGTCTTCAATCTGGTAACCCAAATAGTAATACCGTAAATCGACAATAGGCCTTTTGCAGCTAAGCCATCACATGACCTACTTTTCATAAAATTACGGGCTATAGCTTAACAAATGCCAGAAATGGAAAAAGCATGTCGAGAATATCAAAATGGCCAAATTTGAGGCCCCCATCATTAAAAGGTGAGATCTTATGACAGTCTGAAGTTTTAAAAGAATAAGAAAATTTGTATGGAAAATGTTGCTAGAGAACAAGACCTTGCTCTCCAGCAACATTTCCCATACAAAACTTCTAAATTTTCTGAAAATTCAAACTGTCATCTAAACTTAGTCTTTCATTCCAGGGGACTCAAACTTGGCCATTTTGGTATTTTCGATGCGCTCTTTCCATTTCTGGCATTCTTTAAGTTATAGCCCATAATATAAAAATTCTCTAGGAAAAATTTGGTCAAGTGACCCCAGCTGCAAAAGGCCTATTACATTGTTATCTCAGAAGAGTAAGACTCCCGTAAATGAGTGGAATCCACCTCCTTGTGCAGTGCACCCGAAAAAAAGGACCTCCGATATTTCGTCGATTTTTGAAACAGTTTAATACCTTTATACGGATTGAAACATATTTCAAATATTTTCGAAAAAAGGTAGTTAAAGTTATGATATTCCAGAATAGTTAAGGTTAGAATATTTAAAGTTAAGTTGACTGATATACATATTTTTACGGAAAGTTGCTTGCCCAATTGCTATTGGTAACTAATAATTATGTTTGCGCTGATACGGATTGAATCATTGTTGACAGAGAGTATTTTGAATATCAACAGTTACAAGCATTTCCGTCCTGTAATTTGAGATTTGTTTCAAATTAGTACATTATATTAAATCGACCTTTAATAATTACGAGCCGTTTGAGATAGCGACCATCCAGCGTCCTATCAGATATAAGGTGAGTTGTTAGCAACATTCTGGTGTCAAGACGAATGGATACACAGAACAAGTACAAAGCGAGACTTGCACCCAAGTCACTGAGGTATGACAGTTAATATGTTATGTGCTGAACCAACTGTGTTTTATATTTTAAAAATACACCCATGCATTTATGTAATACTAAAGTCCATATTATTCTTACCGGCCCGTAAAATTCCGAAAATAAGCCCCGGGGCTTATATTTTTCAAAGGCCCTTTTCAAGGGGCTTATTTTTGGAAGGGCTTATATTCGGAGGGGCTTATCTACGGAGGGAAATTTGCGTTTCCAAATCGATTGGGCTAGCCTTATAGTTGGAAGTAAATTTACCATTTTTGCTTTGTTTTACTTTGTATTTGAGGGCAATTTTCCAAGTACAGGCTTATATTTGGAGGGGCGATCTAACAAAGGGTTTTTTGCCAGTATCTAATGGCTTAATTTCTGGTCGGTATATTTGTCGGGTTCACATTAGACCACTAAGTCTGACTTAGTAATTTCTTAAGTCGACTTAGTGAAAATGACAGGTGTGAACCGCTAAGTCACAGAAGCGTGATTTCTGTCTTAGTGTCGGCCAACTCAAACGACCTAAGCAGTTTTTAAGTCTGTTTCAAGCATGACTTAAGGCTGACTTAAGAAATCTGATAGCAAAAAAATTTCAAAATCGTGGGTTTTATCAGATAGAATTCGGCAAAGCTCATCAAACGTTTCACGTTCCATTCAAAAGTTTGGTTTCCAAAGAACATTCAGCAGAGGTGATGCTAGCATTACATCAAACCAGTTCTGCGGTCTTGGCCAGGCCCACGCTCTTCTTCTTATGTGCCGAAAATTACCTCGTCTTCTGTGAACGCTCAAAAGTTGGGTGGTCAGAAAAAGCAGGCTTTCACTCTCTTGGACAAAATCTTCCATCATTCTTTCACAAAGGAACATAAGATTTTGTAAGGTTTTTTGGCTGATCAACCTTTGTAAATTTAATAAACAGACAACAGTCGCAATTACAGCGATTTTACGGCTTCCGTTAGTTATCTCATCTGTTATTTTTACCGTTAATGATGACAGCTTTGCACGGAAAGAATTTGTCTTCTAGATATGTCTGAACGCTTACGAGGACTGAGGGTGACTTGGCTTGAATTAGGCTAAGACAGACTTAGTGCCTAGTGTGAACCCAATAATTATATATACCGTAACATTTTAAGCCATTATCTAATGGCTTAATTTGTGGTCGGTATATTAT
>OX421449.1:36745401-36749401 GCA_949126865.1 Montipora capitata | reverse complement strand
AATTCATATAATCGTTAAAGTAACGTTGTCAAATTCCTTTGGGAGAGCAGAGAGATGCACACCGAAAGGTCAATGAAATTATGTATCAAGCATTATAAAAACTCCAAAAGCCAAAAGTTCTTAAGGTTAAGACTAGCCATCCTTAATTAATGCACTTTATATTCCATTTTTCCATATGAGCAGAGGTCAGTACTTATTTTGAACCATCAAACTTGACAGATTGGATATAACAATATTATATATACATTTTATATTATCCTGAGAATGTTCATTTCTCATCTTACCCCCCAAATAATGTAATCCCTTCCTCACTCCTCACTGCCAAAGGCTTTCTTTAGGGTGGCCAGCACCATACAAGTTTTGAAATGGTACTTTTCTCTTCAACTCTCTGACTAGCAATACACAAAAGCCTAAGGCTGTTGATTTTAACACTCCAAAGAGGAACGGATACTTGTCTACAAACCTTGAACCTAAACATTTCATTTGTTGGCATAAAAAAAATTACATTACAAACTGTTGACAACTGTACATACCAACATGAAGAAGTCAGTGTGACTTCAAAATAGACAGTATAATTTACTGACAACTTACCCGTCAACTGACAAAATTTAAATTGAGAGGATGTGTGGAATACGTTCTCAATTGACTAGAAATACTGCACAGTCTGCAATGATACCTTCTCCTTTTGTTTCACAAAATAGTTAAAATTTATCGGAAATATAGGCTGCTGTAAAGTTGCTCCCAAACACACTGTAAAACCATAAAGTCTGTGTCTAGATAATGAAACTAAATGAGCCAGGTAGTTCATTGATGGCAGCACTTAGCTCTGTTTTCTGTAGAGTAACAAGGGGTATCACTGATCCCCTTTAACCCATTGACCCCTGGGAGTGAGACTTGACAGATTTTACTCGGTCTAATGCCAGGGAGATTTTACTCGTCAACTAGGGTCATCATAGGGCGTTCGAGGTGTCAGTGGGTTAAGCAGTCAAAAACTTGTCCCTTCCATTAAATAGGATGCTAACCAATCACAGAATTTGTTACAAAGTCTATCAAACAATTGTCAGTATTAAGTTGTATGCGGGTACTTATAGAGGCAACATGGATTAAAGTTAGAGAAAACTGAGAGATGATCAAGACCAACCTTGTTCCCAGGGTCTCTTTTCTCTGCCTCCTTTGTCCTCAACGACAAAGGAGGCAGAGAAGAGAGGTTGGATAAAGGCCTGGCCTCAGTTGTTCAAAAAGTGGATAGTGCTATCCACCAGGCCCCAGTTGCTCAAATGATGGATAGTGCTATCAGCCGGATAAACACTACCAAAACCAATTGAGTTATCCAGTAGATAGTGATTTATCCAGTGGATAGCACTATCCACCCTTCAAACAACTGGGGCCAGAACTCATACAGTCAACCAACCTTTGAAGTCTCAAACACTTGATCACTGTGGCTTCAATAAGCAAATAATAATCGCCACTGTAATTAATACTGTGGGTTGAGCAATTACGGAAAAAACTCCTTATGTAGTGGTATGTCTAGGTACATGTACTTCAGAAAGAAGTACTTAATTACTCAAGAGAAAGGTGTCATTTTTGTAACTGAATTTTAAGTGCTACAAGTAATAGGCTCTAGAGGATGGTCAAGCTTTGTATCACACCATTTTTTTTTAATTTCATCATAAACGTTAAGCTAAGTATTTGCATAACAAGGTCAACAACTGAAGTTTCCAGTTTTTCTAAGTACCTATAAAAAAGACAAGTTCCATTGGATGTGAGATGTACATCTCATTTCATTGATTTGATTCTCTATATCTGATCTGGCCTCTTCTTCCAATGGAGGTTGAGAACAGTGCAGTGTAATGAACCCAAATGAAACGCGAGTAAAATTTTCAATCTACCGAAAGGATTGCTTTGCATGCTAGATAGACGGGCCTTCGGGCCATTCCATTTAAAATCCACACCCCCCTGTTGACGAGATTGTGCGAATTTTACCCCTTAAGAAGTAGGAGATCAAAGTGCCGACACATTCCCCCCTTCAGAAAAAGTTGATATTTTATTTCCGCCCTCAGAAGAATTGGCATTTTTTCCAATACCCTTCAGAAATATTTGAAAGATGACAGAGTGCCGACACATGGACCCCCTCAGAAATGCGCTTCAGACCCCCCTCAGAAAATCTCGTCAACAGGGGGGGTGTGGATTTTAAATGGAATGGCCCTTCCACGATATTTTCAAAGCGTTCAACAGCACTGTCACAAGCCAAACGAGTTATCTTTGCATCAGTAATTACCTCTTTCTCTACCCAAAAACTCATCTGCTAAAGGTTCTCGCACCTTTCCAGGACACTCACATCACAGGCGGGTTGATGTGAGCAGTCCGGAAATTTGCCATATGGACAAAATAAAAGTCGTTCGACTGGCAGAGCCCAACAATCAGGTTTGTCTGCTTTCCTTTGTAGTCGCATGAATTTTTTCTCCAGGACTCCTTTATAGAGAGAAAAAAACGCCCCTTCACATATTAATTTACTTATCTTTACACGTATTTTTAGCTTTGCTCTCGAAATATAGAGCTTTGAAATATTTACAAAATCGTTTGGCTTTTTAAATATATTTTTAGCACTGCAACTTCCAATATCATGCTACTGTCTGATGATAATTAACTGTTTATCTCCCAAAATTTGTAAATTGAACATTATACAGATTTAAAAACCAGAATTTTAAATGTTTAATACTACACTTACCTGTTTTTAGGTGGGCCAAGTAATTTATAGCTTATATAGCTAATTTGTGCCACCCTTGTTTAGTATTTAAAATTTCAAGACTCAAGACTCAGAAAAAATAGTTATTATTTCTTGAAAGGAAAACCAGAGCTTGTTGATTCATTCCTTGACACAAAAGTGTCATATAATACAAAGATATGTCATTGATTTGGTTATGGTAAATTGCAAAATGAATCAATATTGATCAGTTGATTGATTTGCATTTGAACTTATTCTTTTTTTGCTTTGCTTTGCAGTTGAAAGAGTCTTTGGATATGAATGATGTTAATGACCCAGTCTTAATGGATACAAAAGGTAATTAAATCTTTAAACTATACCTGACTTGATGATCAGTCAATTTTAATATTATTTCAGTTTACTGTAAAATTACTGTTCCCATTTGATGGATCACAGTGTTCACAGGCCGGACACAAATAAATCCCTTATGGAATTATTAATGTTGTTTATATTATGGTTATGATTTAGTGCAAAAAGACTAGCTAAAGCAATATCATATGGTGTCAATGATGAAATTAAAACCATCTTATTCTTATTGGGAAATGCCTAATCTACTGTAAAGCAATAAACAAAGTCAATTTTATTTTTGCTGATTTTAAAGCGTTATTACACCGAAAGATTGAAACAGAAAAATACATAGCTTTCAGCTCCAACAGATGCAGCACTTCTTACAAAAAATGGGCCAGATTCTTAAAGTAACAATTAATTTCAACGTTGTTTGTGTAGTTTCTTTTTTTCTTTTTTTTTTTTTTGTCTTCGTTCTTTGTTTTGTTTTTCTAGTTTAATAGTTTGAATTCTTTAAATGAGACTCATAAGCTTTGTGACATGTAGTTAGCAGTGTAGTATATATGTCTTGTTTTCTGACATCACTTATATTGTATGTAATATTTTATATCTCAGCTCTGTAATGTGTGTTTGACTGTTTTAAATGATAATAAAATTAAAAAAAAAAAAAGAAATTGTATTTTAAGTAACAAAATAAAATCAAGCTTGGTGTTAATGTGAAAACACACATTGTGATGACATCGGGAGAAATTAAAAAGAATTCTCAGAATTAATTGAGACTTTTGGATGGATTGGTGGTGCGCTCGACTCCGGATTGAGTGGTCCGGGTTCGGGTCCTGGCCGGGGACATTGTGTTGTGTTCTTGGGCAAGACACTTTACTCTCACGGTGCCTCTCTCCACCTAGGTGTATAAATGGGTACCGGCGAAATGCTGGGGGTAACCCTGTGATG
>OX421449.1:36720401-36730401 GCA_949126865.1 Montipora capitata | reverse complement strand
CCCTGGGGTACGCCAGAAGTCACCGGACATTGACTTGATGTCTGGCCTTCACAAACAACTGATTGAAAACGTTGTGTAAGAAACGACTCTAATTATAACCAGTTTAGGAGCGAGCCTTGGATACCATAGTACTGCAGCTTCCTTAGGAGTCGCCTATGAGGGACCTTGTCGAAAGCTTTGGCAAAGTCCAAAACGGCCGCATAGATAGATAAGCTCTGGATAGTCTTTGCCATGTCGTGTAAGGTAAGAATTAGCTGCATCTCTGTGGATCTCTTTGCTCTAAAACCATGCTGACAGTCTGTTAAGATGTTATGTTGGTTTAGATGTTTCATAATAAAGCTGTGGACGAAGTGCTCAAGGATCTTCGATGCAACACAAGTAAGAGAGATAGGTCTATAGTTAGCTGGGTCAGATTTCTTTCCCTTTTTGAAAACTGCACACACATTTGCCTCCTTCCACCTGCAGGGGACAGTGCCACTACCTATCGAGTCTTGAAAGACGACAGTCAGTATTGGAGCAATGTCTGTAGCAAACGTTTTAAGAAACCAGGGTGGAATTTGGTCTGGACCACTGGCCTTGTTTGGATTTAACGAAGACAGCTGTTTTTAGACTCCTTGCCCTGAAATAATTAAAGACCCCAAGCCAGGAGTAGGATCAGAGCCCATTTCTGGAAAGTTTTCAAGGTCCTCCTTAGTAAACACACTTAAAAATTGGCTGTTTAAAATTTCTGATTTAAGACCACCATCACTTATGACTTTGCTCATGTATCGACTTCAAAATCTGCTATCCCTGGGTTTTCTTGTTTAAGCCGCTTTACGTAGGACCAAAAACGTTTTGGGTTGACCTTGATTGCCTCACTGAGGTGGCCACTTATATACTCCTCTCTTGCAAACTTAAGATTCTTGTGCATGTGCTTCCTGGCGGCAAAAACTTGTTCCAATGATGTACAGATCCTGTTTTCTTTGCCTTGTTATATAGTTTTTGTTTCGTCCTGGATTGTCGTCGAAGCGAGCGATTGAACCAAGGTAAATTGTGTCTTGAACTTGTCATCTTATAAGGGATGCAAGAGTCCATAATGGTGCGAACACACGATGAAAATCATCATTTGTCGCCGGGGTCTTGCCAATAAAGTAGCTAGATATTCTTTGGGGCCTTAGTAGCTTTTCTTCGTTAAAATCCAACCATTTAGTCATCAAAAGTATACCCAAAGTTGCGAATAAAGCAGGAGCGAAAAAACGCAATGCAAATTTGAGAAACAGATGTCGTCAGCCTATTGCTATTTCGTTGCTCTGCGTCTTTTTCACAGTGTTTTATATTCAGTCCGCGTTTTATACCTGGTCCACATTTATACCCGGTCCGCAGTCCGCGTTTTATATCCGGTCCGCAGTCAACTCCTTTTACTGACCTCCTTTAAATAGCGTCTTACTAAAGAACGGGAAATTAAAGTGATTCATAGTACAAGAATTTCGCAAAATCACGAAATTAACGTGTCGCGAAAATTTCATGTAATAAGGTAAGTTATTTATTCACAGAGTATCACATTTTACGCCGTTTGGCTGCCGTTTGAACAAACCGTTGAGTCCCATACAAACCTGTGTAACACAACACCGCTAAAAAGTAAGAGTCACGATCACGTGTTTATGTCGTGACTTGGGGTGCCTGTTCATGAGGGCTTTGTTGAGCTCTTTCGGATCCACACAGACATTGCAGTCTTCTGAAGGTTTCACTGCAACGACAACGGTAGCAGTGTTAACCCAGTCTGAGGGGGAATTCTTTTTTATGAGGATCAGCTTTAACGACAAGGTAAATTCACTAGAAAGCGATATTCTTTGTCCCTTCCCTTCGGAGCCCGATGGGAAGGAAAGAATTTAATTTTTTTCTTACGGGTCTCCACAATTTTCGGCGGTGTATAGGGATCGGGCTGTACTAATATAACGCAATCCATTCATTCAGTTCGAGCTTTCGAGTAAGCTTGCAGCACTTGACGATGTGGTTTTCTGTTTCTCAGAAATTGCAATTTACTCCCCACGCAGGGCACATCGATAAGTTCCTCAGCGGAACTTGCAAACTCAGAAATGAATAACCTCTGTGGCTTATTAACAGGGTAGACTGGCAGAAATGACGAATTTTAACGATAGGGATACTGGCGGAGATCCCATTTATAGTACTGCCTCAAAATGTATTTAAAAACCACTAGTAAGCAAAGATTATAAAGAGCGTACCAACTCAGACCTGTCTGGACCTGTCTCAATTCGAAGCCCTTTCTCCTATGATGTCAATCTGCGTGGATACGAAATGTGTGTGTATCAAGAATGGTCTCGATACAATCTGCATTAGCACTGTGTTCTTCTACTCGTCGAACGCCAATAGAGCGTTTTCACTCATGTGACCAGTAGCCATATCGGATTACTGAAACAAAAGAAAGTACTTGCAGAAAAATAGAGATCAATTCCCGGAGGATTAGTTTGGTACACCATCATGGCCGCCATTCCTTTGTTTTGGAACACCAACATGGCCGCCGTGACGTCATGTGAAAACGCTCTGTAAAGGATTCAAGCTTTCATTTGAAGGATGGGAAATTTTCCTTTGTACATATAAGGGTCTGGGCGTAAAGATAAAGAAAAAAGATACAATTAAGCACAAAATTTCTAGTCTGTTTAATCACTGAGGACGGAGTGACACCGGCATCGATCGAAATTGATCACCGGAAACCTAATCGATGACTCCATATTACTTTATATTACTCGATAATAATCAATCCATTATAAGCAAGGTAATCGATCAAAATTGATAATCGCAGACGTTTGAGCATCGGACATCGCCGAGTTTCTATCGATTTTTAGAAACTGGCCGAGGATACTGCTAGATACAATTTATAACCGCTCATAATCTAACCAAGAAACCAATTTGATTAAAACAGTAATGTTAAGAATTACACCCAGTCATCGACACTGTACCAAAAAGGAACACTGACTTGGAAACTTGGAAACCGTCGACTCGATAAGGAAACCATAAAATTTAAACCATCCGTTGCAATTTTCTTATACCATGAATTTCACGGATACTACCATTTCGCCAAGTTACACGATGGTAATTGTTAATACTGTATTGTAGGGAAACAGACAACTTTTTTAAAAGACATGTTTTGGCATTCTTATGCCATCATCAGTTTAATGAGTTCCTAAGTGTGAACAGTTATAAAGTCTACGGGTAGATGAAAAAATTATTACAACATGACGTAATACAAAAGCGGGTACTATTTACAGCGTGACACCAAACATCAAGGTGTAAACTAAAACGTGAGAAAAGTGTTGTAATGTGTTAAGTTCCGGTTTGATCTTATTTATATAACTAGGGGTAATCGAAGCTTAGGCGAGTGCGTTCGATGTTTGTAGGACGGTACAGGTTTGGTACAGGTAGCAACTGAGGGGGGAGGGTGGATGGTTCGTGCGATAGGGTAATGTTATTACAGTGGAACCCCGATACAACGATCCTCGATATAACGATATCCCCGGTAAAAAGATAAACATGCTATATCCCGGCAAAAGTTACAGTAAAATGTATGGGACAGAACCCCGATATAACGATTTTCAATATAACGATATTCCCGATATAACGCTGAGTTCTTAGCGTACCGAGCGTAAAATCTTCCCCGATATAACGATATTACAGCATCAGTACACAGATACAACTTCAAATGTTTAAGTTTTTTTTTTTTTTTGTTTCCCTTTTACGATTCATACCACAGATTTTGTTGTGTAACCTTGATAACGTCTAATGCTTTGCAAATTGTGAGTCATTTGATACTCATTACAAGTTTAATTAAACAATATGTACAGTAGTAAAAAAGCACATGTTAATTTTACCCCGATATAAAGATATTTTTGGTTATTTTAAGGCAATATCGTTATATCGGGAGTCTCGTTATAACGATACCTCGATATAACGATCTAATTCCACTGCACTGCATCTATGAACGTGACAACTTGTTAGACGTAATCATTAACTATTTATTTGGAATTCTACAAGTAGACAACTACTGAAAATTACTCTAAAATGAAACTATTACTTGCAAGTCTTTTCAGCTTGTGGTATTAAAGACCTAAGATTACTTTACTGTGCTGAACGCTTGGACAAAATAAATTCAGTTTGTTGATTTCAATGCCGTAAATATCACAAGTCATGATGAAATGGCGCCGACGAGCGTCATATCTCGGTAGATTTACTTTGTGGCACAGCGGCCGCCAAGCTTCACAACTCGGTAGATTTACTTTGAGGCACAACGGCCACCGAGCTACACAACTCGGTAGATTTACTTTGTGGCAGAACGGCCGCCGAGCTACACAACTCGGTAGATTTACTTTGTGGCACAACGGCCGCCAAGCTACACAACTCGGTAGATTTACTTTGTGGCAGAACGGCCGCCGAGCAAAACAAACCGGTTTGATGCAAGCGCGAGGAGTCGCACACATTTTCCAAGGACAGTGACGAGCCATGCTTAATCCAAAGTAAAATTTTACCGACTTCAGTTGACAGACCTTCAGCAATCTTTCAGCTCTTTTCAACGATGAACAATGGAAGATTATCACAACTCACCAAACGCTAGAATAATGAACGCCGACGAAGCACAAATCACCACGTGCGATAGTTCGCCAAAGTGAGGCAAGACGTAACCAAGTGCCTCAAAGCGAGGCAAAAGTGTGTCGACGACGAAAATGCAATCTCGAAGAAACTTCCCTTACAACACAAATTAGGGGTTGCGTTCTCGTACCTCGAACGCAAAAAGCTTCTTTGCGTTTTAAATCAATTGAGTTGCTGGCAGAATCCAGAATACTAAAGCACGAAGAGGAGTATTTGTTCTTACATAAAGGAGATGTGTTGAAATGCTTAAAAATATGCGAGTTTTTATCGCTTTCCGTGTGTTCCTTTATCCTGGTAGAAAAGTGGCGACTAGTTTCGCCAATATATATAACGGGAATTACAACCCGCACAAGAAAATTGGTAAACTACCATGGATTTTAGAGCAACAGGAGTACGATCTTTAACACTAAACATGTTTTTAATTTTGAATGTAGTGAAAACTAATTTGATAGTTAGTAAGCTTAGTAAGTTGTCGGAGTTTAACTTTTGCTCCCGCTTTCGCTATTTTGGAATAATGGCCGACAAAAAGGAGTTTAAAATAACGTGTATTATTGTCATCATTAGTGTTCCGGCTTTTTTGAGAAAAAGACCCGTCAAGATACCGCTTGAAAGTTCTGTCAATAATGTGCGAGGGGAATGAATTACGTTTCAAGGTGAAACGTAATTCACCTTGACACCTTGAAACGTAATTCATTTCCCTCGCACATTATTGACAGAACTTTCAAGCGGTATCTTGACGGGTCTTTTTCTCAAAAAAGCCGGAACACTAATGATGACAATAATACACGTTATTTTAAACTTCCTTTTGTCGGCCATTATTCCAAAATAGCGAAACTTAAACTCCGACAACTTACTAAGCGCTTTTGCAAATCTGACATTATGCCTAACTATCAAATTAGTTTTCACTTCATTCAAAATTAAAAACATGTTTGGTGTTAAAGATCGTACTCCTGTTGCTCTAAAATCCATGGTAGTTTACCAATTTTCTTGTGCGGGTTGTAATTCCCGTTATATTGGCGAAACTAGTCGCCACTTTTCTACCAGGATAAAGGAACACACGGAAAGCGATAAAACCTCGCATATTTTTAAGCATTTCAACACATCTCCTTTATGTAAGAACAAATACTCCTCTTCGTGCTTTAGTATTCTGGATTCTGCCAGCAACTCAATTGATTTAAAACGCAAAGAAGCTTTTTATAAGATCAAACCGGAACTTAACAAACAATTGCAGCATTACAACACTTTTCTCACGTTTCAGTTCAGGCCAGTTACACCTTGATGTTTGGTGTCACGCTGTAAATAGCACCCGCTTTTGTATTACGTCATGTTGTAATAATTTTTTCATCTACCCGTAAACTTTATAACTGTTCAGGAACTCATTAAACTGATGATGGCATAAGCATGCCGAAACATGTCTTTTAAAAAAGTTGTCTGTTTCCTACAGTATTTATCATACTTGCTACTATTGCGACCTAATACTGTATTCAAAATATCGCGAACATATGCCAAGAGGCGATTTTCTACGACCGCGATTCTTGGTAAACTGCAAGATAAAAAGCCACGTGAGATCCTTTTTGTGGAAATAAATATTACTGGTGATTTAATTATCATAAATAACAGTAATAGGACTGAGAGGAGTCCAATTTGGTCTGTAATCATACGAGTGAAGTCCCCTTACCAATTAACCATAAAAATTTCAATTTTCGAGAAACGAAGAAGAGCCAAGTTATGAAAGAAAGGCAAAATTTGAATTAAAAGACTGACAAAGGAGGCGTAAATTGTTCAATTCAATGTCAAGGTCAGAAAGAAAGAAAGAAAGAAAGAAAAAAAGGAACCCAATTTAGGAATCCGTACACTGTTTTTATGGCGATTGAAACCAAGGTTGTGATTGGATGATTTAAAATTACAACTTTGAATGTGATTAGTTGATTTAAACTACAACTTTGAATATGATTGGCCTATTGAACTGTCCGATAACAACTTGGCAAGAGAATTAGTTGAAAACAGGAGTTTTCTAAGCCAATCACAATCGAGGAAATTGTAATCTTTATTATTAAGTCCTGTATTATGTAATAATATATAGATTTAGCCAAGCCTAAGAGCGGAGCTCCCGTTTCTAGCCCCACAAAGCCGCTTTTTATATTGAATATAGTTTATATGGAATTAATTATGCTTCTGCATAAAGTACAAAATTAATTGACATTAGTGTATACAGTTTACAGTGATTAAACATCTCTGAGCTGACAGCGGTAAACAAACAGGCCCTGCAAACAATACGTACTCAACCAACAATTTTAATCAACAACTAAAACTGAAATTACATGCACAGTTATCACTTTCACAACATTTTCCGTTTGACTGGTAATCTTTACACCCCATCTGTTCAGTTTAGAAGAGCAAAACTTACTAAATAAAAAGTCAAGCTAAAGCGTAGTAATTTGCTTTCTCGCAATTTCATTGTCAACCAAAGCAGCTCAGGACTGGGCATCCATTTCACACATTTCTCACAAAAAGCCTTTAAATCAAAAGGTATTGTGGACAGTCGCCACCAGTGGCGGATCCAGGGGAGGGGCCCGGGGGGCCCGGACGTCCCCCCTTATTTTTGGACCAAAGACACCAAAACACCATAAAACACTGTTTGAGAGTGGGCCCCCACCTTACCAGTCCGGGTCTGGATCCGCCACTGGCCACAGCAATGATGAATTCAGTTCCAAAATAAGCAACCGCGGTAGCCGACCACAAAACAGCGAGACAATCTAGTCAAAAGACAAAAGATTGTTTTAACTCAATCGCTAATAATAAAGTATTCTCGTTTTTCTCACGATGTGGTCACTTGATTGATTCGTTATACTAGAAGTATGTGGATCTTAATACGAAATTCAGGAGGTCAGCGATCTGAGCAGGTGTTAGTGTCGTTCGGTCCACAAGGCTAGGGTCGTCCTCTAGTTGCTGTAGCGCGGTTTGTACAGCGGCGTCGATGAGGACGTTGGTAAACAGCGACTCTACATCGAAAGACACCATGATTTCGTTGTCTAGGATAGTCTCGCTGCTAATGGTGCTGGATACGAAGTGAGCTGAATTAATCACCGTGAAACCCGAGTTACCTGTTAAAGGAGATAAGATGTTAGCTAAGTAAGCAGATAAATCATATGCAAAGCTGTTAACGCATGACACAATAGTCGAGAGAGCGGATGTTATACTCTGTGCTGTCGATTCAAGTTTGACCGCCAGTTCCCACCAAGGGCGCACGTAGAGTCGCTGAACTTGCATCCATGAGATTCCTAAGGGAACGGATGAGACTGACACAGATGGCCAAGGGAGATGCAAAGAAGGAAGCAGAATCCACAGCACAGAGTCTCGACAAACGACGCCAACAGGATAATAGAACAGATCAAGACCAACACCCAGCGAGTCTTTAACACCACCTGAAAGACAGACATATTAAACAGAAATTTGACAAACTTCTGCGCGAGAAACAGGCAGCTACGTCACCAATTGATATGCCGTATGTTGAAAAAAATAACTGGGTAATTAATTTATCTTCTAAGTCCCTCGACAATGCCGAGATAGCCCTGCTGAAGAAAGGACTGAACTTCGCCATAACTCCTGCGTACATCCCTGCAACGGAGATTATCGCCAAGGTCGAATCGGCCACCAGACAACTCGACGCTGAACAAGCAGACACTGTCAGGAGAGCTGTTAACAATATCTTTCAACAGGCAGAACCACCAGAGCCCAAAATCACGAAGAAAATGCAAGACGCCCTTAAACGCTTAAAAGAGGACGAGTCCATGGTCCATGGTCCTCCCAGCGGACAAAGGGCGCGCCAGCGTAGTCATGGATACCAACACCTATCATACTAAGATGTCTACCCTTATCGACAACGGACCGTACCAGTTGCTCAACAAAGACCCGACAGACCGTCTGACCCGGAAGTTGTCCGAAAAGGTACTAACCTTGAAGCGAAGCGGATATCTATCAGGGCCGTTTACAACAAAATCAGACCTCGACATAAACAGCCGCCTAGAATCTACGGTTTACCAAAGATTCACAAGGCCGATGTACCCTTAAGACCTATTGTGTCATGGGTTAGCACCTTCGCATATGATTTATCTGCTTACTTAGCTAACATCTTAGATCAAACGCGGTTAAGAAAAAGCAAATAATGGAAGATTTCTCCGGCCGTTACAGCGATCACTGGCAACTACAGTCAACTCTCCGCTAACGGACACTCTCGTAAGCGGACAGCTCTACCTAAAGACACTTTTCACAATTCCCGATAGTGTCCGCTTACGAGAGAGTTGACTGTAGATGAAATGATCTACAAGCCTGGTGAGTTTTGCAACGAGTTAATTAACAGGCGAGAAAGGACCGAATTCAGAGGTAATGAAATTCGCTCCCCATTTTGATACACAGCGTCGTGGAAGACCACAATTTTACACAAGGGAAAAAACAAACAAACTTGTACATCTACATGCTCCAACACTCAGCAACGTCCCCTTTGACTTACGACTGGTTTTGCGTGCGAGGCCTCATACATCATAAGCCTTTTTGAAACATCGCTACCAACCCTGCCACATATTTGCTGGAGAATTAAGACCACAACACAACACCGGGCAGGACTCCGTACCCTGCTATTTTTCGAATAGTGTGTGGGAGCTTATAAACAAGGGTTGTGATGTGGCGCCTACGGCCTGTAGGTCTTCATAGTCCTTATCCAAGAAGACACGGAAGTCTAACCATTTGTGGATGTAATGACAAAGGAATGGCAGCACCTTCTCCCCAGTTATTTAAAGACTCTGAGTGTTAGTCCGTCCGGACTTGAACTCACGACCTCCCGCACGGCTCGATGCTTAACATGGTCAAATGTTAGCAAACTAGCGGTCGGCGGTGCAACGTGTAATTATGGGTATTTTGAATCCCGCGTCGGGAAGAAGAGATAACACCTCTTCCCTTATGTCAGATTGTAGTCTTCCGCGGCACTGTTTATAAAATTAGGGAGCAAACTCCGTGACTCTTAGTCCTCTTGATTGAACCTCAAACTCAACCACCAGTCAATTACATCTGGCTGGGTTTGGGGTGCTCCGAGATCACACATGGATCGTATGGCGGCAGCCGTGGGTGTCTTCGCATGCCGTTCGGTCCGATCCCGTTGAGCCTGTTGATCCTGAAAAGCCCTTGTAGGGAGCGGTCAACTAAGCGCACATTTACATTTACCTCGGCTGTTAACTCGTTGCAAACTTCTTGAAACTTCGCCAAGCTGGCGGATCATTTCATCTATTTAAAAATGATCGCTGTAACGGCAGCAAAAATCTTCCATTATTTGCTTTTTCTTAACCGCGTTTAATCTAACCCTTTC
>OX421449.1:36667901-36715401 GCA_949126865.1 Montipora capitata | reverse complement strand
TAACAGGTTTCAACGCTCCTTCCCTCATCACGATACTCGATGCGCGCATGCGCACATCCACTCGTAAAAATGGTAAGATTTGCATGTTGAATGATTAATGAGCAGTAGCGCTTCCGAGAAGAATGTCGCAAAGCGAAACTCAAATGTAGAATAGTGAACTCGAATGTGAATTTATGAAACTCGAATGTAGAATTGTGAATTCGAAAGTCGGAATGTACACTCCCATGTCGAATCGCTAAGACCAACGATGAAATGGGAAACAAACATAAAATGCGAAAGTTGATTTTTGGCGGGGATATAACGCCACATTTTGCTGACATGGTATTTATAGCGATTTATCACAGTGACTCTGATTGGAACAAATGTGGATATTTTACTGAGTATCTTAAATTTTACTATGATGTAAATGCGTAATCAAGTTACGTATTTGTCTCTTCGGCGCCAACCGCGATTAGATTTTGTGATTCGTAGGCGGACCCTAATAAGTGCATTGTGCTCATGAATCACCTATGAGTGTTCTTCCCTTGCTTTTTTTTTGCAACTAACTTCCTCTATGAAAGCTGTTACTTTAGAGCTGCAATGTAGTGATGCAAAAATGAAATTCAATATAGATTGTTTTTTACTTTAAAACTGCCGTCTAGATGACATTGACGAAACAATTATGATGGAGTGTTTATCTTCGCAGTGAGTAAAGTGAACCGCAAATTACATATAGTTCATTTGAACGAATAAAAAGTGACGAATCCTCAGTAACAGTCACCATTAATGAAACAAATGTATCACTAACTCGAAGTACACGAAATAAATGGATCACTTCTCCGCCATTCCGTTAGTCACCCGGTTAACTTTTGTCCAAAAGAATAAATACTTAACGGTTATGGGTTACCACTAATTTTCTTAGGGAGAGGACAGAAACCTGCCCACTATTTTAACAGGCAAATTAATTTATCTGTTATCATGATTTTTGAATTTCTATGGTAACCAAATTGCAATGTTATTTCTTCGATTAAGGTTTCAGGCTCAGGCTTTAATAAGAATCTTTTAGCTTTATTCATATTATATGTAAAAAAAAACCTGAAGGAAAATATCAACAGAACAAGTAAAGGTCAGCAGAAGTGGATGTTGGTGTAAATTGCGGCGGGAATAAAATTGTGTCTTAACAGACCCCCTACCGCTTGTTCTGATGTATGCAGACGTACCAGGAATAATGAACCATTCTTCAAGATAACAATATGCTTTAAAAACTCATGATAACAGGAAGGAATCGTTTGAGATAGAAAACGAAATTGTGGTGGCAGCAAGGTTGGTTAAATCGCATAAGCGAAGTCTAAAAATTTGCTTACATTTTTCGAATTCCTTAATTTCTACAACAGTGAAGTGGAAGTGGAAGGATGGGATCTTTGAGAAACACTCTTCTCCTTTTGATTTTAATTGCGGTCTTCAAAACCATTCAGTCTCACCCGAAGGATATTGCTACTGAAGAAACAGCAGATTACCTCAATTTGAGTGAGTATACGATTCAAAACTTAGTACGGAGTAAATCTCTTCCTTTAAGATGGTTTATTCTCTATCAATATCAGTAATGTACAGAATCAATAAAAAACAAGCAAAAAAATAGTTGGGGGAGAGACTTCGCATATGAAGGAGTGGAGATGCTCGTCTGAAATTTTGAATTAAACCCCTAAAGGAGACCAATCTGGGCTTAGCTCAGGATGTTTTGACCCCTAAAAGGGACCGCCATATTTAAAACATTTTTTTTTTTTCTGCGCGTGAAACCCTGAACGAGACCTTTACGGCTACATGGGCTACAAATGATGGCGTTTTCCCTAAAACACCCAAAGTGAGACCAAAATCCGAAAGTTACACCACTGAGCGAGACGACGAGCATCCCCACCGCTTTCGTATGCGACCCTCCCCCCCCCCCCTCCCCCCCGGGAAAATAGTAAAATTAACACCACGCAACACAAAAATTTTCGAAAATGGTTCGAACCCAGCAGTTACACACCTCGATAGAATTTGATCGTTTGGGTGAAAGTAGCCCCGAGAAGGAGTGTTGGCAGTGACTGACCTTTCGACAACCTGAGCAGAAGTCAGTTGGAAATCCAACCGTCACCTTAAAGATGACTTCCGCTCAAGTTATCTAAACATAAGTCACTGCCAACAGTCCTTCAAGCGACTACTTTCGCCCAAATGATCGAATGCCATCGAGGTACAAAAATTATCAAATTGTGAAAACAATTCAATTTACAATATTAAGTAACTAAATAACACTTAGATGCATAAACTAAAACATAAAACTGTGAAAGCGAAAAGAAGACGAAGTATTTAAGTATGTGTATCGAGAGCAATCCATAAGAGTAGAAAAAGGTAATGACAGCATTCTTGAAAATGTCTTTGGAAGCTCAGAACGGATAGAAATTTAAGTCTTCTCATTCACTCTTGAGATAAAAAGACTTTTTACCACAATTGCTTGTAATCTCGCAATCTGATTGGCTAATTTGCCGTTGTCGATAAGAGTCCACACAACGCTGTACTCGTCATGGTCGCGTCAATTTGTCTCGCAATGTGATAGCCAATTACGAACACCCATTTTGGGAAATAAACCAATCATATTGCGAGAAAGTTATAGACAACGCTTGCTCTTTCTTTGTGTCATGATTTTGGTCACGCTCTGAAGTACTTTCTTTGGCGTTGAAAATGGCGGTAAAAAACAAATCGAAAGTGGTTCAGCGTTGTCTGTACTCTTATCGACGACAATATTCGTCATCACAGTGCTCAAAATTTGTTGTGGACTCACTCGGCTGCACCTCGTGAGTCCACAACATTTTGACCACTGTGCATGATGACGAATATCGTTGTCGATAAGAGTCCAGACAACGCTGAACCACTTTCGATTTGTTAAACATACACGAGAGACGCATATTTGAACTGCTTTGTGGCCGAGAAGCATTTTAAGATTTGTTATCACCGCAGATAGCCTGACTACGACGTTACTTGGTAAACGAAATAAAAGTCCGAGGAAGTCAGGTTTAACGATGAAACAACAACAATGATATTGAATGTAAGGAGAAATGTAGACTCGGAAAAATATCCGAGTCCCAGATGGGATTTGAATCCACGACCCTCCGTGATCTAGTCGGATGCTCTAACCACTGAGCTACTGGAGACTCTATGTACATTTCTCCTTACATTTCTCCTTACATTCAAAGTCAGGTTTAAACAGCGTGATTTAAACCCATGACCTCTACGATGTCAGGATGTCAGGATGGCTTAGTGGTTATCAACAGTGCCTTCCACCTCTGCGACCCGGGTTCAACTCTCGGCCCCGGGATCGTATGTGGCTTGAGTTTCAGTCGATCTCAACCTGACTCCGAGGGTTTTTCTCCGGGTACTCCGGTTTTCCTCCCTCAGCAAAATCGACTCACAGCCTATTCCATCAGGCTGTGCTTCTGTGCTCCGAGGTCATCCATGGGTCGTGTTCAGGAGCCGAGCGCCTAGCCGGCAGCACAGCTCCTTCGGTCCGATCTCGTTGAGCCGCGCCCTTAGCAATTCAGTCTCCGACTGCGAGAAAGGGCGATCAGCAGGTCACCTATTATTATTATTATGTCGGTGCAATGCTCCACCATGCAACTGATCTCTCAAGCAAGCAAAGAAAAAGAGACAACTTCGAGAACAATGGACGGATGTTTTCTTTTATAATTATGGCAATTTTTCAACAACTTTCCAGACAATTCGTTGGTGCCACGGTCATTTAAAAGCAAAATAGTACGTAACATGTACAGAGCTATATAGTAACAAGAATGGCGTCAGTAAGGATTGTCAATGAGTCAGTCCATTATGGAACAGCGTCCTGGGGTGACGGCTTACCATTACGACAAAAACTCGGAAAAATTCGGTTAAATGGCAAATGGGATAGTCATTTTCCGAAAAATCCGTTTAGAAAATGTCGAGTACCTCCTGATTTTCAGCTCGGAACGAAATTTCGGACCTTTCCAGGCTCCGCACTATCGAGTGATGAGGGAAGGTACCGCCTGGGAACCAAGCTTTGAAAAACCTTGCCATGGTAAGGGAAATTCCTCCGGTTGGTCGGTATACTTGGAAATCGCTTACCATTTTGCAACGGTCACCCAAGCGACATTTTCCAACAAATGGTAAGCACCCCTTGTCGCCACGAGAGAATGACTTCAGTACCCGACACAAAATGCCACCCAACAGTTTGTCATCATTTTCTTATTTTTAATCGTTTTGATATGCGAAGGGACAGACTGACACCAGCACTAACTGTACTTCGTTAACTTTGATACCTTCTGAATATATTCAATTTCTTATTAATGTTGACTTTTAAGAGTGCTCCAACATCGTTGCTAATTCATCATATTCATCATTTCATGTGGCCGAATTATTAAGAAAAAGCAACTTGGAACCAACTCAGCAAGAGATTGAGACAAATAAAACTGTCAATTTTCGTTTTAATTATGTACGTTTTGCCGTGGTTTGTGCCAACCTGGACTGTAACTTCATAATATGTAATTTAGCACGAAGATATAAGAAAGAATTCCTTTCATTTTGGTTGTGGCTTTCTTGCTAATGTAGCATCGTCTTCATACGCATAAGACCATAACATAAATTGATCAATGAATGAGACAGAAAAAAAGGACAGTGTAGCCATTTTGTTTGAAGAGAATGAACATTTTATTCCCTTTGACAGTAAATCTATGAGATCCTTTAAGATGAGAAATTAATCATAATCTCGTGATGCGGCTTGCAGTCTGCCACTGAAGCTAAGAGCATCTCCTGTAAATGAAATTGCATGTGCAAACCAACAGTTAGTGGCAATGCATGCATATTTTTGCTAAATGCTATGCATGATGCAAATTGATGGTTAAAACACTTGAGACTCACTGACTTGATAGGGAGCGGTTCTCAAGCAAAGAAACTAGAAGAACTGATAAAATTAATCCTGGAGTCTGAAAAGATACGCTATTACCTCGCTAGCACATGCCACAAGTCCAGCGGCAATTCTCTGTCATATATCTTTGATTGCGATCGTCACTTGCACAAAGGGGCCTGAATAGTGTGCAAAATTGTTCCTTAAGGATATTCCTACAGGCTACAAAAAGAAGGACAGCCGGTAAGGAACAAAAGTGCTCAATGGCACGCATGTGCAAACGTATGCAGTCGAACACACACACACCCACACAAAAAGAATGATTTGCTTTTGAGGACGTACGTGTGAAAACTTTCCCCCTAAGAATTTTCTACTGACCTCCATAACCTCGACGGTCGACAGACATATTCAGTTCTTCTTCGATTTCATCTAAAGAGGAGAAAGAGATTGTTTTTCATTTCTTTAACTTGTCCAGTTGAACCAGTATAAAGTAATGTTCTTGATACACGAGAGGACTAACATTTATTTATCTGGTGTATTGTCTCATGACCACTCGCAGTGCAGGTTACGCATATAAAGGGTGCCAAAACTTTATTTACAAACGTTGAAAACAAATCGGAACAGAAAAAAACTTACATTTCCCTTTCGTTCACTACATTAGTTCTGAACAGTTCGTAGTATCACAAAAACGGTACGGTACGCTACTGTTAAGTATTGTACTGCAAAATCCCCCTGCGATGTACATCATTATCACCGGATTTTTTTCTGCAAAAAGTCCAGTATTTTCTTAAGAGGATCATATCAAACAAGAATGCGAACATTCACTTTTCACTGATTTCCTTGACATTCCTTGTCCTCATAAAAACACTGATCCTTAATTGTGTCCTTATGAGGACGAAGAAGAAGGACTCTCCGACGAGCAGACGATCTAGAGCTCGAGAAAGCTAGTACAAAAGAACCTGTGAAGAAATCAAGCTAACATGAACTTGAAACTTGTGACTGAAGAAAACGAGGAGGGAGTAAATTATCATGCTGAAAGGTGCTGACTTATGTGCGTTATAACGAAGAGTTAAAACAATGAAACTGTGCTGTCGGGACCGAGAAAGGTGTCCGTAAGTCCTTAATCAGCGAGAGTCCGGAATATCGAGAGTTTGTTACTGTCAAACGTCAAATTTTCAAGTTTTCGCCAGCGGGGGATTTAGAAGCTGTCCGTATTAGCGGGATGTCTGCAATGCGAGAGATGATGACTGTAGCCTCAAGACCAATCTATTAGAGTGGCCAACACCGTCATCACGGTTGAAGAATAAATAATACATCTTTCACTGTGTCAGAACCAGCCTAATTCTTGTTGTTCTCTTTTCTTTTTACCAGTACTTGGAATACCTTTTCTTTTAACGCAACCTCAGAGGTTTTGATTTCTAAGTCCGACAACCTGCACCAACCAAAAACTGTGCGTTATCTGATTTGGACTCTCCTCTTTGACAAAAGATCGACAACGCCTTTTTAGACTAGAGCCCCGTTTCCTGTGGATCTGCTACTTAGAGCTTCCTTTGCTTGAATGAACAAGATTTCACGTGCTTTCTTTTGCTTTCATCGCTTTGCCGAATTTCACCTTATCTATATCAATCACACTGAAACGATCTTGATTGTAACTTATCTTAACAAGCATAACACGTTGTTTCAGTGTTGATTTAGGATTCAACGGAGAGCTTAACAAGTCCTAACAGCATCAGATCATAGAGGAAAATAATATCGGCAACATGTAAACCCTCAAAATAGACGAGTTCACGCTCTTTAGTGCATCATGGGTAATCAGGGCAAAATGGAGAGAAATTCAAAGGTTTGTAAGGAAGTTCAAAATGATGAAAAGTAGTCATGATGTGAAATTTTGGGTTTTTTATTTTCCAGAACAGAAGATATGCGCTTAAAGGTGCGGCAGAATAAATTTGGAGAGAATAGCTATGGTAGAAATTGTTTTATTAAAAAGAGTTTGTGCCATACATTTCCTGTAATTCCAAAGGCACAAACTTACAGAGAATGTATGGAGGCAAAAAAAGCAATACTTAGGAATTCCAAAAAACTGATACCAAGTCTAGTTTACCTCAGTTGTGAACATGAACTTATTTGTTTGGTTTATGAAGGCGAAAGTCTATAAAATAGAGTCATGTACAGTATATTTTGCTTTGAATTTCCATACAAACCTTTGAATTTCTCGCCATGTTGCCCTGATTACCCATGATGCAATTAAGAGCGTGAACTCCTCTATAAAAAAAACCATTTTTGAAAGACATTCCTCGAGCCGTAGAGTCTTCTGCGAATTAATAAAATTAACCCGATCGACCCTACGTACAGATACCGGACAATTAATTCTTAAAATATTTCCGAAGTTATCATTTTAAATATGGTATATTCTATTTTATTAATAATAAAAGCAAGGTGACATACGCTAACACCAACCCAGTCTAACAACCCGGTGTAGCCAACACATCACGCTTGCGCATAACCATCTCACCTGGTTAATTAGCATCCATGGACAGCTGTTTCGGCCTTAAGGGCCTCATCAGCATGGCGTAGCTGACATACCAAACCGGTGTTTTTAGCACCCCTTTAGGTGGCAGCTTCATATGCCAAACATGTGGTAAGCTGCGTTGGGAACAGCAAAACTGTTCTCCCACGGCAAGCGTGTGGGAAGGTGGATCACATTAAGAGATTGGTGTGTCGCGTAATTAAAAACAACAATAATAAATAATATTTTATTAAATTTTCAACCTCGGTTAATGCATTTCTCGTGCTCTGATTGGTTCACTTAATCTCGGTTATCAGCTCGTATACCTTAGTTTAACCTTATATGGCAATTGATTGCGCTAAATGTTTGCTAAGCTAATTTTTTTTTTTCCCGCCGGAGAGCTTTTTTGGAAAGTTGGGACCAATTCAGACGCTTAAAAGTACGCAAAAACGCAACAAATGTTTTTGTGATTAGCCTGCGTCTGTCTGACCATAAGGTATTACCCAACATAGCTGCATCTTCATCAAGTTTTTTTTGATTTCGTTCGGATTTTCTCACCATTTTCGCTCGTATTTCGTACTTGCAAACTTTTGGAGTTTAAGGAATTTAATAAACAATTATTCCATTCGCGCTTGTTGGATATGAGACTGGTTATAGCCAACTCGGCGCTGCGCGCCTCGTTGGCTATTTACCATCTCATATCCAACGCGCGCTCATGGAATAATTGTTAAGTAATCAGTGGCATCAATTGGCGTCTTGCAAAATGCATTTTCAGCTTGTGGGCAATTTTGACGTATACAATTCAGTTTGATTGGGGCATTATATGAAGTTCTTCCTTTTCCCTCCAAACACGTCCGTCATATTTTTCTCAAATGAAAGTTGCCAAAAGCTGGTTTTGGGTTTGATTTGAAATTTCTGAGCCGATTGCGAGGGAAAGCGTAGAAGACAGGTTAACCCGCTCACCACACCCAGACTGAAAAGACTGACTTGGCATTGCTAAAAACGGAACACATTAGTCATTGCACACTTACCCAGAGCAAGCTCATCGAGAAAAGGACTAGGTTTCGAAGAAGCAGATTGAAACTGCATCACCAAACCAAAAAACAGAACCAGACCGACAAGCACTTTATAAGTCTCCATAGAGTCAGAAACGTAATTGAATCAATAGTTTTCTGACTTGGAAGTCCACGAATCAAACATGGAAGTTCAAGAGCCGCTCTAACTTGAATGATGATTTACTTTCAATGGTGGTCCCTTTTAAAACTATTTTACATGTAGTTCCCCGCTGTTTTAATTAACTGAATTGATACAGAGGAGATTAGTT
This sequence comes from Montipora capitata, assembly GCA_949126865.1. Lineage (NCBI taxonomy): Eukaryota > Metazoa > Cnidaria > Anthozoa > Scleractinia > Acroporidae > Montipora > Montipora capitata. Next base: position 36,706,683 of record OX421449.1, on the reverse strand, counting down.
TGCCGTTTGTAATTTCGTTTTGTTTTCCAATTTTCTTATTTCTCAAACGAACTGTTCTTGAGATTAACTGTGTGGATTTTTTATAATGACCTGTGTTACGTTTCTGAGAAGGCATGATAATCAAAGCACTAAATGATTTTTTGTCCTGTTGCAATTGCAGAAAACTCACAATTCAACGAGATTGTTTTTTTTCCAACTATTTGAATTTGGCTGGCTCGAAATTCTGCTCGAAACGACAGTTGTGACCATGAAAAGAAAATTAATACTTCAGGGGAATTGCGGAGAGAACAATTGGAGTTAAGGATAGATAAATTTGGTGCCAAAATCTTATTAGATCAATCTTTTTTTTAATTATGACTTATTGTTCATATTTGTTATTTCAGTTGGAGCTCTTTGAAATAGTCACACAACAAACAAGCAGACCTTCAGAGCCGATTTAATTGCATTCTATGAAAGCAGAAATAAAAAATAAACATGATTTCACAACGTATCACTCACAAAAATGGTGTTAGTCAGTAAAGAGTGAATGGAAAAACAGTATTGTCTTTATAAACTTGAAAATTCAAATTTATTGAATGAAATTGAAGATATACGATAAGATATGACCCCATTGGCAATCTTTACTTGAAGTCATAAAGTAGAAAAATTAATTCAAATTTACTGAATTTCGATGCGATCACACGCACTCCTGAGTGTCCATCACAATCTAGCCCTTTTCTTTTAAATCCCCTGTATGTAATTCAAAATATTTAAACTTATAAGACCTTATAAACTAGAAAATTCATTGAATGAAATTAAAGATATACGATAAGATTCACAATTACTCCTTTAACTGCCCATCACAATCATTACTGTAATATCCCCTGTAATCCAGAGAAAATCGGGAAAAAACTGATACCCAAACATGAACCCCATCCTATAATTCTGTCCTCACTTTCTATCCTTCACAACCCATCACGATATGGCCTATTACGATGTTAGTAAATATCAGCAATTCCGCAGTCATATGGTAAGTTCTGGATTTAGTGGTATTTTACTTCAGTTATTAGTAGCCTAGAGGTCCGTTATCTATGGTAAAAAAGGTTATTTCAGTTTTTATAGTTAAAAATGGAAAAAGAAATTAGACAAAACGGACCTCTGCGTTATCTTGTCATAGTTCAGTATGAGACAATAAAAAAGATTTAAACTATCCTCATTACTGAATTGAAGACTTGTAACAACTATTTTAAATTGGCATCGGTAAAATCATAATTTTCTTTCACCTCACAAAAAGAAAACAAAAAGACAAAGAGAACGTTAAATTCCCGATTAAAACTATGGTGTACACCATGCGCTATTAGTTTTCTCCATAAAACTGAACACTTTGAAAAGACTAGAGATGACACTGGCTAATAATCGCAAAGGTTTGCCTTACTGAACCATGAAAGTCCATTCTAGCACTAAGCCCGAAATTATGGCTCTGATATTCCAAGAGTTAAAAAAACTGTTGACCTAACGACATGTAACTCATTTGTGTTTTCTTTCTAATTTCCTCAGGCTTAATCTGCCACCTAATTTACAGTTTATTCTTTCTCTTGTTGTTGCTGGCGTAACCCAGTCTTTATTTAGAGGGTTTAATTATTCGATTACGTGAAACTTTACATCATAATTTTTTTTCAGTCCACCCATAGGTGGTTTGCAACCAATTTCTAGGGACACAGATAACAGAGTGCAATGTACAATTGCTGCTGTGGTGGATGAACAAAAGTAGCTAATAAGAGATCTTCTGTTTTTGTCCACCAACATAGCGGCAATGACGTAACGTGAAAACCACCTATATGTTCAACTGGGAAGGAATTATTTGTATCGGAGTTGTTTCAAGTTCTGTTCCTCGTGGTCTTATTTAACATTGGATTTGAACTGGCTACCGTCGTAACATAAGGTTTTGAAATTTATTTCCTAATGGGACAAATTGCGTCAATTATGGCATATTGATAAATGATGAAACCATGTGTTGAATGAAGCTGGTACCAAGATCTCTCCCCTTTTCAATGGTTCTCCTCATGGACAATACTAAAAATCTGATTCATCACCTTCTGCTGCTTTTATCATCAATCATGATATGCAACGAAGAGTAAATGCGACTCGAAGACTTCAGTACTGTAAGAGTCAAAAAACGAATAACAAAATAAAGTTCTAAAGAAAAGCAAGAGTTTTCAGATGACATCTTAACTTATCAAGATTATGCATTTATTCCTATAGACTTAACTTTTTACATGCATGAAACTACTCGAAGACATTGAAAAGCGAAACCATATACAAACAAAAATAACGATGATCCATTTTGAAAAATGTCTGTTATTAACGTTTAACTTATGTGTAATCGATCGAAAACGAAAACGAACGAACTTGAATAATTATTAGCCGCTTTTGTAGCGTACGATACTAATTAAAAACTTAATTACTTATTGCCAGATTTTCCCAATAGGCGAGAACGCTTTTATTAACGAAACAAGCCCTAGTATTGTTTCTCATGAACAAAAGCAATAGCCAAATTACTTAAAACTGATTACTTTCAACACTTCATAGCTACAACAGTGTATTATTAACTGAACTGGATATGAATTTTTCAACATTTCAAAATACTCCTACAAGCTTAACATGTTCTCGACTGGACTTAAGAGAACCAAACCGGAATGATGTCACCTAGCACGGAATATATCAGAACATGAACATTTTCAGTGGCGGATTTCGATTTTTCAATCTCCCAGGACTTGTCAGAAAAGAGAAAATAGGAAAAAATTCTTTCCACCAGGAAATTCGGCTTCTTTTCACTCAACCACTGTTACATAATAAAAGTTTTATTTTGTGTCAAGTTCTGTGAACGAGCTATTTCGTTACCGGCTGCTGTCTAACTCTTAGCGAGTGTTATCACAGATCTACCGCACGGTTTAGGATATATGGATTCATTATCTATATTATGTCTAAAAATTGCTCTTCGACCAACTGGTGCTTTGGTGGTCTTGTGGTTAAAGAAAAAGGATTAGTCAACGAATATTCGATGGGTTCGAGACTGGGGTCTGGGCACCAGGGTTAAGCACCTGTCCCTGTTTACAGGGCACTGAAATTATCATCATGATATTTACGAACACGTAGTCGTTAACCAATACTTAAATTAAAGTGGTTCACATACGTTTCCGCTGCCACACTTCTGAGCGAATGACTTATTAGAACTATTAACGCTACAACACTGTTTCACGTAAAGACAATGTCATGGTGCCATATGAAACAACAATCATCGCTTAATTTATCTAGATGCATTTATTAATATGATGTAATGGGTTACCATACATACAAAAGAGCCATTAAATACCCTGTACTTTTCATATCTTTAAAGAACGAACTCGATGACCCCCAATTTTTATTGCAAGAAAGTGATTAGCAGGCTAAGATAAAGCTATCTGCTGAGTTAAAAAAAATGCCCAGGAGTGGATTCAGAGCCACCATAAAATTTTGCAACTGTGAGGTGACTATGAATCCGGTCTCAAGGACGGTGGCTACTATTGTTATTGCGCATACGTTCTGCGCATCTTGAGATACTCGGATTTCCTATCGGTGATGCTTACTAATACAGGGATATTTTATCGCGGTTTAGAACTATCCGGAGAAAGTAGATCTTAGTAAGTACTCTTGGTATCCAAAAAGAAAATTGGGGGTAACCATGCATTTTTGAGAGATAATTAAGCTTCAATTTGAGAAAGAACGCCATACATCGCTTAGTATTTTAGAGCTTTTTACAAATATTATTCATGAATTATCTTTGAAAAATGCGTGGTTACCCCCAATTTTCTTTTTGGATTTTAATAACACTTGTTAAGATCTACATTTCCTGCATAATTACAAACCGGGGCAAAAATATTGTTAATTAGTAGGCACCGTTCTTAACAATGTGTTTGTTAACTCAGCCCATAGTCTTACATTCGAATGATGAAGATGTTGTGATAACGTTGAAATAATCCTGTTATCACCCCAAGTTGGTAATTGTTTTATCCCATTATGCTTCCAGAGCAGGAAAATGTTATTTTTCTGCTATGGGTTGTCGTTTCAAAGAAATAGGTTTATTTCCTAGCTTTCCTTTCAGACTGTAAGTGTTAATCATTGACCGTATATTCAAAGCCCTTTGATATTACATAACAATCACCAGTCTCGAAAAAGAGTTGACAATTTCTACCTTTTTCCTCTCTCTTCGTCTAAGGGTGCGACACTTGTCTAAAATTCGGCAAGGTTCGATGTTTTTTTCCGTCGTCCATAATTAGCTCACTTCCGCCATTTTTGCGCAAGCGCTAACAATGAACTTCCGGTGCTTTTGCTTTCTCGATTTTGAGCTCTTCTCTTCTTTGCGCAGACGTAAGAACAGAACTGCTTGTGTCAAGAATACTTTTTCTTATCCAGGAGGATCCTAGGCCTGTCAACAAGCAGAACTGTCTGTCACTGAAAAACAGTTTTTCCTTGTGAAAAAGGATGCTTACAAAATAACTTCCTGAACTTCAGTTTGCCGTAGAATAAGCTTTTTGATTGATATTATTTCTTGTGAGGTAGATACAGACATTTAGTGTAAAGAGATATTCTTCACTCATATCTCGAAACTTGACCATGATCGTTGAAGCTGCCCTCAAACTGGTCAATGAGTGTCACTGGTAAAATTGAAATGCATTCACGGACCTTTCGATTTCTCTCATGTTTTAAATTATTTTAAAGTAGGCAGCGCAAGGGACTGAAGCATGAATATGAATGAAAATGCGCAAATTTTGCACCAAAAATTCTCCTCGAGGGTGATGTAAATTTTCGTGAACAATTTCGCAAGCAATTACGCAGATTACTGGTGTCACTTTTAGGTAAGATGAAATCAAAGAGGATTTTTCACAAGCGGGAGATTTGTATCATTGAACATTGTAGAAAAAAATATAAATATATATATAGTCACTTCAGTTATTGAAGTCTCAAGCTCTTTTAGATGAGAACAAGGGCTTTACTAATTGGAAAGACTCTAAATCAAATCAAATTTTGGCCCTTGAGGAGAGTGGTAAACCGGAGTACACGGAGGAAAACCTCTGGAAGCAGAATAGAGAAGCACCAAAATCAACCCACGTGTTACGTAGTATCCAGAACTCGAATCCAGGCCGCACTGGAGACGAAAATCGAAACTGAAAATGTGTTTGCAAGCAATTCTGCAGATTACTTGTAGAAGCCAGAAAATGTCCTTAAGTGAAACATTTTACCAAATGACCTGGGCTCTTTTAATCGTAGGATATGTCTCGTTGGCTATGTGGCGATTGTGTGAGGTAAAGACCATGATTTGAACACAAAAGATAACCTTAGATAATCCTGAGTAACACGCCTTCCTGTAAAGGGAAGGGGTGGAAAGTGGGTGTTAGGAGCCAGCAGGAAAGGAAGACCTGGTACAAAGCCATTCTTTTGTAAGTCAGTTTCTAAAATTTGCCATGTTTCGTTGAGACACAATAGACTTCACACTATCCGAGCATGCAGGCGTTTTCGATTTCAGTAGAAGATTTTATTGATGAATTGAAGAGGGCAGAGAAGAGGCAAAAATGTTTTCCTACCATTGAGCTAAAAAAAAGCGCCATCAGCGATAAATAATCATCTTTGATGTGCTCCGCAGTGAAAAGTTTTGGTGGTTTTTATGATTTACGCATGCGACGGCTAATTCTTTGATAGACGGGAAATATCGTTTACAGCGCTAGCTTCTCAACATCTTCATTCCATCGAGCAAAACGGGAAATTCTGTCTAAGGTTTGGGCCAAGAAATCCACAATGTAATGGAAGTAGTTTCTGCACAAAACTATTCTTGCTTTGTAAACGGTGCGCTGCCTGGCGATCGCTTAGGACAATTCCAACTGTAGAACGTAGCTTGAATACAACATGGCAGCATAAAGAAGAAAATTCCGAGTTTTATTGTTAATTTCTCCATAGGTATTGTGCAAAATCGTTTAGTCAGCCTTGGCCAGATTAGCGATGGAGGGGAAGCTTAAACAATGGCTTTGTGACATGCTTCTATTTCTCTTTCTCTCTCTTTCATCCCCTTCCCTTACCTCTTTGAAAAACCTATGCTCAATCTACCTTTAAAAAAAAAACAAATTGAGCTTGTGGAACCACTTGCAGGAGAGAATGCTTCTATTAAGCAGTATAAACTGGATGGGGGTGAAGCCGTTGATCACTCAAGAACAATGGTGAAATCACGAGAAAAAACCGTACTGACTACTACGGGAACAGACCTCCTCGTAATACCAATTTTTTTAAAAATTATTTTATTAATTTCCAGTTGTCCATTCGGTGGTTTGAAGATGACTGTAGCCAATTTGTGACAAAAAGAAAATATATCAAACAATATAGACCTTGTCAGTCAGTGTATATAATACAATTAAGTTCTCAATGCAGGATGCAACGCTTTTTGTGAATGCGTGCAACCATACTGAAATGTGGTGCAACCGTAGCTTGCATAATGCATGGTTTCCGGTTTTCCCTCGATCCGAGCAGCATTCATCCTTTAACTCCAAGTTAAAAAGAAGATCATTTTGTTCTATCTATTAGAATTACGCAATATATTTAAGGCAAAAAATATGAATATCATTTTGGCACTGATGTTTCTGAACAAATTCACCAGAACCTCTGGCAGAGGTTCTGGTGAATTTGTTCAGAAACATCAGTGCCAAAATGATATCAATAATTTGCAGATTTAAACTGACCTTAATTCCAGCCAGACGAGCCCGTTTTCGATCTCACTGGCACATTAACTTGCTTGCTGAGAAAAGAGCTTTAACAAATATCAAAATCCGCGAAGCCCACCGCAGGTTTCCCAATGATTAATTTTCTAGATGTTCTCAATTACTGAATTTTTTCATTTAAAACAAAGTAATCGTCACATAATATTTTGTCTTGCTCTGTATTTATAAAGCATTTTAATAATAAGTTTCGAATCGGCATATGCATGGACTGGTACCGCGGTATCTATCCCAGTTGAAATAAAACATAATTAAGAAGTCTGCTTCGTCTGAGAGCAATTTTTGCATGAAATTCTTTGAGGAATACCTTTCGGAAATTGTGCCATTTTAGATGGTTATATTTCAGATAATGCAACACTAATGCCTACTTCTGGGGATCCTGTAGGTACCATGTCCAATCAATGAGCTGCACTGCCCGGCTTACATGGCTGTCGGCGAAACCACTTTTGATAAATATTTCAGCTGTTTATTCCGACAAGGTTTATTGCCTATATGAAGTCCAGAATTCTATAAATTGCTGGTACCCATGGAATTACAAAAAGAAAAATGGTATAATCAACATTTCCTTTGTTCTACTACCAGACACTTTGAAATGCTTTCCTGGCCTAAAACTTGCCAAGGTCAGAATCGGCGTGTAAAGACCAAATTTTTATGGTTGTTCTTCAGTAATAAAACTTTTTTTGTTCACTCCTACGCTATTGCTTTACATCGCAGTAATAAAACAGAAAGGTAATTTGCGACAATTTCGCCCCAAGTGAGATTTTCAAATGGCTTCATAGTATCAATGATTTTCGTTGTGTGTTTATTTGTGGAGCTGAAATTATAGTACAGACCGAAACGCAAACAGAGTAGCCAATGTTCCAGCAGTACAGTCCATAAATTCATTCTGAAAGAAGCTTTTCGCATTTAGAAAGTTGAATGGCCGATTATCTCAAAGGATCTCCCAAAAATTCAAATAAAAAATGCATGATGCCATGATTAAGTTTCTATTAAGATTAGACAAAAATGATAAAAACAATTGTCCTTTTTTCATTTAAAATAATTGCCTTAACAATATTTTCTCATAAAAAGCAGTCAATACAACACAAAATGAGTGCCGCACCAGCGCTGAATAAAGGAAGATTTATGGGGTAATTGTAGACTATCACCCAAATGGAGCGACTTGATTAAATAAAACCAAATGAAACTTTGAACATGACGTTAACTTGTTAACCTGACTAAATCGCATTGGTTGGCCACGGTGTGAATTCATATTAATCTCCCACTCCCAGAATCTCAAAACGGGCAGGATTGAGTGGTGAAAACCTTTTATGGTTTATTTAAATTTTCTAGTGGTCACAAACAGCTGAAAGCAGATTGTTTATAAAAAGTACATTTTTCAGTTCATGTCATAAAAGAACATTACCTTGCCTGAGATCATTCAGCGGAGCCATTTGCCTGAACCGGGACAATTAAAAATGCTGGCCATAAAAGTGCTTTTTGTTCTCCTCGCCGCGATGCTGCTGTTTATGGAGACCAAAAAGGCCTCAGGTGCTTCTTTTCTGAAAGATGTTGACGGTAAGAAGTATAACAGTTGGAGAAACAATGTAAAATTTTCGAGAGTAAAACAACTAACGTAGCATTGATATTTTGGGGCCAAAAGTCCATCAGTTTCGTGGAGGATGCCCTTGGGAAACTTGCACAAAGAAGACCAAATTAACGTAATATATTTATGGTGCATGTGAGTTTCGTTTTGATTATTTGCAGACGATGAAATTTTGCTGAATGAAGAGGATGAGACCGTTGAAGACGATAACACTTTCGATGAAACGAAATCTGAAGATACGCAAGACTTTTCCGATTTCAACGATCTCGTGAACAACGAAAAAAGAGGAAGTAAGTCGAAAAGATTCTTGACGAAACAATTTCTCAAGCTCACCAAGATTGCTTTGCCTTGGGTCGAAATTGTGGGAATATTTAGAGTCAAACGCACCTGTAACGAGTAAATAGCCACGATTGCGGTTGACAGTTGTATAAGATGAAAGTTTAATTAGGGTTTCATCAAACAAAAAAAGGATTTGACCAGAGGTACAAGAAAACACTGATCACGGAATGCCTGCTTAAATCTTTATTCAGTTCGTAGCCTCTGGCATAGGTTACAATTCCGTTTTGCGCTGAATTTTTTGCCGACTCTTCAGTGAATGAAGAAACTGAGCTACACGCGGTCATTTATTATATAATTATATAGGCAATAGGGCGAAATATAATTTACATGTAGAAACAAGTGCTTTTGGTGCCATTGCAAGCTATCTCGACAAATTTTTGGTGCCTTTCGAATTTTCAAAGATTAAAAAAGTGATGCTACTACTACTACTACTACTACTACTACTAATAATAATAATAATAATAATAATAATAATAATAATAATAATAATAATAATAATAATAATAATGATGATGATGATGACGATGATGATAGCGAACTAAAATAACACAGAGTTGACCACGACTGGACAACCTACGCTGTAATGTCGTAGCTTCTTTTTGGTGAAATGTTAGTAAAGTACGAAACATTTACCGAAAGATAAGCCGGAAATTAAATTTCAATTTCTTTTCTGCAGTCCTTTGATCATACCGGATAGGTGTTGACCTTCGAATTTTTTTAGCCCGCCATTTTTTCTGACAAAACTGACTTCCTTGTTTGGCGCTTTTTGTTCTTTTTAACAGCCTGTTATGATCGGGGCTCCAAAACGTATTGTAAACTAGTTCGAATCCGGGGAGACTGTCGCAGTCGATTATACAGAGCGAGGTCAGCCTCCAGAAGATGTGTGAAGTCTTGTGGCATATGCTATGGATAAGGTGAGAGCGAAAAGTATACTGAAACTTTTCCATACATTCTTAGGAAAAGAATGGATGCCTAAAGGGTAAAATTCCCACCTGAAAGACATTTTATTGTATTGTTTTGCACATCAACATGGCTGCCGTAACGTCAGATGCAAACCATCAGTAGTAGTGGCACGGCACTGACCTAAAAGTATAAAATGGTGTCCGATCGTAGCTCTTCATTTGCCGGGGCTAAACCTTGTCAAAGCTCTCAACTGTGTGCGTGTCTCATTTCTCAAGTCTCCCTTACACCTTCTGCCATCTGACAGCCTGGTTAGTTCCATGCTCATGTGGATTACAAAACGACGCGCAATGGTCTCTCTCTACGGCTCATTTCATCAGCTTAACTCCTTTCCTCGTTTTTAACCAAAAAAGTGAAAAGGTGTTAAACGATGGAAGAAAGAAAAATGCGGTGCCGCGGTGGCAGTCAATTTAATTACTTTTCCCAGTTTTCTTACTTGACTACGGGACTACGAATAGCAGTGGCAGCCACTTCATCTCGTTTTCCCAGTCTTCTTCACTACAGGACTGCGGTGGAAGTCTTCTTATTTCAAGACGTGATTGCCTTACCGCGGTGACAAACACTTTAACCACTTTCCCAGTCATCTTCTTCTTTTTTGTGGACCGCAAACCTCCTCTTTATCGGCCCTTATTCATTCCAAGGTTGATAACGAACAGATCAATGTACGATAGAATTGCGATAAATTTATCCATCGCAGAATACACCTTATCACTTTCTTCTCAGTAAAAGCCTTTCCTTCATTTGTACTTAAGCACTCAAAGTTTGCAATTAAGCCTTCCATGTAGCAACTGTAAAAGCGCCTTTTTTTGTTTCAGGGGAATAGAAATCAATTTGATTTCCAAGGGGCTTGATTTTTTATGATATTAACAAGCTCAAAATTGATTTCGTATTCTTTTACAGCAAACAAGAAAGGACATCAAGTCAGTGGCTCCTGAATGCACCTCTTGCTGCGTTTTTTGACTGATAAATGGCTACCGAGATCGTTTGCTTTGTCTGTGTTAATTGTTGATCAAATCATCTTTCATGAAAAAGACAGTGAAATAAAGAGTATTACTCTCGGCATGTTTGTTTTTTTATGTCTGTTAAATACTTTTGTACTTTTATTAATGGGATGGAATACTGGACAGCATAAGGGAAGCTTGTTATTGAGCTCTAATAATAATAATAATAATAATAATAATAATGATAAAAAATATGTAAATTGTTTGTGTAGTATGTAAACTATGATCAAATGCGCTTTACAAAGTTAACGAAGCTAAAAACATTAAGAAGTTAAAAAGATCAACAAAAGTCTAAAATATCAAGAGCTGTACATAGTATATTAAGCTTCCCTAAATAAAAATGTCTTCAATGTCTTCATAGAAAGAATTGTAGATTCCATTGTAAACTGGAAACCGAGCATTTTAAACCCGCCACTTCCTATAGTTCTTTCATTTCTTAACTTTGTCGTTCATTGACTGACAATTTATATTACATTTCACGGGCGTAGCCTGGATTTTTCTAAGGGGGGGGGTCACAGTGTGTCAAACAGAGGGTACTCACCGGATTATCACGTTTTCGCCACCTGAATATTGTAGGTTGTTTCCTTAAAAAAAGGCTTACAAAGGGGGGGGGGGGGGTCACGGGCACCCCAGGATCCCCCCCCCTACCTACGCCCTTGGATTTTTGGAAGAAAAAACGTTGCGTTTACGGTCTGACCACGGGCGGTGTTGTCTTGCGGAAGTTCCATTTACGGCAATTCTATGACCAAAGACGTTACAGTAAAAAAGCATATCTAAAAGTTTGAATTGCTTTGGATTGATGAAGTGAAACAAAACCGAGAGAGAAACTCTTTAGACAACTGTAGGAACAAACGCACAGTTCACAATAAAGGGTAATAATTTGTGAATTCATTGGACAAATATGCCCTCCTAAAAAATACCTTCAGTACCTCTTTAAAGTAAAAGCCTTTCCGCCTATGTGCCTTCCGTCTTACAAATGGCAGGGGTGGTCTTGTATGTTTTAACATTACAGACATGCACTTATTTGTAGCAAGAAAAGGAGTCAGGCTTTCCTGTAAAGCATGAGCATTCACCTCCTTAAACTGATCGGCGAATCAATTTTGGAATATCTGATCATAGCTTTGTGTTTGCAAATTTGCAAATGTGGAAAGTTAAGTGCCCTTTGATAACCAAATGAATAAATAATTAAAGGAATGTCAACCAGCAAAAATTTAGGAAAGATATTTAATGCGCCCCATGGACCGTGTGCGAGATTTTAGACGATATTAACTACGAAGTTTGGGCATGGCAACTCATCTACCAGGAATTATACTTCACCACTAAATTTTCTCCGATTCTTATTGGTTTAAATTGATCACGTGACGCGATAGTGTTCGTCCGCGGAGAGACACTAGGGAGCTTAAGCAACGACAACGGCGACGGCAACGAGAACGTCACGAATTTGCACGCCCTGCACGTGCGTTTTTCACTTTTGTCCATTTCGTTGCCGTCGTCAGCAAAACAACAACGTGAAATAGCCAAGTTTTTGGTTTTATGAAGAACGTCAGCACTTGAGGATAAATTTTCATTTCCTCTCCTAAAATGGAGTGCCCTTCCGACTGGTGTCATCTTTGAGGAAATACCACACCCTTGTCATATTAAAAACGTTCAAATAGTCACGAAGCGATTAAAATAACGCAAATTTATATTTTGAGATGACGTTCTCGTCGCCGTCGCCGTTGTCGTTGCCTAAGCTCCCTACTATCAGCCCATAGTGCCCGTCACGGGGAAAATACCCGGATGGATAGCATATTTGCCCTCGAAGCTTCGCTTCTCGGGCAAATATTTGTTTTAAGAACATCAAATTTCCGCGGGGCAACTATCAGCCGATAGTTCCTCGACAGAAACACTCTATTGTTTAAATAGTATCTGATCACAGCTCAACCAGAAAAGTGAGAAAACAACTTCCCATGGATAAATAACGAAATAAAGAAGGAACAAGGTAAATGCTATCGATCGTCTCTTAAAGCTTTTCAGATCAACGCCAATAAAGAAGAAAATACCTGGAGGTAGTACAAAGCTACCAGAAATCGTGTCAAGAATTTTTTTGGAGGCGCGGAAGTCTCGTACTGGAGAGAGCAATTTGCCGAATCTGAAAACACCAAACGTTTTGGCAAATCATAATATAAAGAACGCTCAGGGTAAAGATGTGAGAAAGGCAATACCACCATCACAAGATAGCGATAGGAAAATCGTTACGAACGACTCCGACAAAGCTGACATTGAATGATTACTTTGTTTGCATTGGAATAAAACTTGCTGAGAAATTCTACTATGTTTCTGGTTCCACGATCGATCAGCCATTTGCAACTGTAAAAATTGCGACACCTGTTTTGAACCACATATGCCTTTCCGAAGAAAAAGTCAAATTAAAATTAAATCAGATCAAGCAGAAAACAGGGAGTCCCGATAAAATAACGTCACGTGAAATGGCGGAGGCTGCTGAGGCCCTAGCTCTTGAGATCGTTTTGGTATTTTTTAAGAACAGCATTCAAAGTGGTGTATACCCCTGCAGTAATTGGAAGACTGGAGAGGTTGTCCCACTAATGAATTAAAAAGGGGATCAAGTCAGATTGTGCCAATTAACGATCATTGACAATGCTCAATTTGAACAGCAAAATTTTGGAAGGCATTGTTTGCGACTCCCTTGACAAGCATCTCGAAACTAATGGACTTATGCATTTAATTAAACCAATGGGACCTCACGGAAACATGGAAAAAGGTTATGGACGTAGGATATAAAGTTGGAGTTATATTCGTCGATTTTAAAAAAAGCATTCGACACCGTTGATCACAATATCTTAAAATCCAAACTATTATCTGTAGGAGTGTCAGGTTTATTTCATGAGTGGATAGCAAGCTATCGTCATCAGCAGGGTTTTCATTAGAAGCCGGCAACCGGCGAACTCCGGCGGCTACTTTCGATATCAGCGCCGCCTACTTTTGCTGACTTTTGCCATTCGAACTCTCAAAGTTTACTTTTTCATTTGAAGGCTTTTAACATTGCATTGAAGTTATAAAAACAAAGGCACTCGTAAATGAAAGTTCCTTACTTTGATATTAGGTCTCATTTCGTGCTGTGGATGATTTTAAGTAAGGTCTTTTCAATGTATATCAACGCCGATCGACACTTTGGCATTCGCAGTCCGCCATGTTGATTACAGAGGCGAGAAGGACTGGTGGCAAATATGCCTCGATTACACGCTGTTTCTCTTTCGGTTTTCCACGTGCTTTAAAAAAAAAAACAATGGCTGAGAGAAAGCGCGCCGCGGGCGATGGAAATCCTAGTATAATGGCATATTTTTCGAACAAAGCACGGCCGCTTCCAGATGCAGGTGAGTGAGCATAAATGTATTTGATTCTCTGTTTATATAGATTTGAAAGACTGCAAGTCAACACAAATCCTAAGAACTGAATAAATTTCGTATGAACCGTGCAACTTTTGCCATTCTCAATTTCGTTTTCGTTCTGTCCGTTCTTTTTCGGTTAAGCTGTGATCACATCATTTCAGTTCTGTCAAGGTCCGCTCAAAAATAGGCAGTTTTTGTGGATCGTTATAAAACTGTAGTTAAAAGTGTGGATGTTATAAGGTGCGTGATCCAGTGTGTGCGATAGACCTTTTCACGATTTCGGACGCCGTCTTGCACGCCAAAACTTACAGTAATGTATGGGAAAAGTCGGGAGTTTGATGCTCGTTAAGAAAGGACAACATTACAAACTAAAGATGCTAGCTAAAAAAGTTAACTTATTAAATTTGAGAAGTTTGGTCTCACTGAAAAGGCCGCAAATTAAGTTTTACTTTTCATATATTTATCTGTGAAACCGATCCGCAGTTCACGGAAAATTTAGAAGCATTTGTATAAAAAACGAAAAGTACGATTTCTCACTTCTCGTCTAAGCTGTACCCTTCAAATACAGGATAATGAATACAAATCCTCCTTTCTAGTCTATAAGCCGTGTAGAAAAATCAAAAAAGTCGTTTTTGATGTTAAGAAATATTCATCGTCTGTTGTACTCATTTTGGTGCCTAGAATGCTGGAAATGGCATTTCCGAGCTTCTAGATTTAAATGCCCCCAGACCCCCCTAGAAAACGGGGCCTTACGGCCCCTTAATTGTAACAGCCGCCTACTACTCTTCTACCATCCGCCTACTTCAAATTTTATTGAAAACCCTGCATGAGAGATCCCAATTCGTTACGGTAAAGAGATATGTCCAGGTTTGACCCTAATTAGATGCACGCGGATTTCAATAAGCATCACAAAGTGTCCCCTTGCTCTTCTAGCCAACTTCAACATCACTTGTGTCTCAGAATACAGACAATTTATGTCACAAAGTGTCCCCCAAATGCTGCTCTTTATGTGAAGATTAACTGCTGCATTTACCCAAAGCTAAAAATAACGCTAACCTTTACCCTTACCTTATTGTTGAAAATAGGTAGCAAATGCTTAGACTTAAAGGGACACTTTGTGTTGGATGTCAAAATTGGGCGTGCATCTAATTAGGGTCAAACCTGGACATAAGTGACGGTAAATGGCGCGAGATCAAAGCTACGATGATTGATATTGGTGTCCCCCAGGGTTCTTTACTGGGTCTCCGACTATTTTCAGTACATGTAAACGACTTACCAAATTTGTCCGAAACTGGTTGCATTCATCTGTTCGCTAATGACACTACCGTATACTATATTGGGAAAGAAGTCGAAGAAATCATTGATGCCTTAAACTTAATTTTAATTGTCTTCAAAGAGTGGTGCTGTAAAAATCATCTGACGGTACACACAGGCAAGACAGAGGCGATGGCAATCTCCAGCCACGCTCTTGTCGGCTCAGTGAGACCCCTTGTGTTCGGAGACTCCTTCATATAATTTACCAGAAAACTACCTGCTAAGAGGATTTTTATGGCCTCTTTATATGATAACGCCGGGTTGAGCGAGCTGGTTCGCTTAACGGGATGAAATTGGCTTCTGTTCATATGAGAAATACTTGCGAAATACTTGCGATAGCGCTAAGTTATATTTTGGACTAACGTTTTCGTTGCTGTAGCGGTCGTCTTTGCTAAAACTCCCTATAATTTAATGATCGGCTGGCAGACGTCGCGGGAATCATCCAAATTTGGATTGGTGTAGACAAAATGAAGGAGTTACAGGAACCTTAGAAAAGCATAATAAAAGCATAAACCTTCGCTGGCAGAAATGTCTCATAAAATTAATTCCTAAATTTTCTCCGATTCTTATTGGTTTAAATTGATCACGTGACGCGATAGTGTTCGTCCGCGGAGAGACACTAGGGAGCTTAAGCAACGACAACGGCGACGGCAACGAGAACGTCACGAATTTGCACGCCCTGCACGTGCGTTTTTCACTTTTGTCCATTTCGTTGCCGTCGTCAGCAAAACAACAACGTGAAATAGCCAAGTTTTTGGTTTTATGAAGAACGTCAGCACTTGAGGATAAATTTTCATTTCCTCTCCTAAAATGGAGTGCCCTTCCGACTGGTGTCATCTTTGAGGAAATACCACACCCTTGTCATATTAAAAACGTTCAAATAGTCACGAAGCGATTAAAATAACGCAAATTTATATTTTGAGATGACGTTCTCGTCGCCGTCGCCGTTGTCGTTGCCTAAGCTCCCTACTATCAGCCCATAGTGCCCGTCACGGGGAAAATACCCGGATGGATAGCATATTTGCCCTCGAAGCTTCGCTTCTCGGGCAAATATTTGTTTTAAGAACATCAAATTTCCGCGGGGCAACTATCAGCCGATAGTTCCTCGACAGAAACACTCTATTGTTTAAATAGTATCTGATCACAGCTCAACCAGAAAAGTGAGAAAACAACTTCCCATGGATAAATAACGAAATAAAGAAGGAACAAGGTAAATGCTATCGATCGTCTCTTAAAGCTTTTCAGATCAACGCCAATAAAGAAGAAAATACCTGGAGGTAGTACAAAGCTACCAGAAATCGTGTCAAGAATTTTTTTGGAGGCGCGGAAGTCTCGTACTGGAGAGAGCAATTTGCCGAATCTGAAAACACCAAACGTTTTGGCAAATCATAATATAAAGAACGCTCAGGGTAAAGATGTGAGAAAGGCAATACCACCATCACAAGATAGCGATAGGAAAATCGTTACGAACGACTCCGACAAAGCTGACATTGAATGATTACTTTGTTTGCATTGGAATAAAACTTGCTGAGAAATTCTACTATGTTTCTGGTTCCACGATCGATCAGCCATTTGCAACTGTAAAAATTGCGACACCTGTTTTGAACCACATATGCCTTTCCGAAGAAAAAGTCAAATTAAAATTAAATCAGATCAAGCAGAAAACAGGGAGTCCCGATAAAATAACGTCACGTGAAATGGCGGAGGCTGCTGAGGCCCTAGCTCTTGAGATCGTTTTGGTATTTTTTAAGAACAGCATTCAAAGTGGTGTATACCCCTGCAGTAATTGGAAGACTGGAGAGGTTGTCCCACTAATGAATTAAAAAGGGGATCAAGTCAGATTGTGCCAATTAACGATCATTGACAATGCTCAATTTGAACAGCAAAATTTTGGAAGGCATTGTTTGCGACTCCCTTGACAAGCATCTCGAAACTAATGGACTTATGCATTTAATTAAACCAATGGGACCTCACGGAAACATGGAAAAAGGTTATGGACGTAGGATATAAAGTTGGAGTTATATTCGTCGATTTTAAAAAAAGCATTCGACACCGTTGATCACAATATCTTAAAATCCAAACTATTATCTGTAGGAGTGTCAGGTTTATTTCATGAGTGGATAGCAAGCTATCGTCATCAGCAGGGTTTTCATTAGAAGCCGGCAACCGGCGAACTCCGGCGGCTACTTTCGATATCAGCGCCGCCTACTTTTGCTGACTTTTGCCATTCGAACTCTCAAAGTTTACTTTTTCATTTGAAGGCTTTTAACATTGCATTGAAGTTATAAAAACAAAGGCACTCGTAAATGAAAGTTCCTTACTTTGATATTAGGTCTCATTTCGTGCTGTGGATGATTTTAAGTAAGGTCTTTTCAATGTATATCAACGCCGATCGACACTTTGGCATTCGCAGTCCGCCATGTTGATTACAGAGGCGAGAAGGACTGGTGGCAAATATGCCTCGATTACACGCTGTTTCTCTTTCGGTTTTCCACGTGCTTTAAAAAAAAAAAACAATGGCTGAGAGAAAGCGCGCCGCGGGCGATGGAAATCCTAGTATAATGGCATATTTTTCGAACAAAGCACGGCCGCTTCCAGATGCAGGTGAGTGAGCATAAATGTATTTGATTCTCTGTTTATATAGATTTGAAAGACTGCAAGTCAACACAAATCCTAAGAACTGAATAAATTTCGTATGAACCGTGCAACTTTTGCCATTCTCAATTTCGTTTTCGTTCTGTCCGTTCTTTTTCGGTTAAGCTGTGATCACATCATTTCAGTTCTGTCAAGGTCCGCTCAAAAATAGGCAGTTTTTGTGGATCGTTATAAAACTGTAGTTAAAAGTGTGGATGTTATAAGGTGCGTGATCCAGTGTGTGCGATAGACCTTTTCACGATTTCGGACGCCGTCTTGCACGCCAAAACTTACAGTAATGTATGGGAAAAGTCGGGAGTTTGATGCTCGTTAAGAAAGGACAACATTACAAACTAAAGATGCTAGCTAAAAAAGTTAACTTATTAAATTTGAGAAGTTTGGTCTCACTGAAAAGGCCGCAAATTAAGTTTTACTTTTCATATATTTATCTGTGAAACCGATCCGCAGTTCACGGAAAATTTAGAAGCATTTGTATAAAAAACGAAAAGTACGATTTCTCACTTCTCGTCTAAGCTGTACCCTTCAAATACAGGATAATGAATACAAATCCTCCTTTCTAGTCTATAAGCCGTGTAGAAAAATCAAAAAAGTCGTTTTTGATGTTAAGAAATATTCATCGTCTGTTGTACTCATTTTGGTGCCTAGAATGCTGGAAATGGCATTTCCGAGCTTCTAGATTTAAATGCCCCCAGACCCCCCTAGAAAACGGGGCCTTACGGCCCCTTAATTGTAACAGCCGCCTACTACTCTTCTACCATCCGCCTACTTCAAATTTTATTGAAAACCCTGCATGAGAGATCCCAATTCGTTACGGTAAAGAGATATGTCCAGGTTTGACCCTAATTAGATGCACGCGGATTTCAATAAGCATCACAAAGTGTCCCCTTGCTCTTCTAGCCAACTTCAACATCACTTGTGTCTCAGAATACAGACAATTTATGTCACAAAGTGTCCCCCAAATGCTGCTCTTTATGTGAAGATTAACTGCTGCATTTACCCAAAGCTAAAAATAACGCTAACCTTTACCCTTACCTTATTGTTGAAAATAGGTAGCAAATGCTTAGACTTAAAGGGACACTTTGTGTTGGATGTCAAAATTGGGCGTGCATCTAATTAGGGTCAAACCTGGACATAAGTGACGGTAAATGGCGCGAGATCAAAGCTACGATGATTGATATTGGTGTCCCCCAGGGTTCTTTACTGGGTCTCCGACTATTTTCAGTACATGTAAACGACTTACCAAATTTGTCCGAAACTGGTTGCATTCATCTGTTCGCTAATGACACTACCGTATACTATATTGGGAAAGAAGTCGAAGAAATCATTGATGCCTTAAACTTAATTTTAATTGTCTTCAAAGAGTGGTGCTGTAAAAATCATCTGACGGTACACACAGGCAAGACAGAGGCGATGGCAATCTCCAGCCACGCTCTTGTCGGCTCAGTGAGACCCCTTGTGTTCGGAGACTCCTTCATATAATTTACCAGAAAACTACCTGCTAAGAGGATTTTTATGGCCTCTTTATATGATAACGCCGGGTTGAGCGAGCTGGTTCGCTTAACGGGATGAAATTGGCTTCTGTTCATATGAGAAATACTTGCGAAATACTTGCGATAGCGCTAAGTTATATTTTGGACTAACGTTTTCGTTGCTGTAGCGGTCGTCTTTGCTAAAACTCCCTATAATTTAATGATCGGCTGGCAGACGTCGCGGGAATCATCCAAATTTGGATTGGTGTAGACAAAATGAAGGAGTTACAGGAACCTTAGAAAAGCATAATAAAAGCATAAACCTTCGCTGGCAGAAATGTCTCATAAAATTAATTCCTAAATTTTCTCCGATTCTTATTGGTTTAAATTGATCACGTGACGCGATAGTGTTCGTCCGCGGAGAGACACTAGGGAGCTTAAGCAACGACAACGGCGACGGCAACGAGAACGTCACGAATTTGCACGCCCTGCACGTGCGTTTTTCACTTTTGTCCATTTCGTTGCCGTCGTCAGCAAAACAACAACGTGAACCCGGGATCTCCGGATCTCGATCAATGCAAGCACCCTAACCGCTGGGCCGCACTGCCTCCTGTACCGTTTCTCTTTGTAAGTCCTCCATCTCCCTTCCATTGCATATAAATTAAAGCACTGGTTGTTATTTACTAGCATTGTTTGTTTCTTTTTTTTTCTTTTGTTAATTTTTTACTCTGACCAACCGACCCAAATTTCGGAAACTCTTTCGATGGTAATGCACCGATCAACTCGAATCTTCAAAAGTGACTTAAAGGGGCTAGGTCACGCTATTTTTGGTAATTTTGTTTAATTTTGTTAATTATGAGCTCTAAACGTCAAATTGGCAGAGCAAGAGTCTTTCATTTGCAAAATCACGGCCACATAACAACTGAGAAGGATTTTCCAGCTGTGTAAATGACATTTTGATATAGACTGATATAAATTTGAAAAAAGGTGGGCCGACGTTTTTCAAATTTACCCAAATTCAATCCATTTCAATCCTCTCCAGTTTTGTCCATCCATGTCCCTTCTTGGCTTCCCTGTGTTTCGTTAGAGGTCTTCTATAGTTTTGAACAGTTATTTTGATATTTTAGTTAATGCTATGACCATTCGATCAGTGCTGAAATTGCCTAAAATTGCGTGACCTAGCCCCTTTAAGTCGGACAATGTCAATAGGCAAGTGTAAGCTGCTCTAACTCCAAAACATAACGAGGGTACTGTATATTTATTAAGAACAGTTCCTAGAACGTTTTTATTTTAAATTGTCCAGTGTAACACAGAAACGTACAGCTTTCAGTAAGATTTAACAATGAAATGGGGGTGTGAAAACGAACCATATTATATTCACTCTCGTCTGTAGTACGATAAAGACGAATTCCGCAGCCAAAATGCCTTTTGGAGACCTCCCTTTGGAGACAACTTTTGAAGACCTTTTTTTTGTAAACCAATCGCTCACAAATGCCCTCTCTCTTCCATCTCGTCCAAACACGACTTCGGCGCCCGAAAAAAAAAATCATTTGAAACCGGACACTTCCTGTTTATTTTTACCCACCCCACCCAGGCAACCCTCAAATTCCCACTCTCCTGGCTTGCGCGTGGTGGGGAGGGAGGATGTTGAAGTCTTGATTACGGAGAAAAAATAATGTAAAATAGGATACTGACAAGTGTGAATATAATACAATTGTGAACAACCCTCTTAGAGAAAAAAAATTCACTGCCACGTTAGCCAGATCGAGGACCATCGAGCCACAAGTGGGATAAAGGTTTTCTACTAGTAATAACTAATTTTGACATCTGTTAAAGAATTTATTTAAACTCCAGACAAACGTGAATTATTCCAAAACGAAATACCAGACAAACAATTAATTTCGAAGTTCGCTCTCTTAAAACCGAGAACCAATCAGCTTACTGAGTCTAATTGAACCCACCAATCAGAGAGCAGTTGAGAGATGTGCTGCTGAAAAGTCGGGCTGCAGATGTAGAATATCTGTAATGCAAACGGTTTCCTTGTCGTCTTCGGCCGCTTTTCCTCTCGTGAATTCTTTGGCCATTTTTCTTAGCGATTTACACATCCGATGCGCTTTTGATTGCTTTAAAAAATGGCTGATTCAATTTCGACCCGTTGCGGCAAACTTAATCAGATTTTCGCCGGTAAAAATGTCGTCCGCAAGGCCTCAAGCCCTTGCTTCACTCGAGAGGCTTTGCTGGATGCATTTCTGCTTTTGTTTGAGGAATGCAACTCTGAGTTTATGCTCAAGGACAAGAATGTTTCTGGATTTCTAAAAAAGTGTAAGTTGGCTTGTTTGTTCTGTGCTTTTGTGATCATTGAGACAACTTGATGTTTGTATCTTAAGCTTAAATTTCGATCAAACAAACTTGGTTTGTCTTGGATTTATTGACAAGTGTGGGTTGATTGTCCCGTGTTAAAATCTCTTAATTTCTTATTTTAAGCCGACTGTGATTGTTTCTGGAAAAAAAACACTCCTCTGTTCAAAGCTACAGTAGTTGGAGTGTAGAATACCTTCACCGGTCTCCTCTTGACCATCGATCAAAGCTTACAGACTTTGACACAACGTTTTGACTTGATGCAGTTTAAGCTTACTATTTACGACTTAAATTCATCGGCGCACAATCTTAATAATTTGATATGCGATTATGAATTTTTTGATCGTTTTGAAACCCATATACCTTTGATCCCATATCCTTGCCTTCCAGACCGGCCAATGGTCGAGGAACTTCGCAGTCTTTGCTTGAGTAAGGACGATTTCAATGTTATTAACACCATTGGACGAGGGCATTTTGGTCAGGTTAGTAACAAATAAAGCAGGTTTAATTTTCGTTGATTTTAACAACGACCTTATGTAAAAAGCCATGAGTAACAAACTCGATTCTGGACTCTAACCGAATTAAATTCCACACATGCTTTGGTATGTTTGAATTTTGCTATTTATAGATTGTAATATATTCAGGAGGCTGTAGCTTTCGGCTTTTTGATAAACAGTATATAAAAATGTACAAAACACTTCCTGATAGTATTACATTTGATAATTTCTTAGTTTTGTCCATTTTGCTTTTGCCTAATTATCTCAGGACTATGTGTAATTTGTTCACTTATCTATTTAATTTGTTACTCATTATTCCTTAGAAATACTATATATAAAAACACCTTTACTCTGTAAAAGTTAAGATTTGGCATTATTAAATAAATGATATGTCCTCAACTTTTTGTTGTGGCTTTATTTGACGTTTCAATAATATCTGAACACTTTCCTTTCTAAGAGTGCCACTTAAAGACTTTACTCTGTCCAGCAGCAAACAATTTTACTCATCAATGGGAACTGCTTCAGGGGCTACAGGGTGAAAACCCTGTCTATATATACTAATACTTTTATCAGAATTTTCTCTTGTCATTAACTTTAAATGCTCCAGTCCAAATTTCGATGGGTGGTCCAACTGCAGACTTTTGAAAAGATAACATCAGAGCATAGAAAACTTCAAAGTTAATCACATTTACTGACTTCAGATAGACAAAAACAATACAGCAACAATAGTGTGACAGGGAATGAAAAATCTGTTTTGTTTTTGTCAGGGAAATACAGCACATGCACAGGGATGTGTTTGTGGCTGGGCAACTGTTACAATAAATATTTATGTCTAAGTTGGGCTTTTAGCATGTTTCAATTTAATTGGTGCCATTAGGTCCAAGTTGTTAAGGAAAAGCACAGTGGAGATGTATTTGCAATGAAGACACTTAAAAAGTCCCAAACCTTGGCTCAAGAAAGTGTGAGTACATGCAAACTGAACAAATAATAAACTGTTTATTATTACTATTACTGTCTGGGAGGTTGTGGGTCAAACACTAGAGATTCCAACAATTGAAGGGCAAGATGTGAGATGTAATGTAAGGTACAGTAAAGGCCTGACCTGCACAATTGACTTCAAGATGTGCTTTTCCACAAGATTTTATGGTAATAATTATAGAGAACAAAGACCCTGAAAATGAAGACCGAAGATCAAAGATCCTGTTAACAACTGCTTTGCTAAATGGAGGCTGGGTGTTTGGGATACATTTATGTCCAGGGGCTTCCACTGGAGGCTAGCCATCCAGTCTCTTGACCAAGTTACGTTCCCATGGCCAGCAATGCACACAACTTTTAGCCCTTTTGTTTTGACTTCAGGCCAAAAATTGAAATCTGGAAAAAAATGCAGGTTATTATACATGCAGTACAGCCTTCAAACTCAGCTAGTAAGAGATCTGTATAAAGGAATGATACTGTCCAATACTGAGTGTCTCAGAACGAAGACCCTAAGACCAGGGATCCACATTCATAGCCGTCGTCTGTTGGATGAGTAATGGTTTATTAATAATAAAATAATATCTTTTCATGAATGCCAACAAATGTTGTAAATAAATATAGAATGTACTTTCATTCTGACCACTGTTCATTCAATGGAAACTTCCAGAAAATAAGAAATAAACATGCAGCTTTTCTCAGCAATGAAATCTCAAGTTTGTGCACCATCTTTGACTACGCCATATTTTCCATGAAACGATTGCAGGTTCGATTTTCATGTATCTCACTGCTGGCATGGTTGTTACTGTAGCTACAGTGTAGTCGTTTAGCAAAGAGCAAAGGGTGACTTGTGGTCTCAGCTGATAATGTAGCATTAGTTATGAGGTGTTAAGCCATGTCCGGCAAAAATCAAACCAAGAGGAGCAGAACCTGCTGCTTTTGAACAGGAAAAACACAAAATCTTGATAGCGTATAAAAGGAAGACACTAGACAAGAGCGTCAAAACTTTGGGTCTTTGAATTGTAACTTTGCAAGCTACATTCAAGTACATTTTGCTTTGGCCAATATGGACCCCTTTAAATCGGGTTGCACACTCAGTGAAATAACCTAACACTCCAGAGTCAAAATTTGTAATTTCTGACAACTGAAGAGGGTAAAATAAAACACGAATGCTTACAAGTAATGTTATCAACCATTTTCTATACTTATCAGTATTTTTGCCTAGGCAACCCAAAATTTGTCTGGGCAAGTACCTCAAAAGACATACTAGTACTTGCCCAGCTCACGACTTTGATAAAAAATAAATACATGTATGGATTCCTGCTAAGTCACCCAAGTAGACCCTAAGACCCCGAAAACTTGAAAAATGTAACCCAAAACCCTCAATTTGGCTGTTCCCCTAGGCCTAAAGTTGGTTTTTAGGCCTAGAGTGTCACAGGGCCAATGTATAGAACTTTACATCTGACGGGAAATGAAGATGTCCGGCCACACATGGAGTGTGGTTACTCAGTTAAATATGGCGGATCACCCAGCTTTCACTTGGAAACAAGTTGTAGTGAACGAAGGACTTGAACTTCGCTTGAGGTACATGTAAATCCAAAAACCAACTTTAGGCCTAGTGTTAGGTTGAGGGTTTTGGGACCTTGCTTTTTTCAAGTTTTCAAGGTCTTTATAAAGGGTCTTCCTTTTCGAGACACCCGTCCAACACTCACTCAAATGTTGTCCTTATTTTGTTGCAAAAAAAGTGGGTTGTGAATGGCAGATAAATTTTTATTTGTTTAAATGATTTTTTTTTTGTTTTGGAATAAACTGACTATTTATTAATTAACAAGTTTGAAATGAAAATGGTGAATCAAATATCCTTGTTCTATTTTTGTGGGAAATCTGTTGAGGAATAAACCCTGCTGGTTTGCTCTAAACTCCAAGCTCTATTTTCACACTCTTCAGCTGCTACCAGCTTTGCAGATACCATCTGAGCAGGATGTACACGTAATACCAAATTGAATTCTAATTATTTATTGTTTTGCTAATCCATGACAATTTAACATTGAAAGCTTAAGAGCTGGCAATGGATTTAATAAGTAAATATTCCAGAAGCTGAAAACAGTATGATACATGATATTATCTAATGAATTATGTTATGAACTACAAGTAATTTTTAGCATTCTGATCCATGATGCCAAGCAACAATAGTATTTTCTATGTTTGACTCAAAGGTTGCCTTTTTTGACGAAGAAAGAGAAATCATGGCGTTATGTCAGAATCCCTGGATAACAGCATTACAGTTTGCTTTTCAAGACACTCATAACCTTTACCTTGTGATGGAGTACCATCCTGGTGGTGACCTTCTGTCTCTCTTGAGCAAATATGACGATCTTTTGGAGGAAGACATGGCACGGTTTTACCTGGCAGAGATGGTTATGGCTATTCACAGTTTGCACATTCTAGGTTATGTGCACAGGTAAAGAGAAGTTTGCTGTTGATTGCTAAAATTACAAGCCAAGGATACACTGTTGAAATGAGTATGGAATAATTTATTAAGTTTTAGCATGACAGATGACATTTAATTTGCCAATAAAGGTAAAGAGCCTCAAACATATGTGCTAACTATTAAAGGCACGTTTACACGAGAGAGGAAAAATGGCACTGTTCTGATAAAAAGTGTAATGGTTCCATTCATTTTTGTAAAGAAACAGTGAACTTTTATCCGTTCCGCTACTGGACAATAGCCACCTATGGTCCCGTAGTAGAATGGATAAAAGTTCACTATTTCTTTACAAATTAAAGTGAACGGAACTGTTCCACATTTTATTGGACCCGTGCCATTTTTCCTCTGTCGTGTAAATTAACGCCCCTTAAAAGTTATTTTTATGTATGTCGTATTGAAAGTGATACATTTACATAAGGTACGTGTACACCACCAGGGAAACTGTGCCAGTTACATGTAGCTATTAGCAGGATCTCCTTTGCTTAACTTGTTGAGCATGACATTTAAGAAACGATTTTTGTTGCTTAAATGTGCAGAGGGAAACCCTCTTGAATTTCTTCTTGCTTACAGATATTCAGAGGCCTTAATTTTTACAACACGCTCAACAGACTATTCCGCTCACATTTTCTTAGTGATTTTGAATCATCAATCCATGTTTGTTATCTTAATTAGACTAGTAACATTATTTTTATCTAAACTGTGGGAGTGTGCATGTAAGATAGTAACACCTTAAAAAGTCTAAACCTTCAAATGCATCAGATGAGTGTAAACCTTCCTACTTGGTGATACATCATTTGTGGCTCTTAGATGACTCATCTTAGATTGCTTGCCTTTAGACAAGACTAAGTGTGAAAATTAGTGACTCAGTAGGGAGTGATATACATGACTTTAAATTTGATTATAACCCATTGACTCCTAAGAGAGAGAATTAATAGATTTTACTTGTCAATTGGGGGTGTTTCAGTAGTCAATGTTCCCTTTTATAACCCATTGACTCCTCGGTAAAGGAAAAGGAAGATTTGCAAAAACAAAAATTTCAGCAAGCGCGAGGCCCAAATTTACCTTTACCGACACGTACACCAAGTGACGGAAAAGAGTTAATAGATTTTACTCTCTCTTATACCAGACGATTTTACTGGTCAATTGGAGGTGGTTCATGAGTCAATTGGTTAACAACCTGTACATGATGCATCCACTAAAAACCTATGTCCCCTTTAACCCGAAGCTCATGACTTTAAATCATTGAACTCTGGTTCAGAGCTGGGGTTTTTTGAGTTTAAAAATTTCCTTACTTGGATGTAACATAGCTCATGCATTTTCCTGCGCATGCAGTTTCAATCTTATTTTTGTCCATATTTGGGCATGAAATTGGTGTCCTAAAATCCTACTGTAGCTTTGTTCCACTCAAAACCTATGTCCCCTCAAATGCATAGACCGAATGCATAAATGGCGGCCAAAAAAATATTCTTTTGTTTATGTGCTAACTAGCCTCACTAGCCTCGTTTGTATGGACAAAATACAAAAGAAATATTGCTTGAGAGGGAGGCTAGTGAGTCTCATTAGCATATAAACAAAAGAATACATTTTTGGCTGCCATTTACGCATTTGGTCAATTGAGCAGCCCTCCCATAACTGATTTCGTGTTATTTTTTTCTCACAAGGGACATCAAGCCAGATAACGTCCTAGTTGATCGTACTGGTCACATAAAGCTAGCTGATTTTGGTTCATCAGCAAGGCTTTCAGCAGATAAGAAGGTACATGTTCTAATTACAATTGTTCCTTTTTTGTTGACATAAAGTTGTTACACTCTAGTTGGGTGGTTTTATTCAAATCATAAGCTATTTGGGTAATACTCACCTACATGTACAAGTTAAATAGTGAATCTCATCAAGAGATGAGTGTCGGGGAGGTGCCTGACAGGCCAGTGGAGCCAGCCATGAGCTGCAGCTCTGAGAGCAGTGAGTAACCATGACAACCCCGAGAGTGGCATCCACCCAGGCACCATCGCACTGCTAACCAATGAGTAGAAAAGGTAACACTAAATACCCAAGGGAGGAATTAGCCTGCAAAATGCAGATGTATTAATTTTCTGGCAGTCGTTTCTCTCCCCGAAAATTTGGTTAGGGAGGGAATAAAAACACATTCACTGATAGCAACAGAAAAATAAGAGCAAAGCAATTTGATTTCGATACATGAGGTGAAGGGAATTCCCCAGCCCTGCAAAAACCCTGAGGGGTGCAAAAAAAAACAGCAAACGCCCGCTGGCCAGTAAGATCTTGAGTTTAACTTAACTTAAAAAAAATTAACCATATGTTACAGTAATATTTGTAAGCATGCAATTCTAACAGGGTGGTATAAAAATTAGGTTCACAGCAAGATGCCCGTAGGTACCCCAGAATACATTGCTCCTGAGGTATTGACGAGTATGGATGGATCTGGAGGACCATATGGAGTGGAGTGTGACTGGTGGTCATTGGGTGTTGTTGCATATGAGATGCTGCAAGGACAAACTCCGTTTGAGGCAGATTCAGTTGTAATAACCTACAGCAAGATAATGAACTACAAGGTTAGAAAGATTATGTGTGGCATTTATACCCAACGACAAGTGGACCACTTGTAATGTTCATCTTGACTGTCCCTGTTATTCTACCATGACTGTTTTAAGGTGGCTCTAAACAGTTTAAACACTTCGAAGACACTCTCTTTAGAACGGATGAGGCTACAATACTGTGTCGTGTAACAGCAATGTTATGGTGGTCACATGAGACATTGATTACAACAAGATGTGGTCATTGTTGTCAATCAGTTGTAATATGTTACTTGTACCTTGGTAATGGGAGAGCCCAGCAAAAACACCCTATATTTTGAGTTTAGTTGCTCATATCTCAAAAACGAACTAGGTGACCCCCCTTTTGTATCGCTGAAAAGTGTGATCAGAAGGCCAAGGTGAATTTTTTGGCAAAGTTTAAAAAGTTCTGCACTACAGGATCAGAGCCACCTTAAAAAATTCACAGATTTAAGGTGGCTCTGAATCTGCTGAACAGTATTTTTTTAAACTTTGCAGGAAGTTTCATCTTGCCCTTCTGATTATTTTTCAGAAAAAAAAAATGGGGTCACCGAGTTCGTTTTTGCGATAATTTTAAGCAGCTAAAGTCACAAAATAAAGGGTGTTTTTGCCATAGTGACATTAGGTCACAATAATGATGACATCTTGTTCAGCAATAATCTGTGTTTCATTTGGTACCACAAATTATTGGTAATACATGATACTGCATTGTAGTGCCAATCCTTCTAATAAGAGCGTTACTTGGAAGCGTTGAAATACTGTTTTGAGCCACCTTAACTAATATGCCAAGAAGTGTGGACTTATGCACAGGACTGCACACTGAATATGAAATGACCCATTGACCATCTTCAAATACTACATGTAGGCCTGTAAATACCAGAGAGACTGTCAGTGACAATTTTCCCGTAGGACTAGGGGTAATCTTCGATTTTGAAGTGCGTTCGTTGGGAAAACTTTGGAGGTTGGAATCACTCTAGACAAGCCAAAATTCCATAAAGACTATGTATTTTTATTAAAAGAATTAGGATTGTATGTGCACTCTCATTGGTGATTAACTGTGTGTAGATGAGAGTATTTAACACAGCTGTGACATCACACGAATTTTGATTCGTTATGTGTTGTCAGATGCCCGTTTTGATTGGCTGGTAGGAAATATGAGCATGTATCAAGAAAATCGGTTTCAATCAAGAAGTTAAAAAAAGAGCAATAAGCTGCATTTTCCTTGATTTGTTGAATTATTTTTGAGAAATATTTTATAAAAGCAATAGAGGACATTTTTCCGTGTTTACATAGCCCCATACAAACATTCGGGGAGCTGGGAGAATTCTCGACAGTTATGCAAACCCTCAACTGCGTCTCAGGCCGTGTTTGCATAACTGTCTCAAAAGGCTCCCAACTCCCCCTCGTGTTGAAATGAGGCTATGTAAAGATGGAAAAAGTCCTCTATTGCTTAAATATAAAGAACGTATTTAGCAGATCAAAAGTATCAATTTGAGAGGTTTCTGGAATGTGGCTAAAAATGAAAAGTTCAGAGTAAAGAGATGATGATGTTAGTCAAAAACAAGATTTGTGAAAATTTATGTGGAATTTGTTCAAATTGTCCGAGAGATTTTTACTAAAAAAATTGATGTTCCTTGCTTAAAATCAGTGTGTTGTCCATACAAACAATCGTGAGGTGGTGATCGTCATTTGCGCATGCGCGTTTGGTGTAATTCAAGATGGCACTGAAAAAACAGACGAAAAACAAATACTTTATGCACGTGATCCCCAGGTACCAACATTAGGTAAGGTGTGGGTCTGTTTTTGAGACTATGCCAAAACTACTTTGTGATGCTCAAAGTTAATGTTTGTCAAAACTGTAGTAAAATTATTAACAAATGAACAGACATGCATCCATCCAGTGACTGGCAGGTTTGTTATCTTTACGAACCAGCTCAGCCCATAAAAGGGAAATCTAGAGTAGCATTTAGCATTTTCTTTTTATGCGTACTTCAGTGGTCTAAGAAAGGTCTTTGTGATTTCAGAGCTCCCTACAATTTTCCAAAGATGTTCAGGTCAGCAAGAGTGCAGAGGATCTAATTCTGAATCTGTGCACTGGTAGTCAAGCGAGGATTGGTTATGAAGATCTCACTTGCCACCAGTTCTTCAGTGGTACTGACTGGAACAACTTACAAAAGTGTAAGTCAAGTCATAACTTAGGTTGTGTCCTATTTTAATAGAATGACCGCTTTTTAATTAAACTGTTAAATACAAAAACCTCGCCTTTGTAGAAAATCCTGCGCTGAGCGATCGGGCCTTTTTCAGAGTTTTAAACTCGATAAGTATCAGTGCAACACTTACCACTGAAATTTTTTTTCGCGGTAATTCTTGAAATTTGATTTTGAGAAGTCGGCATCGATTCCGATTACTGTCGACGATAGAGAGCTTTAACTAGCAGAACGCGAACGCAAAACGACAAAAAAGAGGCTCTGTTGTGCAATAGTGTATTGTTTTTGCCGTTCTCAGTCTTTCCAACAACGTGAAATTATCATATTCGAGGTTATGTGGGGCACGTAAACACCCGACCGACGATAAATTTTCTGTTTTCTGTAAAGCTTCATACCACTTTCATTCCTGGATCTTTGCTACACAATGGACCAATTTCGATATATTAAAATTCAATCCTAAACAAAAGACATCATCTCAAGGCTCTGGGGAATAAATATAAGGATTTGTATGAGTTCATTCCCCAGAGCCTCGAGATGATGCCTTTTGTTTTCGACTGAATTTTAATATATCGAAATTGGTCTATTTACATTTTGAACAACTTGGAATGATTGCGAAATGATTGAAAGACTGTGAAGTCATATTTTCAGACGACTCTCTCGATGCAGTTGTCGTTTCCATGCTCGCCGCAGAGCCCTGCAATTATAACAACGACGTTATTGTTGCTCTTGGTAAAACGTTGGACCGAGGGGGAATAAAAAAAATTCAGACAATTCGCCCCTTGGAGAATTCTTCCCCAAATTCTAGATTAGCTCCCATAAGTACGCACCTCAGTCAATGTACATGTAGATAAAAGACAGTGTTCTCTCATAGAGAACTGTAAGTACTATATTTTCCTTGGTAGTAGAACGTTTCACGGGATAAAACAAACGCACGACAAGACAAGTTATTTCATTGAACACGAAAAAATACGTGGTTAAATTGTGGCGATGTTAGGCGATCAATACGCGCAATCCTTAACCATCGATACGAACCCGATAAATCAAGATTTCATATCATAAGTTATCGTGGCTCCACTCTGTCCAGCAGATTAGAGCAACTGTCCTTTTCTCAAATTACAGTTGATTATATAAAACGGCATTATATCTAAATGTCTGCAATAGCTGACGACTCTTTATATTTGAGCATAATTGTGTCCATGGGGCGAATTGTCTTGTTGCCGAAGGGGTAGGTAGTCACAAATAATTACAGTTTAATATTTTCTTTAATTTCCTCGATATAGACTGAGCCTGTTTTGCATAACCTTCGAAAATGCTAGCATGCCTCTTTTTATGTTGTTGATTAGCGGTACCGCCATACGTTCCTAGCTTGGATGGCGCAACGGATACATCCCATTTTGACGAGTTTGAACCAGAGAGTCCTGATCCAATCATTCACTTGGAGAAATACAGCGGCTTATCACAAGAGGGAAAAGGATTCAGTGGAAAAGATTTGCCATTTGTGGGTTTCACATTTTCTAGGAATCTCGCCAGTAACCTTCCTTTTTCACCAAGAAAGTAAGTAGTAAAATTAAAGATCCTCAGTGAATTGGTACAGCACCGCCTGAAAGTATTGACCCCTCGGGATGAGGCAATACCTCGTCTTTGCCACGGGTAGTGGTCGCGCGCCACCGAGGTATGCAATTTTTTTTTTCCTCGGTAAAACCGAGGTGCAATTTGCCGCGGGAAAGAACAATGATCTGTTGCACTTGTCAAATAAGCGGAAGAGTGTCAAATTTTACATTTCATGGTAAGAAGAATCGGTTATTAATGCAAGAAATGAGAAAGCTAAGGGCGCGATTTACGTAAGGATTCACATTTTATAATCTTTGCATAATGTAAAGCCGGAGACTTCTTTAAAGATACAGAGATACTCAGAGATACTGTTAACTACAGTGTAAGCGACAGCTGTATTGTCCAACCAACGAAACACTCGTTGCTATCCAAGTTGTAATACTGTATGTGTCTATGAGAAATTTTTTTGGTGTCGAAAAAGGGGTGTCTAGAAAACGCAGACCCGCAGACCTTGAAAACTCAGACCTAGAAAATAACACTTCTTTCGCAATCACTGTTACATACTAAATTCAACAATTCAGTTCAGTGACGAACTATATAATGATTTTTTGCCTCTCAGCTGTGATTTATGCGGATGAGCCTCAAAACCTGTGTTGAAAACATGTCGCTATATCGCTAGAAATGGTTTATTTTTAGTCTGATAAAATGATATCTCTTAGCTTCTTGAGGAGGCAGTGTGGTGCAGTGGTTAGGGCGCTTGCCTTGAGATCCGGAGATCACGGGTTCAAGACTCGCTTTGATCCTGGTAGTCCCTGGTTCAGCTTCCCAGCTGCTCTTGTAAATAGCCAACTGGTTTGCCTCCAGCCGGTTAAGATTCTCAACAGTTGTTGTTGTTTCGTTCCGTCGTTTCGTTGTGTTTCATTGGCCCTGAAAAGCCCCTATGGGGAGCTGTCAATTAAGTATGTATTGTATAGTATTAGCAAATCATGACGCGCGCAGAATTCTAACTTTGACAAAACGCGAGGGCATCTTTGCTTTTATTATCTTGGGTATAGGGTGATAATATCATGATAATCATAAGGAAATCATGGGAATAATGTAGCTAGACTAAAGTTCCATTTATTCAGTGGCACTGTAAAACACGAAAGTTTCTTTTACTCATGAATGGCACTATTAAAAAATAACTTTTTCCTACCGGTTGATATACAATAAAAAATTGAACTTGATCGTTATTCTACACAGACATCAACTTCTCCCTTTTACTGCACGGCATCTTTTTGACACTGGTTGGTTTTCTGCCATTTTTCATTTAAGGTACACTATCAAAACATTTATGCTAGAATTCATAGCATCGCCTTACTCGTGCTTGCTACGACGTTTCAATTTTTCGAACTAAAATACACTGATTTTCACCTGTTTTAGCCAGTAACACGGTGCACCGGTTATGTAAGCATACGGCTTGGTTAGCATGCTTACCCTAAGACTGCTAAGTGTTGTCCAGTTCACTTAGTATTAAACGAAGTTCCTGTAGTTTATTAAAGGGACACTGTCACGGGTTGACATGCGCAGTAGCATTCACTCTCTCCGAGACTTGTCACGCTCGACCGCCATTATGGAAATATCGGTAAGTTGAAGACTTCTGCAAATATTTTGCATTAAATCAAGTTTATCTAAAGCAAATGATATCTTTATCTAAAGCAAATTCCTCCCTGTCTTCGACCTTTCCTTTCCGCCCTGAGTTGATGCGTTTACCGCCATGTCCGGATCCTCCGCTAGACGCCATTTTGAATTTGTGATTGCTAGTAACTTGAAAAAGTCAGGCTGACTTTTTCAAGTTTCGATCAGCTACACGAGCATGCGCATACCGTGACCGTGTCCCTTTAAGTTAATATGCACAACAAACGCCACGTGACGACTCACGCGATATGTACGTTTGTAAACAGTTAACATGAATGACCGAATTCTTACTTAATAAGTGTTTTGTGTGCTTCCTTTAGGATGGCCCTTACTTCATCGGGTATTTGTAAATATTTGCTGTTAAAGTAAGGAAATGTACTCATGATGCAATTCTGCCTGATGCAATTATAGTACTTCTTTGTATACTTTGCTGAAGAAAGTTTGTTTCCTCATAGGTCCGCTACCTTGCCTTATTTAACTGAAGTTTTTTTTGGCATAGACGTAACTTTGCAAAACACTGGTTAATTCAGTATAAAAGTTACGAAATACTACTAACGCCAAATGGTTTTTTTTCTAGGTCTGCGTTTTCTAGGTCTGTGTTTGTAGGTCTGCGGGTCTGCGTTTTCTAGACACCCCGAAAAAGGTTCGATTTTATCTTTTTTCGTCTAAGCCTGACCTTACTTTATTTGGAGACTTGAAATTCAAACTTGTGCGATTGTCTTCGTTTTATCATCGCCATTTTGGTGACAATTTGGGTGGCCATCACCCCCAACAATACAAGAAATTGAAATAGAACAGAGAAAACAGAAATGGTTTAGTGATGGTTTGCCAAACGAAATAAGTGGTTTTGAAATGAAACTGTTGAAAAACAAAAGGTAAAGTGTTCTTTCGTGAAGCGGTTTAGTCAATATTGAAATGGTTTAGATTGTTTTGAAATGATTCAGACGACGATGTTCAAACGGAACAGACTAATTCAAATTGGTTTATTCAACTGAGAATCCATCCGTTGACGAAATGGGAAATGATCAGGTCTGACAACAAATGATCTTGTGCCCCGTAGCAGAATGGTTTATTCAAAGAAGGCACGATTCAGCTAATTGAATGGTTTAATGAAGTGTCAAATGGTTTAAGAGACGGGCAATCGATTCAGTGCAAAGTCAAATGGACAAGACAAGACTGAAATGGTTTGGTTAAAGAACGAACGGTTAAACGGCTAATCGACGGACGACTTAATTCACCGGCAAATGGTTTAATCAAGTGTCAAATGGTTTAATAGCCGGGCAAGTGATTCAGTGCAAGGTCAAATGGACAAGTCAAGACTGAAATGACTTAGTCGACGGGAGGTCTGAGGTCTTACGTAAATATCAGTGGTCAGCCCGATAAAACTTGGGACGAACCTGACAGGCTTTTTGTTCTCCGGTTGAAATTGTTTTCTTCCTTCTTTTCGGATGCAGTATTCTTTTTGCTTCTCGAGAACAGGGATAACTGTAACTGATTAATGATGTCTACAACATGAAGATAAACAAGATAAGGTCCTATGTCCCAGTTCAGAGTTTTCTTCTCGATAGCTTTATTCTGATTTTGTACGTGAAATGGAAACTGTGGAAGTGAGGTTTCGTAAAGAATGTAGTCTCCTTCCCAACCGTCTTTCGGGATGTCACACAAGGAGGTTTGCGTGACATCCTGACCATTGACTACATGACTGACTAAGAAGGATATTCCTTAAGATAATTCCCTTGAAAATGACGTACTATCCAGATTTTTGTCAAACTTGGCACAATTGATATTCATACACAGGACACTAAAAAAAGGCAATAAACTGATGGTCTCTTTCACCGTGCTTGTTTTCGCGCTGCATTCTTTTTATTCTAAGTACAACAAAAAAGAGCGGTGTGTCACCTTGGTTTTTTTGTTAAAAATTATGTGACACACCGGTCTCTATTGGTGATCCACCTTCCCACACGCTTGCCGTGGGAGAACAGCTGTGCTGTTCCCAACCCAGCTTAACACATTTGTTGTGTGGAGCTGCCACTTAAAGGGGTGTCTAAGACACCCGCCTGGTATGTTAGCTACGCCATGCTGATGAGACCCAGTAAGGCCGAAACAGCTGTGCATAGCTGCTAATTGACCGGGTGAAATGGTTGTGCGCATTTGTGATGTGTTGGCCACACCGGGTTGGTGTTTGTGTCAGCTTGCTTTTTTTGTTGTACTTTAATGAAATAAAGGGAATACAGCGCGAAAACAAGCACGCTTGACACCATCTTTTTGTTGCGTTTTTTTAGTGTCCTGTGTATGAATATCAATTGTGCCAAGTTTGACAAAAATCTGGATAGTTCGTCATTTTCAAGGTAATTACCTTAAGGGCCATTTTTTTTAGTCAGTCATGTAGTTAATGGTCGGGATGTCACGTAAACCTCGTTGTGTGACATCCCGAAAGACGGTTGGGAAGGAAACTACGTTCTTTACGAAACCCCACTTCGACATAGTTTCCATTCCATGTACAAAAACAGAGTAAAGCTCTCGAGAGGACAACTCTGAACTGGGACATAGGACCTTATCCTGTTTATCATCATGCTGTGGACATCATTAATCAGTTACAGTTACATTTATCCCTGCTCTGGAAAAGCAAAAAGAATGCTTCATCCAAAAAGAAGGAAGAAAACAATTTCACCCAGAGAACAAAAAGCCTGTCAGGTTCGTACCAAGTTTTATCGGGCTGACGACTGATATTTACGTCAGATCCTCCGTCGACTAAATCATTTCAGTCTTGACTTGTCCATTTGACCTTGCAATTGCACTGAATCACTTGCCCGGCTATTAAACCATTTGACACTTGATTAAACCATATGCCGGTGAATGAAGTCGTCCATCTGTTAGTTCAACCGTTCGTTCTTTATCCAAACCATTTCAGTCTTGTCTTGTCCATTTGACTTTGCACTGAATGGATTGCCCTTCTCTTAAACCATTTGACACTTGATTAAACCATTTTACCGGTGAGTTAAGTCGTCTGTCGATTACTTGAACCGTTCGTTCTTTAACTAAACCATTTCAATCTTGTCTTGTCCATTTGACATTGCACTGAATCACTTGCCCGGCCATTAAACCATTTTCCGGTGAGTTAAGTCGTCCCGGTCAACTATTTGAACCGTTCCTTCTTTAACTAAACCATTTCAGTCTTTTCTTGTCCATTTGACTTTGCACTGAATCGATTGCCCGTCTCTTAAACTATTTGACACTTGTTGTTAGGCCTGATCCTTTCACATTTGTTCGACGGATGGATTTTCAGTTAAATGAACCAAATTGAAGTAGTCTAATCCGTTTTAACGTCGGCGTCTTAACCATTTCAAAACAATCTAAACCATTTCAATTTTATTTTTTTATTTATTTTTACACTTTCACCACAACTGTGCTGGGAGTCGCCCAGCAGAGCGAAGCTCCAAATTAAGTGCGTTCTTTTTACCCTCCCAACCATGATATACCACAGAAGACAGACCACAACACCGGGAACTACATGCCCTACTCTTTGCGACAAGTGTGCGGGTTCTTTTACGTCCCACAGGATTATGAACATTGAAGGGTTGTGAGACGGGACCTCCGGCTTATCGTCCTTATCCGAGAAGACTAGAGAGTCTAACCATTTGCAGATGTAATTACAAAGGCAGCACTTTCTCCTCAGTTATTTAAAGACCCTGAGTGTTGGTCCGGCCGGAGTTGAACTCACGACCTCCCGCGTGACAGCCCGGTGCTCAACTAACTGAGCCACCGGTGCGCGGCAATTTTGACTAAACTGCTTCACAAGAGAACACTTAACGTTTTGTACTTCGACATTTTCATTTCAAAACCACTTATTTCGTTTGGCAAACCATCACTAAACCATTTCTGTTTCATTTCAATTTCTGGTATTTTTGGCGGTGATGGCCGCCCATAAGGAAATAAGTATACTTTCCACATATTAATGTTACTCGGGCCCGTGAGGGCAATTGTGCAAATGTGCATCCCCCACGGATATTGAATTAAGCGCCGACCGGATGAATCTTCTCATGTACCCTTCCGTATTTCCAACTTTCCCTGCCGCGATTAGAACACCCTTCCCAGCTTTGCGGGGCGCTTTGCGGTATTCTGAGAGCGCGTTAGACCACTCAGCCATCGTGGCACACTTTCGTTATTGGGATGAGAGCAAACATTTATTTTGGAATCTTTCCGCCCCGCGATGATTGACACAGTATTAAACTATTTGCTAAAGTGGACGGATGCTTTTTCTTTGACAACGGCCAGCTTTAAAGGTAAGGAGAATTTTCTACGATATTTCTAGATCCTCCTTCTCGTTTTTGTGTGTTCACTGTGAACATTATTTTGCATAGAACGAATACTTCAATAGAAGTATTTTGCATAGAACGAATACAGTACTCCAATATTTCTTGGAAACCAGTTTGTTCAGTGGTTTTGAAGTTGGAAGGGAATAAGAAAATAGCCTTCAACGGCCAAACAAAATAAATTTAGCTATCGCCGTCACGGTGACTTCGAAGCGGTCCCCCATTGTGATCTTTGTGGTGAATGCCGAACGTTGTAACACTTAAAAGAGATAAAAAACAAACTAACAAAAAGTCGGTGTCTTGCCGTCATTTTGTAACAGATGCATCTTTTGTTTCGTGAGTTGTTAGTATTAAACAAGGAAGGTAACTTGATCACAGACTGGCGCTAAAATCGATGTCAATTTCGATTTTGCAATGTCACTTGTACAACCAAAAGTATGATAGAACATTGAACGTAACAAAAATCCCAAAAATGTTTTTGCAGATGGTAACTTGTTATATTCGTGGCACAAAATTTATGATGTTTTTATCTCGCAAATTTTGTTGCTGATGGCAAGTTGTTTTATTCTCGATCGACACTTCCTAAAAAGTTACTTCCTAAAAAGTTCCTTCTTGTCTTAAAATTTATTTACTTTGCGCCAATAGTTGTTTTCCATAAAGC
>OX421449.1:36657901-36662901 GCA_949126865.1 Montipora capitata | reverse complement strand
ACTCGCTCTATTCTGATAGTATAGTCACGTTTGATGGAATTTTCAAGCCAACGGGGTTGTTGCTTTTTCATGATTCCGAGGAAACATGATACAATAATTTGGAAGCCCTTGCAAGACAAAAGTTAACTTAATTTTAGAGTAAATAAAGATGTTGTTGTAATTAGGCTCTTTATTGAAAAACATTTGCTGTTGGCTTAAGCATTCTGGAATCCAACCGGAAATCATTTTATAAATTGGATAGTCTTATGTTCTAACACTTTGTTAAATAACCATATTTGACCATCTGGCTTTAAACAATATCATTTTTTTCTTCACAACCTGAAATTTCTCTGTTAACCCTGGTATGAAAATTCATCTGGCTTTTTTACGCGTCACTCGAGTTTTGCGTGACTGTCTCCAATCTTTTGAAAAGCTATTAGTCGTGCCGAAGACCGGCATTATACCACGTAGTTAGAGTTAGTGCA
This sequence comes from Montipora capitata, assembly GCA_949126865.1. Lineage (NCBI taxonomy): Eukaryota > Metazoa > Cnidaria > Anthozoa > Scleractinia > Acroporidae > Montipora > Montipora capitata. Next base: position 36,662,437 of record OX421449.1, on the reverse strand, counting down.
GCAATAAATTGTTAACAACGGTGCAGCCTTAGTCAAACCATGTTTTGTCTTACAGCTTCTTGAAGTGAGCAAGAACCGCATAAATGAACACCAAGCACGGATGACAAAGGTGAGATAATTTTCACTTGCTCCTACAGCTAGTATGGGATGATCATTGTATTCACTGTGCAAATTGCATGGTCTGTTTTTTTTTTATTTTTTTTTTAAGATGAGTGAAGAAGCGAAAAGAAGCATGATTGAGTGGCAACAGAAATTAGACAAGGTCACCAAGGACAGCGAAGAAAGGATCTCGGAACTGCAACAGAAGCTCGCTAAAGTAAGCTTTAATTATAACGAACTGTTTTGACTTACTGACTTCTGCCTGCTGTCCTCTGAACACTTTCCATTACAATTGCAGATCAGATCTCGAGAAAAAAATAAATTATGTCCAAAAAATTACAAAGGGAAGAAAAAGGAATTTTAACTAATAAACGTATTGTTACGAACAGTCTTTAAAGGCGAACCAAGAGGCCACAGAGTTGTTGGAAAACATGCGGAAAAGCAAGGAGGAATTACAGTTACAAACGCAGAAACTACAGGTATAAGATGGCTTATAAGATAAACGATAGACCGAGTAGATTCATCGTGTCTTTAAATTTTGACAACAAATGAACACCGAATATTTTTAGTATTTTATGTTATGTGCTAAGTTTGCTCTGAGACTTCATTTTGAGGTCAAGTTTTTTCATTGCGCTGATTGATTCAACGTTTGCCTTCGTAGAAGTCTGTCGGAGTGGAAAGTGCTGGCGTGGAGTGCAGTGAAAAGGTGAGGATTGTTGATTGGAGATTTGACCTTCGTAGATTCCGAGGAGAAACAGAATATTATTTCATAACAGAGATGGAGAATGTTAACCCGGTAAAGGTTAGGATTAAACATATTTTTTCAATGGTAACTCGGGGATGCTCGAAAAAATCCGAGTGATCCATTGTAGGAGTCGGACCTGTAACCTTCCGATCCGAACCGTGACTAACGCATTCACCATCTACTGAGATCTCTTTCATTACAACAGCGTGAGTGCACCATTCGACCCTTTCAATCCTAGCACTGAGTATAGCGGAATAATTGTCAACTAACGCCAGTTTAATTTCCTGGGTCTCCTTATCTTAGTGGTAGAGCGTCCGAACAAGTAATCGGAATGTCGGAATTTTTTTCCGAGTATCCCCGATTCACCATCGAAAAAAATCGATCTGATCAGAGAATATGATTTTGCAAAATTCAGCCTCCGGATTTCGGTTTTACGTCTGCATTTAAATCTGCTTGTTCCTAATACTGACAAGGAAACACAAAACTGAATCGAAATCTCGTAGATGACACTGCAGACGATCAATGTATTAAAGAGACCAAACATGGAGGACATACACTTGAACTCAGATGGAATTATGCTAAGAATTTCCGATCACTGCAGTCGTGAACGTTGCTTATCACATATACTTATAAAAAAAGAGATTTCTTGTCGTTACTGCTTGCTGAGTAACATAACCAAGTGAAAGTAAGTTCAGTTAACGGGATTCGAACCTCAGACCGTATGATTGTGCTGCAATTGCCCTTCCAAATGAGCAAACAGTAATCAGTCTGGGGGCTGGTCACTTGTAAGTTCGTATTATATCCCGTAATAGGTGATTGTGTGACAAAGAAAAAATGAACTTTCATATATTTGAACTGTCGTTTTTTATTACATAAACAGGAGTGTTTTACTGGAAAATACACCTTTACATCCGGGACCCGAGTGGCGTATTTTCCATTGATGACGTCATTTCTCGCTTTTGCATGGTTGTTTCTGCAAACAGTCAGTGAAAAATGTAAAGCGATATAGATTCGTGAAGATTCGGAAGCTGTCGTAAAATCCTTCCCCGAGAAACAAGAAAATGCTAATACAAAGAATAAAACTTCAAACAACTTAAAATTATTCAAAAGGCGTTCCTTGCAAGTCAAGAAGAAATGCGAAAATTGAAGAAATTACTGCCGCCGAGCTGCAAGAATTACTCGGTGTCTGAAAGAAAAATGGTGAGTAAAACACTCCTGTCTATATAGGCTTTGGGGGGCATGGGGGGGGGGGGGGAGGGAGGGGAAAGGAGGGCTGTAGTAACACTTTTAACGTTACTCGTAAACGTTACTTGCAACGGATCAACTTGCTTTATTTCGCTACGCTCACTCGTGAGACATTGTTCTTGCCACTCGAACATAAAATTCATATCTTCTTACCATCGTGTAATATCCTCTATATAATTCTAAGGGGGTGTTTACATGAGAAAACATGAGTTTCACATCGGGGTGACTTCTTGATACCGCGTTTACATGATGACTAGGTGAATTCGTATCGTTTTTACCTGAAGGGACACCACAAATCGATAAAATACAAGCGTCCAAATTGCAAATATGGCGTCTATCAGGAAAAGTACGCATGTGCTACCCGTTTCAACCCACCGGGAGGCCGATTTCACGCCGGAACGAAATTTTCGCTCCGGTGCAGCAACCGGGGTGAACTCGCTTAGACTAAATACGGATTTAGAAAAGCACTAAAATGTATATTTATCTATTATCGATTATTTGTAGTCCAAGAAATAAATGCGAACAAGAATACCATGCTATGTTTGTTCACTGACAGCTGAATTCAGTGAAGTGTGACGAGGATCACTGTCGGCAGTTCAAGCACTCACATAGAGTTCAGGCTGAAAGTTTTAAGCTTCGATTCAAAAACCTGTCGCATGCGCGTCCGTTACAGTGCCCCTTTAATAAAGCAAGTTGATCAGTTGCAAGTAACGTGTATGAGTAACGTTAAAGTGCTACTACAAGGGCCACGGAGAGCCTGGGGAGGGACTCCTCGACGCAGCACCACAGTTTCCATGGAAACACACCTTTTCAATCACCACATAAGCCGCTATATCCAAGCCGTCATTTTTATCAAGTGTTTGTACATTGTGTGATCACTGTGTTAGGTTACATTTATCACATTCAATTATTATTTTTTGTTTGATTTTACTCATGCTTAGCCATTTACATCGACAAGAAGATCAGACAGTGTAGTGATAGGACTTAGAAACAAGGAAGAGATAGCGCAAGAGTTGTACAATCGAATTATGGTAATAATATCTATTTAAGTGAGGTGCAGGGATAGCGCACTGATGAGAGCACGCGCCTCCCACCAGTGTGGCCCGGGTTCGATTCCTAGACTAGTAGTACTTAAAATCTCTTTTAAGCAATTTCATGACTATGTTTGCAATGGAACCTAATAAAGGAAAGCATTACTCGGAAGCTTGAGCAGGAACTGTACCGATTAACGATAGCCTTATGACGCTTAGATTGCCATTTGGTAAGAACACGTATGTCACCATCATCAGCGCTTACGCTCCAACTATGACGAATCCGGACGATGCCAAAGAGAACTTCTACAGCAGCCTCCGGACAGTCATAAGGAAAATACCATCTGGAGATAAACTAGTGCTTATTGGTGACTTCAACGCTCTTGTTTGAACGGATGCTAAAAGATGGCTTGGAGTCATTGTCTATCACGGTATATTGGGAAGTGCAATTCCAACGGTGAACTTCTGCTAGCACTCTGCTCAGAAAATGAATTGACTATATAACGAACACTGTCTTCAAGCACAAGGAACGACATAAGGCAACGTGAATGCACCCTAGATCAAAGCATTGACATTGGCATCACCAGGCAAAGAGACAGTACTGACATCCTTGATACTCATCAGATCATCTAATGCTGATATCCAAAGCTAACTTCTACATCAAATCAAAACACAACAAAACTAGAGCACGACCGCCCAAGAGGCTTGCCTTAGAACACCTGGCAGACAGTAATACCAAAGAGTTGTTTAAGGCCAGTGTCAGTATGTGTAACACCAGTTCTAAGGGGTTTCAAGTCACCAATCTATCTACTTGGCAGCGATGGATGAAGTGGCCTTCAAAGACACCACGGAAGGAGTATAAATCCAAAGTAGGAGGGAAGCCAACCTGTTTATTGTGTCACAATGCAAATCAAGAACCAAGACTAGCCTGATAGTCATCAGAAAATTGCTCTTCACAGACGACAGCGCTCTAGTTCCACACAGTGCTTCCGATATGCAATCCTAGTTGACAAATTGGCCAGTTTAGTCTTAAGATCAACATTAAAGAGACGGAGTGTCTCTACCAACCATCTATAAACCTGACTTTTGATGCGCCGACACCAATCAATGTGACGAACCAACCGCTCACAATGTGCCAGAATCTAGGCAGCACAGTCTTAGAATCCGCAACACTCGACCAAGAAATCACTCTGAGAATGGGTAAGGCTAGTGCTGCCTACGGCAAACTTCAGAAAAGATTGTGGAGGAACCGACTTGTTACCATTAGGACTGAATGTAAGGTATATCGTGCCGTTGTGCTCAGTACACTCCTTTACGGTGCAGAAACTTGGACCATATACCAGTCACAGGTAAAGAAGCTACACGCCGACATGATACGCCATCTCATGGAGATAATGAACATTTCTTGGAAAGGCA
>OX421449.1:36650401-36652901 GCA_949126865.1 Montipora capitata | reverse complement strand
TCTAAACGGAGGCTGAGGCTTGCACTTGGACAAAATAATTATAAATGTGACCGCCATTTATGAATGAGGTCTATTACTTATTTTTAAATAAGGTAATTTTGGGAAGACTTTTGTTCATTCCATTCCTATGTGCATTTTCAATTTTAGATTTCAAAAGACATGGAGGTAAAGGTGGAAGAAGCCAAGACGCAGCTAAGCGAGGTGTGGTAACCTTTAGGAAAAATGAACACTAACATTAGGCTAACTTTTGGATCACAACTTGAAAATGAGGCCAACAAACCCCCTATCCCTCGCTCCACCCATACAAATTTTCTTCTGGAAGAAATGCAAACAACCCAGTTGTGTTTCAACATTTTTTTTTGGCGGGGAGAGGTAGCCATTATAATCAGATTTACCCCAAGAGAAAAAAAGTTTTTGAGATAAGGACAAGCACGTAAGTCTGTAGACCATTTTTTTTGGTTACAGCGCAATTTAAGGAGGCTCGAAATAGTTTCTCCTTTTTTCAAACAAATAAACATATTCTGTCCTTAGATACAGTTAGGGCAATCATATCAAGACGAAATTTGGCCAGGGTATTAAGTAACTATCGTAGATTTCTCACATTATGTTTTCCTCCAAAATAATGTTACCATGGCAACGATACTAGGCATTTCTTTGAGCCTTAAAATCAACATATGTGGTCCTTTTTGAGGAAACGGGACGGTGAAATTTTCCCATTCATCGTTACCAGATAATGTTAGAAATACTCTCTAAAATATTTAAAATTCAACAAAATCTGTAGGTCAGTTTTTCATAAAAAAAAGTTTTTTTGAATTGTGTCTCTAATTATTTTTTTCACCTACAGAATTGTTTTAAATTTGAAAGACAAACGGTTTAAATTAATCTAAGCTAACATGCAAAAAATGAAAAAAATTCACCGTCCAGAAGCAGAGATATAAACAAGTAAAGTTGCAAAATCATGAAAAATTAGGGGGTTACAAGATCAGCATTTACGCATGCGTCACCCTCTCATTCGAGTCCGCGCGCGAGTGGAGCTACAGGTCAACACAAACGGATTTAAGTAACTATTAAACCGTTTAAGTAGAATTTTCGTAGTTTTCGTGAATAGGAGATGTCTATTTATATGCCATGTATATAGGAATTGGAGAAAGGTAAGCGAAATTAGCGGTATTTGTTTATTTCTGGTGATCCATTTAAATCATGAGCTGACGCAAGCATCTTACGAATTGCGTGTGTGGCTTACGCGCGCGCGCTCAGCTGAAAACCCTTTCGAGCCTCCTTAAGTCAGTACGCTCGTGGTTTGTTGGGACGGAAGCGTAAGGTTACCCTATCGACTGTCGTTGTCACTTTGGTAGACACTTGGCTAGAAAAAAGCTGATGGCCAAATAGGCCTCGAACGCTTTAAGGAACAAAAAGCTAACTGTCGGGGAGGTGGCTTCCATTCTCTTACATGTTCTCTTACAAGTTTTTAACTCGGTTTTTCTTTGCATCCGTATACAAGCTGTTTGGATGACTGCAGCGGTGTTCTTTAGGCACTGTTTCAGCTATTTATTTCGTCAATTTAGGTTACAAACGAATGTTGCACATTGAAGAAGACCAAGAAAGCCCTCGAGGAAACTATCCTTAAACTGGAGGTGATGTACTGAATTAGGCTATATCACGCAAAATGATGTAATTTCATGACACCAAAATGCCCAAAAAGTGGAATGAAACATTGCAATAAGCACTTTAAAACGTTGAAGAACATAAAGAAATACAACAAAGGAAAAGAGAGGCATGGATGGACACAAATGGATAAGATTGAAACGGATTGCATTTGGGTAATCTTAAAAAAAGTCGGCACAGCGTTTTTCAAGTTTATGGCATATCGCCTGGATAAAGGCCGTTTTTGCTCAGAATCATCTTGTTTGTGATGTAACGATACTTTTATCAGAAAAGGAGTTCCACATTACAATTTTCGAGTTTTAAACTCGTTTTAGCTAAAGATTTCTCCAAAACACTCTAGAATAACGTGACACAGCCCCTTTTATGAAATTCTCCGCGGTTCCTTTTGCAATACGGAGAGCATTCAGTATCCGTTTTTTTCCCTTTAGTTTTTTGTTGTCCGTTTTATAAGATGTAGTAATCTATTTTTGAAAAAAATAGTTTTTTTGTATTTTACTTTGCAGAATGAGATCGACACCAGAGAATTTGAGTTAGAACTTAAGGTAATTTTGCACTTTCTAGACCCTTATAATGCCTCGATCCATTCTCCAGGAAGATTGGCTCATTTAGGGATGTTTTTAAACATAAACATTGTGGAACCTTTACTTATTGCGTGATACTCTGAAGGACAACTCAGTTTGTAGTCGACCTTAGTATACCACACAAATTAAAAAAACGTTAAGAACGATTTCTTGGTCGCAAATCAAAATCAGGAACTTTTAGCGTTAGCCCCAAAATTAGACTTGGAAAAAAGGAGTGTACCCAACTCTATCCCTAAGGCTTCTTCCAAAGGCAA
>OX421449.1:36637901-36645401 GCA_949126865.1 Montipora capitata | reverse complement strand
TTGTTCGATTCGGATATAATTTTGCTGGCGTTGCATCGTTGTTTTTTTTTTAATTTGTCCCATCCTTCTCTGCTCTGCGCTGATTTTCCTTGTTGCCCGATGGAAAACGAGACAAGTGTCACCGTAGTCTGACGTCGTCTTTTTTTTTTTTTCTGTTTAGGGGGGATTTACGTGAGACCGGGATGAACTTAGACCGGCATGAGTTCGCATCGGCCTCCATACATTATGCCTTTACATGAGACCGGTCTGACTTCGTCTCGGTTGCTGGACCAAGACGAGAAATTCTCAGACCGGTCTGAGTTCATATCACAACAAACCGGACCGGGAGCTTGTATGCTTTTGGGTCAGCGATATATTTATTAGACAAAAGATATCATTTCGTTCCGAAACCAGGCACCAAGCATTTCTTCCCAGTTTCGTGTAAACGGCTACAGAACTTACGTACCGGTCTGAGTTCGTCCTTGTCTCATATAAATATTAGTTGGAAAAATTACTAGTCTGCGGTTTTGAACTTATCCTAGTGGTGCAGGGATGGCGCAAAGGTGAGAACACTCGCCTCCCACCAATGTGGCCCGGGTTCGATTCCCAGATTCGGCGTCATATGTGGGTTGAGTTTGTTAGTTCTCTTCTCTGCACCGAGTGGTCTTCTCCGGGTACTCCGGTTTCCCCTCTCCTCAAAAATCAACATTTGCCTTGATTTACATTAAGTGTTAATTTCAGTTTACAGTGCACGTGTCCCCAATTAGTGCTCAAGCCCTAGAACGACTAGACACTTAAATAAAATTCCTTTCCTTTCCTTTTTCATAGCTTAAGTATTGAGGAAAAAGTTGGCAAGTTACAGGAAGCTTTGAAAGAGGTGCAGAATACTCACATCAAAGAGGTTGGCGAGATGAATGCGCAGCTGGAAAGACAAAGAGAGCGAACTGAGGAACTGACTGAAGCGGTAAGACGGCTACAACGCTATTATTGAACTATGTATGGAGGGCCGCAGATAGCCATGTGTTTTTTGGAGTGGTTATGGAGATTAAAATGTATGGAGGGCCCTTTTGACGAGATCTGTCTAAACCCCTTTTGTTTCTTCGCTGTTTGATCAGATATATCCAGGGATGCCCCCAAATCAGATGCGTCACGAAGTATCCCCGTTCTCTTGTCCCAAACTTTAATATCACTTGCGTCTGGGAATACTTAACAATTATCCCATTCGCCCTTGTTGGTAACGAGATGGCAAATAGCCAAGGGCGAATGGAATAATTGTTTTATTAAATCCTCAACCTTCGGTTTTGCTAACTTTTATTTAAGTTTAAGAAACGACCGGAAAGTGATGTGATTTCCGAGCGCCAAAAATTTTATGCTGAGCGACATTTGCCGCATCATTTCCATATAAGGTTAAACGCAGGTATAACGGTTGGTAACCGTGATCCAGTGAACCAATGAGAAAGCTAGAATTGCATTATCCGGGGTTGAGAATTTAATAAAGACCTATTAAGTTCCGCTCTCCAAGTTAAGATAAACAGCTGCATTTACTCTCACCAAAAATAACCCTAACCCATACAAAAAATACCGCCCCAAATAAAACGTTTATTCCAACATACATCCCCTTAATTTAAAACCTCTCTCCTAGAGAGAGAAAATAAGAAAACAACACTATCTTAAAAATACCATAGTTGTAGTTTGGCATGATAACAAAAAAATTTAAAATCTTGTTGTCACTGACTATAAAAAACTTTTTTAACACTACCTTAAACACTATTCATTACATAAATATATGGGTATTACCCATTTAGATTGTGTAACACTGTGATATTGTCAGTCAGCGACATTTAAAAGAATTACAGTGAAAGACGCGTGTTAACATTTCATTCAATTTACAGCTTAGCGAAGCTGAGAAAAAAGCCGGCATGGCTCAGCTCGAGATCAAATCCGTGGAGCGTAAACTTCAGCTTGGAATCGAAGAGAACAACAAACTTGGGATCGAAGTCGAGCGACTAAACAATCACACCTCAAAACTCAAGGCCAGCAATTTTGAGTTAAACCAAAATATTGAAGCAGCTATGGAGAAATGCGATGAATTGACGTGTGAACGCGCTGCATTAGCTGAACAGATGGACTTGATGGAGGCTTCACACGCCGAAGAGAGACTGAAATTGGAAGCGACCAACTCACAGCAGACAAAACTGATTGATTTCCTGCAGTGCAAGACTGAAGGACAAGCGCCTAAAAAGAAAAAGGTATCCCTTTTTAATTATCCCTTATCAATACACGAAAATCAGAACAGAATAGAAGTTGAGGAAAAGCTTTATGAGAATGTTTACATGTAACAAAAAGAAACCAGCCTTTAGCCATCTTTTCGTCCGAACTCCTCATGGGAGACGATATGATTTCGTGGTATCTTTATGATATATAAACTTAGCGGTCCCCAAACTCTTGAAAAACGATTGTTGAATTTTTCAACTGAATGTGTGATTGCCAGTCAAATTTTAACTCAGGGGTTTTAATAAAATTTGAAGTAGGCAGCTGGTTTAAGTCTAGTAGCCGGCTGCTAAGGTGGGTCTGGTGGCATTCTCCCCCAGAATATTTTGAAATCTGGAAGCTCTGAAATGTGATTTCCAGCGTTCTGGGCACCATATTGAGTACAAAGATAAAGGAAGATTTCTTATCAATAGCGACACTGAGTGTGCATTTAAGCGCATTCTTTTGATAATTTCCAGCGAAGAAAGATTTGGAAAACCATTTTAAAAGGAATATTAACGATTTCAACGTTATATGACGTTTCGACAACTTCTTGTCATCATTACTACCAATTTCAAGCTGCCGTGAACGGCAAACCTTTTTCCGCTTTTTTTCAAGCGCGAATTGAAACATTTCGGTTTGTCTAGACAAACCGCGATAATTTTGTTCGGTTAACATGAGAAATCAGTTCTGTCCGTCGAACGATAAGAATATGTCATTTTAATCAGAACGAACGAAAAGGCTTAATTAATGAAACTAAACCAAACATTTACTGTTGTAGTGGAAAAGAAGTCTTGATACAACGATCACTCAATGACAACCTGTTTTGCAAAACGTCTTGATATGTTTGCGGACGTAACTAAACATAATTGAGTTACGTTAAAAAATGCGACGGTTGGTCTAGGCAAAAATGCCGTTCACTGGAGCTCGAAGATGGTAGTATCAAATCTGATAATTATTTTGAAATAGAGGTAAAAAAAAAAAGTACATTCAAGTCCATCAAAAATGAATTTTGGTTTGAAGGAATACTTAGATTAATTCAATTTAGGGGAAAAAGTAGCCGACTTCTCTGAGCGAAGTTGCCGACGAAAAGCTCGTCGGCCGTCGGTGCTTATTGAAACCCTTCGTCAATGCCCCTCAAACGTGTTAATATTGAAGCATTTTTCCTGTTCCAGTCTCGTAGTAGTTAGCCGGGACAAGTGAAAAAAAAAAAACAACCTGTTCTCGAGACTGAAGTTAAGATAATCGTATATTATTATCAATACGCGCGGCCAAATGACAGACTGCCCTCTGCAAAACGCGCCTTTTTTCGGGCCAAACGGGAAATGTGTGGGCTGAAAATACATTTGCCTCCCTGATACTGATTGGCCAACCCATTCTCTACCTTAAATTAACGATTATCGTTAATTCTTAATTTGCTCTGAATTTACTATTATCGTTAATGTAGAAGACTGAAAGCTTGATATGGATTATGGGAAATGGTCATATATTTTTTAAAAGATAACCCAAGTGTATGGAAGTAGGACTCGAACCTGGGAATGTTCATTATTAACCCGTCACCTAACCACTCGACCACCGCACCGCTAGCTGCTCAAGAACAATATTTTAAACACTATTTGATAATGCTGTGTTATCAAACGACAACAAACAATATTACACACTGCAAAGGTCGCTTTTGAAACTTCACGACAAAGCTAAACATTTTAAAGCCAAGCTTAGGCTTGAATTATTAATCTAGCCTAGCCCTAATATTTTTTCAGCAGCGATATTCTCTGGCAGACTTTAAAAAATGTTTTTTTTTTTTGAAAACGCGATGTATTAATCTTCAGTGGTGAAGCGGAAAGAAGCGGTTCCGATGGAGTAGAAGCTCCAGGTTCGAAATGATTTTTTTTATTTCCTTATTTTCTCTGCTACCACAAGTCCTTGGACACTGTGTCCTAAATTAAAGATAATAGTAAATTGAAAGCAAATTAAGAATTAACGATAATCGTTAATTTAGAGAAGAGATCATGTTGGATTGGCTGCAGAGATGTCAAACAACTTCGCTCGGCCAATGAGATTATCCAATTTAAGAGCGAGGATTAATACTTCTACATTTGGTCTACAACCCGCACTTCAAATATATACATTCCTTTCATTCTCAAAACCTTTGTTTGTATACACTAAGGGACATTTCCATACCATAGTTTCATGCTGCATCTCTGTTAAACAATTATATGAATTGGTACGATTTGGCCTTGTGTATTGATAATAATGATAATCACATGACTTTTGAGGGCATATAGTTTATTTGTGTTCCTCGTAGCATCATTTGCACCCTCGCTCCGCTCGGGCGCAAATGATGCTACTCGGGCCACAAATAAACTATATGCCCTCCAAAAGTCATGTGATTGTCCGAATATCACCCGCTTGGCTTTGAATATATCAAAATCATATATAGTAGCATGAGAAAAACAGAGAAAACAAAGGAGCTTCGGCATGGAGGAACTGCTTATGTTCACATGTTCTAAGTCCTGATTTTGTAAGGTTTTGCTAAACAAAAAGTTTGGTGACTGACCTTTTTCGTTAGCTGTCTAAAATGGTTTGTTAATCAGTGTCTTTGCAGTTCGACTGTAGCGTTTAGGATAAATGATATTATGTTGAACAACAACGGCTCGGTGGTATAGTGTTTAGGGGAGCGAATAGTCGCAGGTTCGAGTTCCTGTCCAAACAGTTACACCTGGATTGTCCTTAAAAAAAGAGTTGAACAAACTTGGGGATCCAAGGTAGAAACGAGCGCGAGAATAAACCGAGAAAAGACTGGGGTGATCCTACTTCTCGAGCGATTTAGAGCCAGGCACAGGCTACATGCATGCATTTAAGGACATACCTTTATATTGTTAGCTGATCGGTGGTGGTGGCAAGTCATGGCGAAAGAAACCGGAAAATAACATCAACGTTGTACCACAGCAGTGGAAAGACTTACAGCAGGCTTTGGAGAAGGAAAGAACATCCACTATGAAACTACAAACAGAAGTAAACAGGATGAGGCAGGAAACACAAACTGCTAAAATGGAAGGTATTTCCATCGGCATCCACAGCCATCCGAGAAGTTTCTTTTAAGTATGACATGCCTGTAACGTACGAATATATACATTAAAGTGCCCCTGTGACCAAAACTATGGATTTCAAAACTGTTACCTAAACACTAAGCGACCAAAGTTTTAAGCCTTGATTTCAAAAAGACACCTGTTTATTTTAACTGGAATTTTCTAATTTAATGGTCCGTCATTACTAACTTTAAGTTGTTGAGAGAGCTGGATCGAGGAGAAAATGACGTCAAAGGCTCACTAGCTTAAGAATGCAATGCGTGTGTACGCCGCAGAATTAATATGCAGCACGGAAGTTTTGGGCTTTTTTGCATATATAGTAAGCCGCATTCACACGCTAAAATTTAAAGCTAGTGAGCCTTTGACGTCACTTTTCCCTGGATCCAACCCTCTGAGGTCCAATCGGTCAGTTTTGAACGTGAGTAATGGCGGACCGTGAAATGTGAAACTTACACTCAAAGTAAATGGCCTTTGGACAAAAATCAAAGCTCAAAATTTTGCCAATCACGTGTTAAGTAAACACACTTTCAAACTCTGAAGAAAAAAAGGAAGTGATTTTTTGATCACAGGGGCACTTAAAGGCAAGCCTAAAAGCTGAACTCCTCGATTATTGTTATTAATGTTTTTGTTTTCAGATATTTTTTATACCTAGTCTGCTTACCACGCTACCAGTCCCGCCTGCCCATTGCTTGTATAAATTAGTCTATTTTCCTGTTCTCGAGCTTGCGTCTTTCTTTCGCTGCTCGTTTTTTGTGACCGATATTTCGGCTGTTTTCTCGTGCTCTCAGTCGCGCTCTTTCACGTTGAGCATCGCTTACTCGTCACCTGTCAACTGTTTTCTCTCTCTCTCTCTCTCTCTCTCTCTCTCTCTCTCTCTCTCTCTCTCTCTCTCTCTCTCTCTCTCTCTCTCTCTCTCTCTCTCTCTCTCTCTCTCTCTCTCTCTCTCTCTCTCTCTCTCTCTCTCTCTCTCTCTCTCTCTCTCTCTCTCTCTCTCTCTCTCTCTCTCTCTCTCTCTCTCTCTCTCTCTCTCTTTTTTCCTCGTTATACGACATACTAAAAAATACTAGCTTAGCTTGTTTTTTGGTTCTCTTCAAAACTTTTGCTAATACGCTGGCCATGTACCTTCCCGCCATATTTCGCTATTATTTAAAATGGGCAAATCTCTTTTTACACCGCAGCTGCCCACTGGAAAGCGCAATGTCAGAATACTGTGGGTGCCACGCCCGTGCCGGCCCAATCTTTTGCAGTCCTATCAGCAATTCAACAGTCTCCTAGCAACCAACCAAGTCCTCTGAGCACGCAGAATCAGCAAAAGAATGTTAAAAATGCTGCACCGGCTGACCAAGGTACACCGCACAGGCCGAAGGAAAGAATGCACCACAACATACCTCACAGGTAACGTCTAATAAAAATTTGTCTTTCACAGAAAACTGGTAAATGTTCAAGGATTTCTCTTTCTACCGCCCCCGCCCTCTTTCGGTCCAGGGAACTCCGAGCAAGACGAGAGACCTTGCTGATAGTTTGAACAATTCGCTTTCGGTGCGATTTCAAAATGCAACGGAAAACTTGTGAATCAATCATCACGCATGAGCTAATTAAACACAAATGCTTCTTTCAAGCTTCCTCTCCATCTCAGTACTTTCTTATCTTTTCAGATTTGTGAATGCCTTGAACATGCGCGCAACCAAATGTGCCGTTTGTTTGGACACCCTTCATTTTGTGAGGCCCTCATCTCGTTGTGCTGGTAAGAGTTTCGTTTGCAACGTTTACCAAACACAAATGTTTAAGGGTGCAGTGGTGAGAGTACTCTCCTCTTACCAATATGTCCCGGGTTCGATTCCCGGACTCGGCATATTAATTGGGTTGAGTTGGTTGGTTCTCTACTCTGCTGAAGAGAGAGGTTTTTCTCCGGCGTACCCCTCTCTTCAAACGCCGACCTATGAGTTGATTTTATTTGATTTCCGTACAGTGGCTTCAAGTAGTGCCCAAGCGCCAAATATACTGATACTTAAATTATTTGCCAGCTGGGAGGTCCGTATAACGAAAATGCTGTCCGCAGGCCGAGGGAACCTTTTTCAAGATCGAGGTCATAGTTTTTCGCTATACGGACCGACCCTTAGCTGTTAAATAACTTATTTATTTTTTTCCTCTCTCTTCCTCTGAAATCACTTTTTTAATTGTC
>OX421449.1:36600401-36620401 GCA_949126865.1 Montipora capitata | reverse complement strand
ATCGACCAAGTTGAAGTTGAAAATCACGTGATGTCGTTTGACCCCAGGGATTGGACGAAAATGTTTCGCCAAACATTTCACCAACATGGATTATTGTATTTCCCTCGTAAAACCTTAAACAGTCTACGGCAAAAGAACAGGTCTCTGGAAAGGAAAAACGACACAAACATAAGAGCGGGTATAGTTTTGAAAAAGAGCTGTTTTAATCAAAGAGGGAAAGGTCCATTTTTACAACATCCTAACACTGCATTATCAACATCCTCAAGCCTAGTGACTGCCTCCTGCCAGATAGTGTCTATGGCCAGTCTTCCTCAACAAGCTATTTTACAATGACTGCAAAATTCTCGCGCGCTCATTTGCTAAATTTATTGTCAGACACATAATATTTATAATTTATGCGATAATGACGCGATATTGCTCGCGTCAGATTGAAATTTCTCGCAGTTTTTGTCCCGCGTTCTTGTCGTGTTTTGGCTTTAATAATTTTGATCCCTCTGCCTTATTTTTTTATTGTAAAAAACAAATTGATGTCAGTTTTTCATGCGTCTGTCCTGTTATTGACAACGAATTTCGTAAAAACATTGTCAAAGTAGTAGTAGTCTGCGGATCCACTCGGCACTTTAACAATGTTATGACGAAATTCATGATCAATAACAGTACAGACGCATGAAAAAACTGACATCAATTTGTTAATTTGAACTGTTTCTCCAGTGTGTGGT
Organism: Montipora capitata; assembly: GCA_949126865.1. Taxonomy (NCBI): domain Eukaryota; kingdom Metazoa; phylum Cnidaria; class Anthozoa; order Scleractinia; family Acroporidae; genus Montipora; species Montipora capitata. The sequence goes on along the minus strand of OX421449.1, from coordinate 36,619,682 downwards.
GCCAACGTTAAGATAGCAGTAGTTCACAATGAGCCACATACCTTCATGATCAGGCCAGCACAACAGTAAGGCCTTATCAGCGTAATCGGACAAAATGCTTGGGCTGCCATCCTAAAATAATAATAGCCTTTACTCAAGTGTCAAGAGTATTTAGCGCTGGAGAAAATGATTGGGACACTGTACAGAAATCAAATAAAATCAACTCATCAAATCGGAGGATGTTTTTTTCAGGAGAGGAGAAAAATAGAGTACCCCGAGAAAAACCTCTGGGAGCAGAGAAGAGAACCACAAACTCAACCCACGTGTGTCGCTAAATCTGGGGATCGAACCCGGGCCACATTGGTGGGAGGCGAGTGCTCATTTCACCACTGCCCCACCCCTGCTCCGTGCTCCCGAAAAAGTGCAAAGATTTGTGATATTCTTTCTTCAAGTTGGTACATGTAGCAATTACCCAACTACCCATTCACTGAGACTGCTAACACGCTGATAGGGCTGACCACACTGATTTTGTGGGCTAGTGTATTATACGAGCAACGCGGAAAATCTGATGACATCACTGATTAATATATCACTCTTGCTGGACGAGTTCAAGAGCTGTTCCTTGTCTACGGCCTTTTAATTTCTTCTTGCAATTCACTTGAATTTATCGCCTATCGCGTAGCTCGAAAATCAGTTTTGCGGGAGTTTTTGTTTTGCGGATTGGCGATTTTTTTGTGGTCTGCGGGAACAAGTTTTTGAGGTTCGAGAAGACCGTTAATTAAGAGCGGAGATCTTAATTTGACCGAAGGAAGTTAATTTTGCGGATTTTTTTTTTTCTGCGGGAACTAATTTTTGCCGATCGGGGTAAATCGCAAGAATTAGAACCCGCTAAACTTTTATGCCAGGCGGTAATTGCAAAGCATGAGTTGTGTTGATCAGGCCAAAATTTGCGTAAAAAATCAAGGTATCGTAACCTACAGTGATGTCCAAGAGCACAACACGAAGATGATGTCTTGATAATCGTTTTGAATAAGGAGGTCAAGTGAGCTGTGCTATCAAATATGGTCTGCCAAATTAGCCAATCATAGCCTGTCTAATATAATTTAGGAGACATAATATGTTAATAGCGTACCACGATCTCTATATATCTCATGTCTTTTGGGTAAACAGTGTTGTTATCAAATGCGGTGATATCAGCACCTCTTTCTTGAAGAAGGAATTCCCAGTAACCATTACCCTGAGTGAAATAAAGAAACTCGGATTAAAAACATAAGTGGTAGCATTGAAAGAAAAGTGATAAATTTAACTCATGCATCAAAATAGTTCAGAAAGTTATCTGCATCATTCAAGTTGGATTTTCTTAATCTCTTTAGGCTATGTAATACTCACGGCACCTGCCGAGATAACGGGCAGTTTTAAACTCAGGATGTGTTCAAGAGCCTGAGGACAAGGAACTGAAAATGAAAACAGGATCTGCAGCCGTTGGCATGAACCTCGGTCATCCAAATTCCTGAAATGTATTAGTTCGTTTTAGCACGATATTTTCGCTTTGCATACCAGAAGCATTGAGGTAGAATGAAGGTTTGCATTGTGGTCAAAAAACTTGCCTTATCCAAGAATTCAACGTCTTCCTCTCTTCTTCACTGAGAGAAACATCAGAAAAATGGTGAATATTTCTTGGAGCATATTTCATTTTCCACTTAAATATTTCATAGTAAAGTATTTCTCCATTTGCTTTCCTTTGTTGTAAGGAGTCGTATCGTAGTCGTTCGGGTAAATCGACCGCTACGGACGCCATTTTGTTTCCGAGCATTCAATATTGATGGCCAGCGTTTATAGTTGCGTAGGAAACGATATCACGTGGTCGGCTCACATCATTCGCCAGTATCCGCCATTTTGGGTGTCTGTCACTTTTCTTCGCTGGTGAAGTTAGCAAGAATTTAGTTCCGATTTTGGTCAAGTATAACCACCAAAATTTTTCCAACTCCATCCTTGCGTTCCGTTAAGTTCTTGATCTCGTTTTTCGAAGGAAGTTGAGTTGTTTTAGGAATGAGTTGCCGAGTATATTTGGGAAGACTGCCTTACGGCACAAGGGAACGCGATATCGATAAATTTTTCCGCGGCTATGGAAAGTTACGAGAAATCAACTTAAAGAATGGATATGGATTCGTGGTAAGTTATTGTGATCTCGTTTGTTTTTTAGCTGAGCTCATGTTGCGGGCAATCCTCTTTCTTAGATGAAAATTTTGCAATGGTTTGGGAGCACATGGCCATTGAGATGATTGCATAAATTAATATTAAGCGGCGTCTTTTTTTACGGACACGAAAAGGAATGCTCGTGATGAGGAGAATCAGGACTGTTAGTGCAAATATCCTGTTGATTTAATGTTCATTTATGTATCGGACAAGGTACTGTTTTCATTCATACACTTTTCTTGGTGAACTTGAGGAAAATGAGTTAGCTTTGTTCCGACACAGGAATTTGAAGATCCAAGAGATGCGGATGATGCTGTGTACGAATGTAATGGCAAAGAAATGATGGGAGAAAGGTAACCATTATAATTTTATTGTGTCTCTGCAGATTATCGATTCTAAAGCGCTTTAGTGATATCTGTATTTCAATGTATGGTATGGTGTGTAAAAGAAAATAAGTGCTAATTGCCTCCAAAGAGGATGACTTCGTCTACATCCACATTTTATTAGTCGGTAAAATCTTTGCAGGAATTGCGGTCGATCTGCCCCACAGTATTCTGATGGCTGTTGCATCTTACATTTAATGACCGTTACATCTTACATGATTGCTAACCAACCTTAGCCTAATTATTCATCACTAAAATCATTGCTTAGACCAAAGAATTGAAATGTGTGCTTTGACTTAATCATTAAAACGAGTGCTTATACACGATATACGTTACTGGGGGAAGATCAAACTCTAGGGTGGTTTTGAGGGTATCCAGATGTTTCGCCTGACGGCTGTTCGCCCGGAACAGGTAAATTGACTTAGATTGGTACACAACAACAATCATAACATAAATAAAGGAGAATTTAACTTTATTTGCTCAACGTCTTCAAGTGAATGATGAACCGAAGCAATTTAACAAAATCTCATCAGTTTCCCAAATACACAACATCGTAACAAAACTGCTCTGTAAAAATGACCCAACTGGTTCAACATTGTGTCTATTTGTAGCGATTGTTTAAAGTAGTGTGGTTCGTGTCGTTTACAGGCATTGCTGGCAACTTCTAACAATTTAATCTCGTAGTGGCATGGTGAAAATTGGTTGCAAATTTGCGACCCATCTATACATTCAGCTTTTAACCCATTGACTCCGAGGGATCCCCATTGAAGAGTAAAATCTTCTGGCATTAGACAGAGTAAAATACTAAGTATAGCCGGTTTAGGCCGGCTTGGGGGTCAAAGGGCTAAGGTTCAGTCAACATTACCATTTTAGTGTCCACTGTAATAAGTTATATCGGTTTGGGTCAGAACATTATAATGTAATGACACTATTTAATTATAAAAGAATGTAAAAATTAAATTTAAAAAATGACATTCTTAAAATATCGCTTACCTTATTTCACTTCAATCCGTGGACAGAGTTGTTTATTAGCGACGGTAATTTACTTGATCGGAACATTTATGATACTTTCTATCAAACCAGCGCAAAATGAATAAGGACTCTTTCACAAGGAATCAAAATTTAATAAGTGACATTCACATTCCTTGTCCTAAGGTTGTTAGTATCATTGATTGGTATCATCGGGTGAATCGTCTTTCGCTTCGGGCGAATCTCTGTCAGGCAAATGGGCATTCAGGCAAATCAACCATAATTCGGTTTTGGATCTGTCTCATTAGGTATAAACTGGGAGCAGATCAACTCTGGGGCAGAGCGACCCGTTACCCTTTACAAATATCACACCAACTGGATAAATAAATTAATAAATAAGAAATGAAAAGTGATTCTAAGTAAAGTAAGAAAATCTGCATGTATAAAAACTAGTGAATTGAATAAAATATAAAAAGTCCAATGATACTTCAATAAGTAGCAATTACACCATCTCTGCTGGTAATCTATTCCAATGATACATGTAGTTGTATGGTTCTTGGAAAGAAGGAATAAAAATAAGTGTTCTTTGTCACCTTTTCCTGTCTGCATCTATAACAATGACTTGAGAAATCATACCTTTATTAGTATGTGTCATTTTATACATGTAGAAATGTAATGTTTTGTCTTTCGTTTGAATTGTAGTTCAATTCATGTGTGTACAGTCTGTATGCTTCTAACTTCATGTAACTTGCTTTCAGAATTCTTGTTGAGCATTCTCGTGGAACAGCTAGAGGTTTCAGTGGTGGACGTAAATCCAGAGCTCGAGATAAGTAAGTCATAGAAGATAACAATTTGATCCCCAATTTGTGTATTAATTTTTGATGGGTTATTACGAAGTTTGCAAATACATCGTACAACGGAAGGGTTTTCGTCAAGTTAACTTTCCATCTTATGCTTATCTTTTAAAGACGTAAAAATTTGCAACCTGCAACAGTCAGTATCACACAACCTGAAAAGAAACGGCCTTGGTCCTTTCACAACTTGTGCAAATTTATCTTGAACAGTTGTAAAAAACTGAGGCTCTCTCAAGAGCAGGGCTCATAGCTCTTGAATGAGTGATGTTACTGTCCCTTTAATTTCTCTGTCCTTGGGTATTTTAGGTATGGACCTCCAGTCAGAACACCTTGGAGAGTGACTGTTGAAAATCTGTCAACCCGTATAAGCTGGCAGGTTCGTGATTTTATTTAAATTCTTTGCTCACAGTAATGTTTTCAAGTTTGACTATAGGTGATTTTCAGTTCTCAGGAATAAAAGACCTGAGTTTTCATTATAAAAGTGTCCAATGTACACTGTAGTTGTTGATATTATTTTTCTAACTTTAATGAATAGAATGGCTCTTTTGTTTTGTCCTCTGGAGAAATTTGTTAATTCCAAGTCAAACCTGTAATATAGTCAGTTTGTTTGTTTGTCCTCCACTTCTTCAAAGTACCAAATGGAAGTCTTGTATTGGGTTTTTAATAAAAACACAGAGAAGGGTTTTCAGTTTAATGGTGCCTGTTGCATGCTGTAAAGCATGAAGCAATAATGCAATGAACCCATTTGTATTAAACCTGATGATGCTTAACTTTTTTAAAGAGATGGGTAACTTTGGCAAAAGCAAAACCTTGGTATTTATTTACTCCTTCAAATATTTTCAGTTGCAAGATGCACTTGTGAGGGGTGATGTGAGGGTATTCACAGATGCATAGATGATAAGATGCGCTCCTCTCTGATGGATGAGTGGTTTTGATTCTCAGAGGCCATCAGAAGTCAATACTTACAGTTGTGACGAGACAAGTTTTCATGAAGGCATGATGCAAAAACACTTCATGGCCAGTGATGTCTGATGCTTTGAAATTTACCCAGATGATGGATCCCACTGAAATCATAAGCAGCCTGTAGTATTGCAATTTCTCAGCATAATTATTTTGATCCTTCCTAATTAAATTCCTGGCCAGATTCATTAGCCATATTATTAAGCTATTTGAAAAGGACAAAGCAGAGAGGAAGTGCATAAGATTTCTTTGTGAAGATGAATTGGCTTTAGTTCCTGTCACAAGTTTTGTGTTGTGAAAAAGATGTAGTGACAGTTAGGTCTGTTTTATTAGACAGTGGTACATCTCCATGTAAGCACTGACTAAGTGCTATCTTGTTAATTCCTGATGTACGCTTAGAAGCCAACGGCTTTACCTGCAAGTGTGTGGGTTTCTTAAATGTCATTGCTGTTATTAGGATCTTAAAGACTATGCACGCCAGGCAGGGGAAGTGACATACGGAGATGCACATAAACAGAGGCAAGGCGAAGGGTAAGGTTTCAGCGTTTGTGCCTAACAGCTACTGGAATCTCAAGATTCAGTTCTCGTTGGTAATGTTAATGAACAAATTAGCTATGTAAACTGTAATGTTGAATGTCGTACCGACTTGTCTTACTTAAGTGGCTATTTTTCTCTGTAGTACATTGGAGTTTGCAAGCAAGAGGGACATGAAAAACGCGATCAGGAAGCTTGATGGGACGGAGTTGAATGGGAAGCGCATCAAGATGGTTGATGTAAGTGTGCAGACATCATTAGTCTTCATCCTCATCTGTGCAAAATCCTCAAGTTTTGCTTTGAACAATAGGCTGATTTAGCAACAGAACGGGAACGTCAGTGGCGACGTCGCCCGCAGCAAAACTACCAATGAGAATTTAGAATAGAGAAGAGAAGAGTGGAAGTCTATTCTATTCTGAATTCTCATTAGTGTTTTTTCTGCGCGCGCCGTCGCCACTGACGTTCCCGTTCTCTTGCTAAATCAGCCTATTAAAGCATAAGACAACATAAGCATTGTAGAGTCAGCTTTAAGGTTCCTGTTATGTATTTGTTCTTTTGTTTCCCATTGTGTGGTAAATAAGTATTTTTCGGAGATATGAGCTTTTAGTATATACCACACAAGTGAACATTGCTTTCTGATTGGCCAACTCAGAGGTGAATGGCAAGTGGTATTCACCTTTGAGAGAACAGAGAAAAACAAAATGTCTTCCTGTCTTGCTTCGGTTCCTGAGGAGCCAATTTTATCGATTAACTCGGCTGATTATTCAACTTGTGTGATATTTAAAAATTGTTCGCCGAAGGCGAGGTGCATATTGGTTCGTCTCGGTTTTTATTCACCGATATTCACCAAGCCTGAGGTGAATAATTGGGGTAGTATTATTTACCTCAGTGTTGGGGAAAGTGGTGGATATAATTTTTATTCTCTACCTGCTCTTTTGTGAATAATTGTTAACTATGAACTGCTCTGCATTCTGAGGGGTAAAATTGGCAAAAAATCACCCTGGTTAAGTACTTTACTTGAATAAATATTCGTGTCAAGGCTAAGTCGTGACTGGTCTCTTTTGCAGGAGAGCCCTCGTTCTCGTTCCCGCTCACGTTCTCGCTCCAGAAGCCGCTCCCGATCAAGATCTCGTTCCAGGTCTCGCTCTGGTTCACGGTCAAAACGCCATCGCTCCAAATCTCGCTCGCGTTCCAGGTCAAGGTCTCGCTCTCCCCGACGGAAGTCACATTCCAGATCACGTTCGAAGTCAAAATCACGGTCGAAATCAAGATCTCGCTCGAGATCACCTCAGAAGTCAAAGTCTAGATCGAGATCACGTTCTGCATCGGGTTCACCAAGAAATGACAAAGCAGGATCTGCCGAACCCGAAGCGAGAGAAAATCACAACGAAAATTCAGCAGAAGGAGATGCCGATCCTCAGTAAACTATATAGATTTTTATTTCTCTTTCCTGTATTTTTTTAAGTTGCTTAAAGCACGACTAGATATTTGTCAGGTCTGTTTACCAGACCAAACAAAGTGTTACAGGGAAACATTCCACCAACCAACATGTTTCTGCTGTCACTGATAATCCATTAAGAGTCGGAATACATAATTACGTGCAACAGAAAGCTGGTTATGATTGGGAATCCATTTTGGTTTTTAACATTGTGTGTTGTCTGCAGGCCATTTGTAAATTTCAACGCGGGCTCGCCTTTATCTAAATAAAGTTTTTTTTAATAATCGATACTTTGTTATTCTTTATTTTATCAGAGGACGTCTACACCACGAAAAGGTGGCAGACCTCAGAGGTTATCCTCTGTTACATGTATAACTGGCATTTCGTTACAACTTCGTGCTACAAAGTGAATCCAAAAATCAGTGTTACTTTGTTACATTCTTTGTTGGTACTAGACTAGCATCAAATCCCATGTGTACGCACTTAGACAAGAACATTGAAAAAGGCATTTCTGTGTTTTCCCCTTGCCGTGAGATCAGAAGGCATCATTCTCGCATGCTCATATGTGTTTGAAAGTGTATGACAACTAGGGGCAAAATGGGCTGTCTCTCTAACGCAAGCACAGAGAAGAGTACAAGTTGGACTGCACCCCTGAGTCTGTCTGTCAGTGAATGGGGTCAACTGCAAAATATTTTCTCTGCGAAACCTCAAATGTATTTTGACTATTTCGTTGCCGCGGGCTTTCATTTTACCTTCGTAACAACACTGTCTCAGTCTTGAAAGAGTGTCTTCGTTTATACTAAGGGCGCTTTCCTTTGTCAGACCTGACCAAAACTAAACTTCCTTTGTAAGCACGGCCAGACCCGTTAGTTTGTAGAAAAAATGGTACAATTTGAAGGAACACTTGCATGATAATCCCTCGCATTCTTCTGGAGGAGTATGTGTCATTTTGAAGGCGTTGTAGAGTTAGACCTTCCAAATGCCCGGTCTGGCCAGTCAGTTCAGTCAAATGGAAAGCGTCCTAAGATGCTTGAACACACAACCCTAACTTTAAGAATACCAATATAGACTTCGCTTCACTGAACGGAGCTTAAGGTGATTCCCTTGTTTTGCATCGCGCAGCTCATACTGCACATAACATTGGGACTTCAATGTTATGCGAGTGAAGAGAGGGGCAACAAAAGCCTCCTTTGCTTTTCAAGAGCTTTTAATTGCAATCATAAGAAGGTGTTTTGGAACTCCCCCCAGTCCTTTGACGGAAAATTATCATTTTGAAGCCAAAATTGCCCCTTTGCCATCCATTTATTATCGTATTGCGAAGAAACGAGCACGGTGACCCCCATTTTTAATGGTTTTATTCACTCGTAATAGGTACACGGAAAACATATTTTAAGGTGTACGTGTCATCTTGTCGAACAGATAGAGACAATAGGTAATATCGTACTTTTAAACAACGCTACTCTGATCATTTTACCAACCGGCTTCGCGCCACATCAGCCATTTTTACTCCCGGTTCAAGATTTTGTTGTTCGCAAGGTAACCAATGAAAAAAATTTAGTTTACTATGTCTCCAGAGCTCTTCTTTTTCTCGTGCGAAAGCCCCTTTTGCGATGGTATTCTTCAGAGCCGCCCGGCCCTCTTTGCCGCTGGGGGCTGAGCACGAGAACCAGTTGCTCTGCAGACACAGGATTTCGGAAGTCCTAGGTGTACGAATCTTGAAATGTCCACTATAATCGTGAGAGCATAATGGTGGCTGCGCGAGGGGACAAGTTCACTGAGGTACTCTCTACTGTTCTGAGCCTCCTTGAATTTAGAATTGATCTCTCTTCGTGAACCGCAGGTAGACGCAGTGAGAAATATAGTCGAGACAAAAAAGGGCTTAGTTGTCTTGCCCACTGGCTTTGGAAAATCCTTGATATTTCAGCTTTTGCCGTTTGTTTTTGACTCGTGGATGGAAGTAAGTGACTCGATCGTTTTAATTGCATCGCCTTTAAATGCGTTGATGCGGGTCAGTTAATCAAACTTCAGTTAATCAAAACACGGCCGGCAGAGTATTGTAGAGAAACTATCGTCCACTGAACTTTCCGTCGCAATTAAAATTCCAGCGCTTTGATTAACTCCAAGCTGTTTTCGTTCCAGAAAATATTGACAGGGTAGTTAGTTTCCAGTTAAAACCGTATGGTTGCAGCACCTACAGAAGTTTGAAAAATCTACGGCTGTCTTCAAGGAAGTCCTCCATCCTGTTGCGTTTGTAATTTTCGCATTTCTTTTTTTATATTTCGCGCCATGCACAATTGATGAGCGAGTTCTCCCGCCGGAATTTTTTATTTCCGTTTTCGATTTCTATTGTTAGGAAAGTAGCCAATGAAATCCTGTGTCTCCAGAGCCAATTGGTTCTCGTAATCAGCCTCTCGATGCTCTGGGGACGAGAATGAACATAAACACGAGGCGTTTTTGAGCTACAGACGGAAACCAGAAGTATACGTTTCGTACCATAGGTCAGTATACCAGATTCATAAACTAATCGTCTCTAATAGGGAAAAGACCGGAAAAGACATCTAACAATGTAAATGTGGTAGTATCAAAACGAGTTCAATTGAAAAACAACTCATTTATGCTTGCCGTTCGTGGCTAGAAAATAGAGAGTTTAAGAAATGACTACGGCTACGGCAACGACAACGCTATAAAACAATATGATTGGGTAAAAGAGGAAAAAGAATCGTGCTGCACGTGCGGCACGCATTTTATTGGTCAGTAAGAAAATTGAGTGTAACCACGCATTTTTCGAAGATAATTAATCAACAATATTTGTAAAAAGCTTTAAAATAAAAAGCAATGTAGGGCGATCTTTTCAAAATGAAAGCTGAAGGAGGCTCGAAATAGTTTCTCCTTTTTTTCACACAAATAAACATATTCTCTCCTTAGATATAGTTAGGGTAATCATATCAAGACGAAATTTGGCCAGGGTATAGATTACTCATATCACATTTTCCTTCAAAATACCGTTACCATAGCAAGTATATAAGGCATTTCTTTGAGCCTTACTGAATCAGCATAAATTGTGATTTTTGAAAAAACGGGACGGTCAAATCTTCTCATACAGCGTCACTTGATAATGTTAGGAATAATCTCTAAAATATTAACAATTTAAAAAAAAATCGTAAGTCAGTTTTACACTGAAATCAGTTTTTTTCATATATGTCTCTTAACTTTTTTTTTCACCTACAGAAATTTTTTAAATTTTCAAGAAATAAATTTCAAATTTAAGTTAACAAGCAAAAAATGAAAAAGAAAAACTGTCCGGAAGCAAACGAAGTTGCAAAATCAGGAAAAATGAGAGGGTTACAAGATCAGCATTCACGCATGCGTCAGCAGCTCATTCGAGTCGGCTCGCGGGTGGAGCTATAAGTTTAAGTGACCATCAAATCGTTTGTGCAAAATTTTCGTAGTTTTCGTGAATAGGAGATGTATGATTCTATCTGTATAAGAATTAGAAGAAAGGTGAGCGAAATCAGCGGTATTTCTTTATTTCCGGTGAACCATTTAGAATCATGAGCTGACGCGAACAGCTTTAGAATTGCGTGTGTGGCTTACGCGCGCGTGCTCAGATAAAAACCCTTTGGAGCCTCCTTTTAAGGAGGCTCGAAAGGGTTTTTATCATTTTTCAGAGATAATTAAAATTATCTCTGAAAAATGCATGGTTACTCCCAATTTTCTTTTTGGATATTAAGAGCACTTGCTAAGTTCTGCTTTCTCCGCATAGTTTTGAACCGCGCAAACTTATCCCTGTATTAATAAGCACCACCTAAAGGAAATCCGAACATCTCGAGATGCGCAGAACGGTATGTGTAGTAACAATAATTGGCACCGTCCTTAATTTGGGAAGGACTCTCAGAATTTCAAATAATGAGGTGGGAAAATAATTATTTACTGCTTTGAAGGCGAAAATTAAGATGTTCTAGGTTCGTCATTTGGCTGTGCCCGCTACGATCATTTACCGGAGTGCCAGTATCAAAAGACCACTGGAGATAAATGCAAGCTTCAAGCTAAATACTTCAACAGTGATGCCATAAGGAGGAACAGAAATTAATAAGATAAGGCACATATAATGAACAGATCATGGGGAAAAATTTGGCTCGAACTGCTAGTATTGTGTATAGTCAAAGGGATTTCAGTGCTGATATGTTCTTTATTCTTGAAAGGACATCTAGCTGATTTCGGTTTTCTTGCTGATTTTTATTAGAATGGCATACCTATTGTAGGGGCCATCAAGACGAGTTAGAATGGAATTGCGACTTTAAAACGAGTGAAAAATAGAGGAAGGTGACGCACCGTAACACCAACCCGGTGCAGCCAACACATCATTCATGCGCAAAGCCATTGCACCCGGTCAATGGACAACTTTCAGGATGGCGTCATTTGACTACAACTACCAGAATTCAGTTTCTTTCTCTTTTCTTATTTAGATTTTGCATTCCCAACGGGATAAAAATAACAATAGCTCGAATTAGCATGGAACAAGCAAAACCTGAAGGATTTTAGTACTTGTAGTCAAATGGCGTCATCATGCAAATGTTCTATTGTCAACCACGGACAGCTGTTTCGGCCTTGTTAGGCCTCATTAGAATAGCATAACCAACTTTCCAAGAAGGTGTTTTAAGCACCCCTTTAAGGAGCACTGTCATGCTAAATTTGCTGTTTTTAGGTCAAAACTGGGTAAAAAATCTAATTTTAATTAGTGCTTTCGCTCACACTTACAACGTTCCTGACAACCCACTGACAAGATATAAAATATATTTATGGCACAAAGACCTATTCATATATATTTTTTTGACAACTTTCTGCAGACACCGTGGGAAGAACGAAGGAATAGCGCCACGTGATCGATATTTTCGAAACCGCAGAGCCACAAAAATGTTATCGCGTGATTAGGGATTTATTTAACCGCAGACTGAAATCAACGGTCCGTCTGAGATGGATAGTATGCAGCTATTTTGTAGGCTCGTTCCACCCCCCCCCCCCCACCCTTTTCAGGCTGAAACAAACGTTTTCCACAAATTTGCACTGTTAGATAATTTTTGACCAAATGATAATCTTGATGTCATTACCTTTTTCCGATTTTTTCTCCAAAGCCGCTCAAATCACCGCAAAAAGCCATTTTTCACAAAAACGTGCGTTTTCAGGCTGAAACCAACGTTTTCCACAAATTTGCACTGTTAGATAATTTTTGACCAAACTTGATGTAATAACATCGATTTTTCCTCCAAAGCCGCTCAAAGCCGCTCAAATCACTGCCAACCCCCCCCCCCCCCCCAGCACTCGCTGCTCATCTGCAAAATTGTCAATTTCACCAAAAAATGTGAAGAATGTGACCCCCCCCCCCCTTGCTACGCCCCTGTTGCGCAGTAACAAAGCGTGGCTTTACACTGGTAGGTCTGGGAGCAACTGAGGCAAAAATTGGAGACAACCGTATGTTTGAAAGCACTTTTTTCTTTTTACAATGCCAAAACCTGCCGGAAGTGAGGACTAGAAGAAGAAGACTTTCCTAGTTCCTGACAGTTGCCAAAACTCTGCTACAACATTCGCCAAACAGTAAATAGACCTTTTCGGCTTGTACATTTTGTTTTCCCAATACAGATCATGTGATAATCCTCAGGAGGCTTGGTCCTTTGTTTTGTTCATTAAAAAGAGTGCATGCAGGCATATTAATGCTTGCATGCCCTCATTTTAATGAACAAAACAAAAGACCAAACCTCTGAGTATTATCACGTGATCTGTATTGGGAAAACAAAATGTACAAGCCGAAAAGGTCTATTAAATGGCTAAGCTATGCAATTCAAGGAAAATTTCACCACCTGACTCGTGAATTCCACGTTAAATTTCACTTGAAAAACCGATATCGCGTGAAATCTAACTTGGAATTTTCTCGTCGGGTGTTGAATTTTCCTTTTATATTTGTCAAAATTCAGAGAGTTGTCCAAAACGACTCCAAAAACTCCAACTTGATCGACTTGGTTTTGCGAGATTAGCAGTGCCTTTCATTTTTTCAGGGTTTCTTATTCCGAAACCACTCCTTCGAGAGTGTAAGTCCTTCTTCAGTTTGAGATCATGTTCGACGTCAGTATTCCAGACCAACTAAAAGTCTTTGAATAACTGAGGAGAAAGTGCAGCCTTTCTAGAGACATCCTCTGATGCGTAGGCTTTCTTTTGTCTCCTCAGTCTCACAATCTTTGCTCATAAATTGCCGTGGGACGTTGAAGACCCCTTGCACTGTTCTCAGAGAAATGACGAAGTTCCCAGCACCGTAGTCCGGCCCTATTAGGTGACAATATCTCCAAAGACCTTTTAATTAAGTCCCTTTATATTTCATTTTGGTGCTCTTCGCGAAACCAGCCCAAGTTAAGCTCGGTGATCTTTGCGTCAGAAATCTCGTGTCTCGTTTTCGACCAGTTCGAGATAAAACCAAAACCAATTGAATTGTCGCCTGGTTGGGGGCGCTTTTCCGCATTTAGCACCGGTCGGCTTCGATCGTGCCTTGTGAAATGTTGGGCCTCTCGAAAGTCAGCAGTGAGAATTCTGTTCCTTCGTTAACAACGAGGACAAACTGACGGTACTACTCAAAGTTCTTGATAGTGAAGATTGTTGTTTACCAATCTGGGGCATAAAAAGATCGGTTATTTACCAGTGAGGTACATTATGACATTACAAAAAAATCACGAGAGAAACTTGACCAAGTACAAAATGCGCGTGTGTAAGAGTAATGGGTGTGGTTTGGCGCTAGCTGTTGAAGAATGAGAAATCCAAATCCATACAAAGAATACACAATCATGTTGTTTCATTGATCAATATCTGTTACTGATTCAGTGAGAGTCAGTTCAGGGCCATACTGTTAAGGTACGGTCAGCCAAATTGGCCAAGAGATCACAGCCAACGTACTATCGACAATAAATGATGCAGAAAAACTATAGTAATTGGTTTAAATTGTTGAATTGTGGTATCCTTACTCGTGAAATATTTGTTAAGCGTCGAATTTGTTCTTTTTATTCGTACCTCGTTGTTTTGGATCTGGCCCGCCGGCGTTCAGTAATTATTTCTTGTGTATTACCAGGCAAAGACAATTCAATTAATCAACCAATAAACTTTGTTGAAATGACAACAATAACGTAACAATATAGTCATTATTGTTGTCTCGGCGAACTTCGATTTTTTATATTAAGTACTGTACACGGGGCTTTCCAGGGCAATGAAACTCAAGGAACGAAACGACAGGACACTACAACAACAAGTAACCGGTTTGCCTCCAGCCATTTGGGATTCTTAACAGAACCCCAAATGGCTGGAGGCAAACCAGTTGGCTAAATACCATCAAGATGCAGCCACCTCTAATTGTTCCAGAAGTTGCTTTATTGTCTGCTCTTTGATGAAATTGTCTGACTCAAGCTCTTTTACTCTGCTTTCGCGTTCAATGATTTCTCTCTTCTGTAAACAGAACGCAACAAATTATTGACTATCAAACCACAACCATACAGCCGTCAAGCCATAACTTCCCTTTTATTAAATGTTACAATAATTGGGTGTTAAACTTAAAGTGAAAAGTTCCACCCAAGAAAATTTAAACGCCCGAAAATTGTCACGGTGTTCGGTACCAAAATCCAACTTTTGCGAACTAAAACACAAGCTGCTTTTGAATTAATCCAACAATGGCGAAATTTTAAGGATATCCAGATAAGCATGTTTCTCACAAAAAGTGCGGCCAGCGTTTTTAAGTGCGCGTTTTTCAAGACTTCGTTCAGTTTTTTAGCGCGTCGAAGACCAGTAGTACATGATGGTCGCGAGTCAATTGTCAAGCCGGATGCTGCCCTGGTACCAACCGGGCTTGTCCTCGGTTCTCCCGAACTCATTTTCACCAAAGCTCTGTTAATAGCCAACTGGTTACCTCCTTTTAATTGCCTCTTTCCACAAACGGCCCCACGGTTTCAAGCAAAAATCACCGTCTCAAAGAGACTTAACTTTCTTTTCAACTTAGTCCGTTTGTCAATAGTTATGAGCAGGGCGGTGAGCCGAGACGTGTTGCTCTTTATCACAACAATATATAGTTTAAGAACCACCACGTTTGAGGCAAACACCAGGCTGAAAAAGATTGGAACGTTTTACCTAGCAGCATCCAAATTAACTCAGGTTATTCATTAACTTTTTAAACAAAAATTTGGAGCTTTTATTATATTTATGTTAATAATAAATGACAGCAGAATCAAGTCAAAGCAAGATTTTCACCACTAACACGTATAATTAACAACTGTTACCGAAGTGGCTGATGGTGGATTATTTACCGAGCCGGGGAGCAACGATTGCAATATTTTCGGGCGCAAATCCCACACTAGTTGCTCGAAGGATATTTGAAGTTGAAGTAGCCAATCAGAGAGCGCCTTGAAAGCTATCTACTATTTTACTATATACTAGTAAATAATATTAGGATAAGTATAAGTGGTGAAGAAACCTCAAGAAAGCTCAGGGTTTATGCTAAGGGCCTGGGCAAACGATTTTGCAGAACGATGTTGACTGATGAGGTGGGCAAACAGCTTCAAAATATCATTCAACATTTGATTCAAAATCAGTCCCATTCTGAAGCCGTGGTTGTTACTATGGATACGAACATGGATACGTCATTGAGAGAGCAATTAGTGCGCACGCTAATGCCCAACAATGTTGAAAGAGAGGGGGGGGGGGGGAGGGGGGCAAACGGTTTCAACTTCCTCTCGTTGATATATACATTAAGCTTTATTTCCTAATTGCCAAATGATGGCGAGACTAAACAAGCCAGGCACTTCACATTTAACGCGGCTTGGTTGGATCAGTGCCTTTATCATGTATTTTCATTACTTAGAATCAAGCAAATTGAGGAAGTTTTTTTCAGCTTAAAGGAAGACAGAGACAAGAGGTAACAGGTCTTTGGATTTTGGTAAAGTATGGTAAACTCTATTGTGTTCGTTCGACAGACATGGAATCGAAGCAGCGCTGAAGTTGTAGCATCATAATTGTGAATTTGACTATTTGTCAGAAATAATGTTTAAAAAGGCGGGAACAGCAAATGGTTCTGATAAGAAACAATGACAATTGCTGTATCAAAGGAATTCAATTTTAAAATGTCTAAGATCTTCAATTAAGCAAATAAAGGTTTAGAATCTAAGGGGAAAAATAGCTCAAATAGTATAATTATTCCTCTTTCACATCAATGATATAACCGAGGGAATTTCATGTGCTATCGTTAAACGTTATGCTGGCGAGAAAAAGATTAATAAAGAAAGAGTTGATCCTATTTGCGATTGGACGTGTAAATTTCAGCTCCATTTTAACGCTGATAAGTGTGAGTCAAAACAGATCACACACTCACGAGTTAAATCAGCTGCAAATTATAGGGGAAAACCCTAGATGTAAGAATCGTTAAAAAATTTGGTGTATGTATATATCTCAGAGCAGTCATGTTTATATGGCTGTGAACATCTCGTTCCCAGAGCCAGTGAACGTTTAAGACAGCGGCAAAACTCTCTATACACAAGATTACAGGCTCTGAGAACGAGAATGTGAATAAAGCGAACACGTTGTTAAGAGCATGCGCAATCAAAAGAAATGTTGGCCCTGCGTTATCGGAAAGTAGAGTGTATTGGTGTTTCATGAATTGTTATAAGTTCCAAGTTTTCATCATGTAAGAATATGTTTGAAGACGTTTTTAATTCCTTACAGTTCAGTCCTCAAGAGTTAACCACGATTAATGTAAACTTTATGTGACACCTGCGAGAGTTAACTGTTATGGGCATAACTTTTTCGGAATAGTCAAAAATCAAAATACTCCTTATTATTGCTACTTCATTCCCTGCATGCGAGCCAAAACAACATAGAAGACAAGAATTGACATGCTTTTACCACGAGCCTGTTGCTTGCTGTTTGCCCGGGCTTACCTCAATAAGCGCTACTAAACCACATCCCACTTTGAAATCATCTTTTCAATTGGAAGCGATTTAAAGGGGCTAGGTCACGCCATTTTAGGCAATTTTAGCACTGATAGAATGGTCATAGAATTAACTAAAATATCAAAATAACTGTTCAAAACTATAGGAGAACTCTAACAAAACACAAGGAAGCCAAGAAGGGACATGGATGGACAAAACTGGAGAGGATTGAAATGGATTGAATTTGGGTAAATTTGAAAAACGTCGGCCCACCTTTTTTCAAATTTATACCTGTCTATATCGAAATGTCATTTACACAGCTGGAAAATCATTCTCAGTTGTTATGTGGCCGTGATTTTGCAAATGAAAGACTCTTGCTCTGTCAATTTGACGTTTAGAGCTCATAATTAAAAAAATTAAACAAAAGTACCTAAAAAAGCGTGACCTAGCCCCTTTAAGTAGGCCTCTGTAATTAAGCTGTAAGGACAGGATCTCTAAACCGAGGGACTTTGTAAATTTCCCCCATACATCAAATTTAAACCATTGACCTCTGGCGGGTGAGAACACATCCAAGGGCGTTTGAGGTGTCATTGGAGCAAAGATTGTGACTACCTACCACATCAGTTAAATGGCATTTAAGGCGTGATATTTTCTCATCCTTCTGTCTCTTTGATTCTTCCATATCTTTTAGTTTGCTACTGACATCTTTAAGCTGCTTTGTCTAAGCGGGCAAAATGAACAAGAAAAGTTCAAAAAAGAGAAACTAATTGATCAAAGAAGTAAAAAAAAAAAAAAAAACAGCTTAAGCCTTGAGAGGTCACTACAACCGAAAACCCAACGAGTGCACCTGGAAACGAGTAATGATCTAGGCTTAGCTACAAAAATCCGGATTTTTATTTTTTGAGATTTTTAGACGCTGAAAAGATTTTTAGAAAGTCTGGAGATGAATTTAGCAAGTTCCAAGATTTTTAGAACTTTTAGAGCCAAAAAATCTGTGAAATGCGTTAAAAAAATCAATTTAGAGATTGGAATTAGAAAAAAAATATTTAATTTTACTTATAACGAAGACGTTTCATGGCCTCATGCACAGCGGTTTTACCATTCAGTTATGTATCCCACAATTCCGTTGCAGTCAGTTGCCGAAGAAAAAATATGGCGGAAGCGGACTTACAGTCTCAACAAACGGTTATCCACAATAGCTTTTGTGAAGGCTGCTTGATTTACCCTATTAAGTCTTACAAGGATCTGTAAACATTGATATTTTCATCAAAATTTGGTTACGGTTAGGGCTTTTCGATAAAATGTCGAGATGTTTAGAAAAATAATGAGATTTTTCGAAAGTTGTTTTGAGATTTTTGGGACATTTTTAGGAGATTATCCGGATAGATTTTTGGGCGATTTTTCGGGATTATTGTAGCTAAGACTATCATGATCTCGATCTTCTGTAACCAGCATATTGTGTGTTGCCCAACCTTTTTTGGTAATTTCTAATATAAAGAGACAGACAATGCCTGAACCTCGTCTTGAAAAAGCGACTAAACGAAGCTAATACACTGGTGATCGTGCAAAGTTTATTGGATATTTAGTTATCATCTGTTCATTTCATCTAACGGGGTTGACAATTTCCATCTCAGTCATTCATTTCAATAAGCGACAATGGACTGTTTCCATAATCTCAGTCGTAGCAGACAATTGTCACCTGAAGCTAGTTTTAATGGCCCAGCTCATTGGTAGAGCATCCGAACAAGTCATCGGAAGTTCGTAGGTTCGGTTCGACTCTTGCAAATGAACACTCGGATTTTTCCCGAGTATCACCGAATCACCACTGACGAGTCTCCTATAGCTCATTGGTAGGGCATCCGAACTAGTAATCGGAAGCTCGTAGGTTCGGTTCGACTCCTGTAAAGCAGTGGTCGGATTTTTTCCGAGTATCCCCGGCCGAATTACCACTGACAAGTCTCCTATAGCTCATTGGTAGAGCATCCGAAATAGTCATCGGAAGCTCGTAGATTCGGTTCGAA
>OX421449.1:36582901-36592901 GCA_949126865.1 Montipora capitata | reverse complement strand
ACAACCACAACGAATCTTTCTTTACAATAATAATCAATGAAGATATGATAGCCATCCGCAGGTAGCAGGGCTAATCGAGGCAGGAGGCTGTACAAGAGATATTTAATATTATACATTTACTTAAATGCTTAATATTAGCTGCAATTGTATTTTATCTGGAATACACTGTATAATATCATGGAAAGAAATTATGGTTAGAACCTTCACATTACTGACAAATACGGAAGCTGAAATCGATAGAAAGGATGAAAGAAAAAAGGACTAAACGAAAACAGAGTGGACGAGCAAGTTAAAGGCGACCGTTATATCGCAGCTATAAATTATAAATTATCGTATAGAAATCAAACGGTAGATTTTACTTTAGGCAACCTCGTGATAAATTCAGGTACACCAATATTTTCTTTTTCTAATTCTAGTATATTAAGTAGAGACACACGTAATTCCTTTTAAATCTACTTTTATTGACACAACGTAATTTTGGTGGTAAACTTTTCCAAACACGGGTGCCGGATCGCGAAAACGAATTATTTTTAATTTCAAGTCTGGAAGATTTGACTTAATAGTTTCCCCTGGTGGCCTATCTTGTGCCGTAACAATGCACATTTTCTGCTTCCGTGAAAAGCTGCTGAATTGAAGAAGGAGCCACGTTAGTAGAAATATCATACCTTAAACGTTTTTCAAAGTAAATCATTGGAATAGGAAGGAAGTTGGACTTCAGGAAAAGCAACTTTACATTAACGCAGCTTTCGTCTTCTTTTAATCGAATTTACTTTGTTTTTGTAAAGTTATAGTGAGAATCAATGACGAAAGAATTTTTTCATATAAGCCAGTCAATTATAGTTCATGTTCACCTTTTTCAGTGTCTCTAAATTCACGTGCAATGCGATCTCGGTTTTTAGTTTGTTTGGGAGCAAAGTCAAAGAATTCAAGTCGCCTCCTCCAGTACTCATCCGGCCTCTGAAAACAAAAAATAAAAAATAAACGATATACAGTGGCCTTGTGAATAAAAGCTGAATCAAATTTCACGGCTTAGTCCATTGATCAAGAGAGGCTATGATCCTCGCAGTTATGAACGCAATTTTTGCAATTGCCTACAGAAGCCTGAAAATTCCAGGACTTCAACGGGGTTTGAACCCGTGACCTCGCGATACCGGTGCGACGCTCTAACCAACTGAGCTATGAAGCCACTGATCATCTGAGAGTTCATAACCTCCCGTGATGAATATTAAACTGCGGATATGAAATCAAGTGAAGCTATGATCCTCGCAGCCATGAACGCAATTTTAGCAATTGCGTAGAGAATGACAAATAAAATGACCAGCTCCCAACATCAGTGGCTTCATAGCTCAGTTTGGTTAGAGCGTCGCCCTGAACTTTTCAGGCTTCTCCACTCCACGCAATTGATAAAATTGCGTTCATAACTACGAGCTTCACTTGATTTCATATCGGTAGTTCAATATATGATTCATTCCATTCGTTTAGCCCATTGATTTATGCTTAAAATAGAAGTAAACTGTTTTCTGGTCAAATGTGTGCCTGTACCGTTACTAGGTCTGAGGGAGGCGGATGTTGGGGCAACAAAAAAAAAATTAAAAGATAACTTGTCCGTGAAACTGTTAGATTACCTTGCCCAAGAATAGTCGTACCACATGACAACACGCCTCTGTAAATCCTTTGGAACATTATGCTTCTTCATGTACTGTTTTGTGTTGTCCTGTGAAAATAGTAATTATCCGGATCACTTCAAGGTTCTGTTTCAGCACATTTGCGTCACCAGAGCCTCTGATCGACCCAAGGTTCTATGTCTATGTAGGAGAACATGCGCCGTAGGGTTCCCTATAGCCAAAAATTGGCTATTTGGACCTTACGGCGCCTGCTCACTAAACGTGCTAACACGAATGCACCAATTAGAGACTCTTTTGATTGTTCTTCACGAAAACCAATGAGAAGACATTTTGTTTCAGGGTTCCCCAGAGCTCTTCTCTCCCTCAGTCAAGAGAAGAGCTCCGGGGTCGAGATTGGTTTCAGCAGGCAAGTGAAAAAAGATACGGCGGAATGTGTATTTATTGGCATATCAGTCCTGGCGTCAATAGACCACAAAACAATTAATTGATAGGTCCGCAATAGGCCACTTGCACTAAGAGGTCATGTGACATCGTTTTTATGAAAATGAAAGTTACATGATTTTACCTTCGAAACACTATTAGTGGGTCATCTCTTAAACAAAATAATAGTGATTTGGTTTTTCAAACCCGCACCATTTGCTTAAAACGAGAAAGTCCGTAGCTGGTCACGTGACCCAAACTTAATTTTTTAAAATTATGAATTACCGCTTTCTGACACAAATTTTGCACTTGAACTTCAAGGAAAATGTTGAAAAGATGATGTGGTAACGTTTATGGCACATCTGAACTCAACTGTCAAACATTTAACAAGATATAAGCAAAAGGTAGTTTTGGCCGCCATGTTGGAGGGCAAGAGTATGCCCTCCAACGTGGCGGCCAAGACAAATCATGCTACTTTGTTGAAAAATCAAAGTACCATAAAATATCTCCCTTAAATGCGATTCCTCTCAAATTTCGCGTGTAAGATAATTTTTATGTGTTCTGACAATTTTTGGCAAAAGCAAGATTACAACTCACTGTTTAAGGGAAGAATTGGTCACGTGACCTCTTAGTGCAAGTGGCCTATCCTGTCGTTGAACAGATGTAATTGTTTATACTGCCATACAAACAAATGTTCACACGAACAGGACAATTCATAATCCTATTCGATATTTAAAGAAATGCACAAAGTTTGAAGCCACTGTTTTCATTTTCATGAGGGAGAATACAAGATACTTTACTTACTCGCTGTTTTTCAAAATCCATTCTGACAGCATTTCTGTTGACAATAATGCTTCCTGCATTTCCTGAGCAAAGAGCAGGTGGTTATTACTCTACTAAAAATAGATTTCCTGCTCCTTGAATAGATTCATAGAAAAATAAGGAAATAATTTCATTAAAAAAGTTGGAATTTGTCTTCCGACTAGTAGCAAAATTTACGAGATCCCCCTTCGTACGGGCTAAGTGTGGTCATATAGTTACGTGGCTGCGCTGGGTGGATTTGTATTTCTGCCAGTTGAGGTACTCGATCCTTTATGATTGATTTGAAATATCTTCTCCGCTGTTCACTGTTGTACAACGCATTTGGGAATTCAATATGGAAAATATATTATAAATATTATTACTTGTTCTGATGACTGATAAGAAACATTGTTTTAAACATGAACTGTGATAGTGCAAGACCATGGCTAGATTGTCAATTTTTGCCAAAGGGGTAATGTGTGGGAGTCAATGTTCACTGAATGTAGCAATGCTTACGTTTTCGGGAGGGATACGTAAATCAGCTCAGTTTCATCTAGGAAACATTTGTAAAATCGGAAAGTATCTTACAATGACTCCATACGGAAATACTTATACATGCTTTTGTGAGTTCTAAGTTGGACCACTGTAATTCCTTACTTAATGGGCTACCACGCTTAGCCATGTGTAAGTTGTCTGACTATCTCACATTGTTTTCGTTTCATTTTCGATCGGATTTGCGTTTCAAAATCCCTAGTTGTTATTGTAGTTTTCTATTGTCACTGCTTCAGATTACGGGAATGCAACTACTGTTGCCATTAATAGACCATACTCGTATTCTCAGTATTGCACTGGAACTAGCTTGCAGTGGAGGCTAATGCGGGGGAATATATTAAAAATTATTTGCATTTGAAAAGATTACCCCGCATTAGCCTCCATTGCAAGCTATCTCCAGTTTAATACTGAGAATACGAATATGGTCTATTGTTTGGAATCCTTTACTTACCAACAATGGTGGCAAACATGAATACACCAGTTAGATAGCAAGCAGTTGTGTAAAGATATCTAAAACAAAACGCAGATGTACCGTAATTTAGTGATTGTTCCTAAATGCACCCGTAGTCAGTGAATTGACTTAATCACGAACATTTAATTATTTTCATATTTGTCAATTAACGTCACTCGATAGAAATAACAGGGCTAAATGAAAAATTCATTGATTTTATTCAACCGAAATAAGCGGTTATTTTCTTCTGATTTTCTGTTATCTGCAGATGAGGCTTATTTTCTCTGAAACTGAGCTTTAAATTATGCCCCACGGGGCTAAATGTCCGTTCAGTGATTTTAAAAATAGGCGCAAACTTTTAGTAAATTTATCACTGAGAAATACGTGTCTCTCATGAGAACTGAAAAAAAAAAGATACAAGCTTCAGATCGATAATGCCTTTTCACACCGTCAGCGAAAATCATGAACGAATAAGGGGACAGCTGGCCTATTTTCCAAAGAGTATGCTTCAACCTATTGAAGGCCGCCTAATTTAATGTGCCATGCAATTGTGTCATGTAAACTTGTGTGACGATAAGCATCTGTCGGCGATTTGAATGCGAATTTATCACTTCTGCTTTTCTTGGAAATAAAATTCTTCCTCCATTCAAATTTCGTCGAAAACTGAGCGCTTGACAAACCCTCAAAGTATTCTGACATACGCTGATTTAAACGTAAGGAAAGCGGCAAAATTCAACCTTAATTAACCATAAATTCTGCATTTGAATATCAAAGAACGATTGGGAAATGTAGATACAAAAACTTAATTAAAAGATAAATGATCGAATAGAAAAAAATGAGCAAGATGCGTACATGGCCACTGAAATTTTGTATATTTGTACGCAAGCTGGATTTCTACTTGTTTAGTAAAAGCATTTTTTATATATCACACCAGTAAACTCCTGAGTGAAACTAAGTGATGGCAGAATATGATTACGAAAAATCGATAAGTTGCAGAGGATGTTTAGTGTTTTGAACCACGGATATTGAATGGAACAGAAATTATCCTTTGAAGTTAATTTAAGACGTCTTTTCCAAGTTTCTTCAATTTTTCTTGTTATTTCGCATCCGATTCCAAATCTATATCTATTATAAGATTGGTCTTCCCAAAAAGGCCGATAAGAAAACGAGCTGCACGTTTTATGCTAATCAATGGGCAGGTGTCCGTTCACGATCACGCATTGAAAACCTTTGTCGACCTCGTTTTAATAGCAGCAACGCTTTGACGCAAAAAGCATCATCTGGACTTCATTTCCATTAGTTCATCTTTTGCGGAAGCGTGCGTTATTGTTGTTGTTTTGTCCCAAACCGAAAACATAAACTCAAGATTAACGTCCTATTGAAGAACAATATCAGGACCTGCTTCCTCCCACTAGAGCTTAACTAAGGAGCAAAAAACGGTCAAGTTCTAATTAAAAACTTTTACCGTCTAGAAAGCTTACATAATATTGCATTTCATGTAAGTTGCCCATCCTTTTCAAGTTTCACTCGAGTAAACAATTCCTTCCATTTTATTGTTCCTGGCTGATGTCTTCCGATATGGCCTTGCCAACATAAATCTTTATGTTTAAGGAAACTTTTTTGAATCCAGCCTTTTTACTTTGTGGTTTTAAAAATATCACTGAGCTTTGTAAACTTAAAGTTCAGTTGCATGTTTTAGACGGAGAGTTTTTTCGGCCGCAGAATTACTGTTAAAGGAAATATTAAAATTATGCAAAACTGAAACATAAAGTTAATCCCTGCACAGAAAAATAAGAAATGTGATATTGTAAAGCATAAATGAAAGTAGCACGTTGATAATTTGGGTAACTATAAGTAAAAAGGTAGTTACGAAACAAAAGTGAATTATTTCGAGTGATTTATCTGCATTGTCATATTTCACACATTTAGGAGAGCTTACTATGTTGCACTATCCACTAGAATTTAATAGCCAGTGTACTACTCACTCTAAATTTGTTGTCGGTTGTGGAAGGTCTCCAATAGTTGTTAGTGTCAAAGTTGACCAGTAGACTGACTGTAGATATTGTTGATACAGTGAACCATTGCCTTGATAAACCCATTTGTTTGTTCCAAATCCCTCGAGTCTAGATACCATAAAGTAGAATCCTGCGTTCCAGTGAATTATTAAAAACATCAAATGCATGAGAAAGAATACACGAAGAAAGGTCGGATAGTTAGCTTGCGATTCCATCGCCGATTTGATCCTAAAGCTCTTGTATGCTTTGACAAGACGGTTCAGTCTCAAGAGTGGTACCGGACCAAACGCTGCATACAACAAATCGGTAGGGATCAGAGAAGCGGTGTCGGCGATAAATTCAACGGAACAAAAGTAACGCTTCGATACCCTTTTTGTTTCGGTAACAAGAATACCTTCTTCCAGAAAGCCTGTTCTAGCAGCGATTACAATGTCTAAAAAGTAAATCACGTCGCAGAAATAATCGAAAACGAACCACGTTATTTTTAGCCAACCGCTCTGGGCTTCAGGAAACGCTATCCTCATTATCAATGTCCACAAATTATAACGAATAGCAAAAACTAAAACATAAAACCAAACATAGATGTGTAAGCAGTCTGGGTCGAAGACGACTGTCTTGTCTTTCCAGTGCACCGCATGGTCGTATTCGTGCATGGATCCGGTTGTCAATTCGCTATCCATTTCTTTTTCGATTTCAATTGTAGTCGATTCAGCAGTGTCAAAACGGTTAGATTTTGGTTGCTTATTATCTGAAGAATTCTTTTTACTGACAGCACGAGATCTCTTGCGGTGTGGTGGGGTGACCTTTCTACTTTCTCGTGTGCTAAATTTCTGTAGAAACGGATCCACGGTAACGGGTGATCTCCACGTTGAACACCGACGTCGCACACGAGAGGGTCTAACAGCGTTTCGGACGGACAATGCGCTTCGGATCTGCTTGGACATACCTCGCCATCTCCCCATAGATTCCACACTCTCAAATTTTAAATTTCCTCCATCGCTTCGTCTTTTAGAAGCTGCAGTAGCCGCAGTAGTCTCTTCTTCTTTTCTTTGCTGAATTTTCCTAGCGTTTTTTTCGTCGTCTGCGGAATCGTCTTTGTTTACAAACCGCACTGCTTTTTCCATCATTTCTGCCCGATAACCAAATTTTTTTTCGCGTTCCTGTGATGCTACCTGTTTCACTTAGCGAACAAATTACAAACGTATTTGCTGTCAACGTCATCTGTAGCTAACAAATAACAAAGGACTGGAAACATCACACCAGGAAGCCTACAGGATCAATTAGCCTTTAAAAGACGGTAACCCTCTTAGTTTGGTGAACTTAATCATCAAACCTTTATGTCTACAGGAGCAGATTTTCATTTGGCATGCCTTTTCTTCAAATATTATTTGAGTAGTTTGCATGCGCCAAAACATGGAGCTCACATTGACTCTTAAATGTCAGTTCGAATCCATTTCACGTGCCAAAATTCGTTTTGATGCTTTAGGTGATCACCATAGCAACACACCTGTTTCATCGGAGATTTCAACTCTCAATTAAAGTCCTTTTACCACAAAAACTAACCAAAATTCTTAAATCTGCTATTTAAAAGTTCTATTTTCAGCTCAGCAAATAAAGAATTTCATTAATGTTAGAATGGTTACAGTTTGCAATTAATACTACAGTTGTTCATCGCTTGAGTTTTAATTTCCTCACTCTCCGCAGATTCATCGATAACTTTTAGCCAGTCAATGAAACAACAACATCCTTGTATTGCTGTTTCGGTTACTAAAAAGACAACGTGTCGGTCTTCCGCCTGGTTCAGGTAAAATTATGTACAGTAAAGAAAGGACTTGACATTTCAAAAGTTTAAACCACAATCGGTCAGTAATATAAAATGGAATGAGAGGTTGCTTGGACGAATATTTTGTGGCGTTTTTTTCTTTGCCTGCCAGTTCCGTTCGCGGCTATTCAGGAAGTTATGCCTTATCTCAGATCGAAAACACTCCTTTCTTTTTCGCCAAGGTTAGCATATTAATCTATATTGTACCGGTTCCACTCGATTCTGGATAGCGAGTAGAGTAGTGGATATCGCTCGAGTTCGAATCCCAGCTTGTGCGTTCCAAAGTTCACTCAGCTTTCCATCCATTCGTGGGAATCGTGGCGGGTAAAATGAGTACCAGTATTACTGGGGACAAGTTGTGCATGCAATGGGATAGGAGTGGCGCCCACCCCTGCAGTGAATTACGGTAGATGCCGTAAGTTACGGTAGAAGCTAATGAAAAAGGAGCCCGCTTCGGGTTGCCTTCGACTTCGGTAGGCCTCTTGTTTTGTCTTGTTTGGATCCACCAATCTTTTCCGACATTTTGGGGAAAACGATCATAATTAACGCGATAAATCGACTGTACTTGTAAGAACCATCCAACTGTTACACTGAGATACAACTTAGAAATGAGCTTCTTATCAAGACATATTAATATAGTGATAGACTTATTCGGTTCTAGTTTGTCAACTGACTCGATGAAGAATAGCCGTTTTTTACCAGTAGTTGAGACGCATAATGAATTTGGGACAAACTTGGATAAACATTCGCTTTGTGTCTGTTAAGTTCCTTTGTTTGTTATGGGTTTGTATAAACTGTCTTACATTATGCGCCTCCCAAGACGCATCAAAGCGGATGATAGTTCGTCCAGACTGACGCATATGTCAAGGCCCGGATAAATGGCTTTCTACATTTGCTTCAACATCCGTTCGATTTTGATGAACGATGTTGACTGCTTGGGTGGGCAAACAGCTTCAATATACCATTAACATTTATTTTGAAAAGCTTCACGAGAAGCCTTGTATTCAGTCCCAGACCGTAGCCGCGTTGTTACTATGGATACGGACATGGCTACGTCATTGAGAGACCGATAATTCCGCACGCGCATACCCAACAATAGCCTTGCATACGGAACCCGCGCCCGCAGTGCGCGCGGCAGTCAAAACCGTGCTATCCTGTCAATCATTTGCCCTTTCACCGGAAACAGTGCATTTCGGTTGTGCGTGTCGATCTACCACGTCGAAAGGAAGCGATTAAAGTCTTTATTCGCGAAGTTAACTCAAATAAATACATTATCAATACGGTTTTGCCGTCTTCTTACACTTGATTCGAAAATACCAGCCTGAATTCGTCTTAGATTAGTTAGAAAAAGCACAAATAAAAGCCAAAGCACAACAGCTTACGTTCGAATTCTGCTCGCCGACAACCCAAGTTTGTTGACAAAAAAATTGCCACAAAATGTTTTAAATGGTTTTCTGGCCCTCTATTAATAGCGCTCACGTGCATTTTAAATGGAGTATCGGGAAAGAAAAATTGTCAAGCTGATATTTGTTTCGTATAAACATACCTTTTGAAGTAGCGAAAATTTGTATAAGCACTACAAAACTTTTACTAACCATTGCCCGAAGGAACACCTTTGAGAAGCTGCAAGGAAGCCGCTGATGAATTTTGCACAAAAACCTCGGCCCCTAACACCGGAAAGCCAGACTTTAAAGTTTTTCAGCGGAAGGCTCACTAAGGAAGAGTTTCTAGAGCTTGCCCTCCCGCAGGTCGCCAGAAAGGTGCAAACAAGCTGATTCATGTCTGAAAAGAGTAAGGTCTAGAAGGTGCAGTCAAATTTTATTTCTTGTATTGAGCAAAAATTTATTCAAAGCTTTTCCCTCACTCCCAAATAAGAACTTGCTGTGTCTTGCAATTCTACAGTGAATTACTATTAGGCCAATACGAGAATCAACATCAAAGAGGCACTCCCAGGGGTTTGAGGGAAGAAGAGAACATGGCCTATTTGAACTGGGGAACAGAGTAACAATATCAAAATATTTTCGGGAACAAGGGAAGAAAACTAATATTTAAATTTTAGGGATCAAAAGGCTGGGAACAGCAGATGAACGAAAAATTGTTCCCCTCACTATTAAGTTCCAACCCGATAAGACCAATCTTAAGCCTTTTAAAACAAGCACAAACAATATTAATAGTCTTTAAATTCACAAAATGTCAAACAACATATTTTATTCTCATATTCAATTAGATTTGGCCGCAATATTCCTTAAAACTATGCAGAACTATTTACCATAAAATGTGCCTATCTAAATATGCTGCAAAAGGGCTCCAAAAA
>OX421449.1:36572901-36575401 GCA_949126865.1 Montipora capitata | reverse complement strand
ACGTACAGGTCACTGAGTTTTCAGTTTAGAATATCCAGAGCAGCTATTTCTTACATCATCAAAGACGTTTGTGCTGCAACTGTCAAACATATGGGGCCTCATTTTCTTAAAGTGTCATCTTCGCCTGAGGAATGGCGATCTCAAATCTCATTGTGAAGTAGCTAAATCAAGGTGGAGCTCGGTTTAATGCTACATGCCACAATTGACCAAAAAAGTTGAAATCCAACCTGAATAGAACGGGTTACTCTTCTCTTGGGGGTGGTACTTCCCTTTCCGTTCGTGCTGCAATTGTCAAGCATATGGGGCCTCATTTTAAAGTGCTATCTTCGCCTGAGGAATGCCTAGCAGTTGCTAATACATTCAAGCAAAAGTAGCAGTATCCCAACTGCATCGGAGCCATTGATGGCAAACACATTGTAATGCAACCACCACCTAATGCTGGCTCATATTTCTACAATTACAAACACATTCTAAAGGCTATACCTGGTCCAGACTACCAGTGTTTGTATGCTGATGTAGGCACTAATGGTCGCATATCTGATGGAGTGTGGTCTTGCGGTAGCAATGGAAGATGGTAGTGTCTCTTTTCCTCCACACAAATGCCTACCCTTTGGAACCGAACTCTTCCCTCATGTTCTGGTCGGCGATGATGCATTAGCACTTAAACCTTACTTGATGAAACCATTTCCACACAAAAACGGGTTTACAATTACCGCCACAGCAGAGCAAGAGGAATCTCAGAAAACCTCTTTGGACTCTTGACAAACCGCTGGTGTGTATTTAAGTCCATTATGCAAATACCACCAGAAACAATAGACGTAGTTGTTATGGCAGCCCTGACCTTCCATAACTATCTCAGGAATAGCTGCTCTAAAGAACGTTACTTCCTAGCTGGTTTAACCGATACAGAAAGCGAAGATGGGAAACTGGCAGTGGGAAAGGTGTAAATAACTCACCAAGGCAAAGTTCCTAATTTCTCCATTACACGTAGTGTTTACAGTTATTTCTTTGTTATTAATGTTGTCAGACTTCAAAGCCCGACAGCTGACATGGGTAGCTGCAGGTCCTTTGTAATTCAGCTATAATTTGGCGGTTTTCAGTGCCATAGGATGAGAGAAAGCACAACAGACTTCACCTCTGTGGTTTCATTCCTTGAAATAACTGTAATCCAAGGCGCGTGTTGACTTCCTTCACATGTACACAGTAGCACTTGAAAATTGAAACAAATGATTGATGTGACCAACAGTGAATCCGAAAATTTTATCTTTTGTGTGGATAAGCCGTTTAAAAACTTGATACATGACATCTGCTTTGTGGATTATGGATGTTTTTGCTATTCAGATCCCCAAACACCAGTGTCCAGGATGACGTTGAGCATCAATTATATTGTTTTAGCATCACAAACGTCTAAACAACAAAAGAAAAAATTCACTAGTGTTAAGAATGTGTTGCCAATTTACACACTACATAACATCAATAAAACATGTAAATAACATGGAAACTTTAGGGATTGCCCTATAAATCACAAGCATAATTATGAGAAATAGGGTTCCGTGAGAACCCTTCAAAAAGCACAAAAATGTTAATACCCAAACCAGGAAATGACATGGAATTGGGAACCTGGGGACAATTGGACAGTCAGATATCAAGTTTACTTGAATTGTGGGTTGTCAGAGACTTTGCCAGTGCTGGCTGTACCAATCCCTGTGAGTTGATAATCAATTATCAGTTGCAATCAACAAAGTGAAATTCCCAAATACCTTTATGACAAAATGTACTTTCCTTGTGGTACAAGTAAATGGAAAAGTTATTTTGAATTTAATGCACAGTGAAAATAATTAAAAGAGGGTCAGTCAAATGCACCGTACGTTCTCTGAAAACCACCTCTAAAAGACTGTAGCCTGACAGTATGGGGCGCCAAATGTATTTTTATTATTTAGAGTGGTTATTTGTATATAACCAAAACAAGTATGGTTATATGTAAATAACCACATTGCAGTTTGGTTATTTCTAAATAACCAAAAGGAGACATTGGTTATTTAACAAGTAACCAAGAAATGAGTGTGGTTATTTGCTAAATAACCAAAAATGAAAATTGGTTATTTGCTAAATAACCAAAACTGAAAATTGGTTATTTGCTAAATAACCAAAACTGCAAAGTGGTTATTTTTTTAGAGATAACCAAAACTTGATTTTTTTCCAGTGACTGCAAATTGCAAATTGGTTATTTAGCACAAAATTGGTTATTTACCTAATTGGTTATTTACCTTGGTATGGACGTAACCACGTGGCCCGTTTTCCCGCTCATTCCCTACAGTGCATTGCATGCTTCGATTTCTCTCCATGCAACATGGCTTGCAACGATGACATGGTAGCAAGAATCTCTGCTGCAGTTTGCAGTGCACATAGAAATTCTAATTCTCAGCAACAGTTACGTGTCAAGGCAAGTAGTTGATGGTGTCTTGTTTTCTGAAACAAATGTTAAAGTGCCTTATCAGCG
>OX421449.1:36554250-36559250 GCA_949126865.1 Montipora capitata | reverse complement strand
TATTCGTTAGCATCCATGGCGTATCTCGTCACTTGCCACTGGACACAGCGCGTCTCCCAAACCGAAAATGCACTGGACACTAATCAAAATGCTCTAAAAGGAGTTGGTACCTAGTATCATTTGTTTATCCAAATGGAATGTATTTATCCAAAAAGAATGTAATTTATAAACCCTTGTTCTTAAGCCATCGTAGCTTGATTAAGAAAATAACACATATCACCGCTGGTTTATCACCGCTGTTTGTGTTATTTTCTTAGGAATGTAATTTTTTATCGGAAATACATGTACTGCAAGCAATAGATGTCATTCGGACATACATATACTAATTCGTGACCTTTGTTTGTCTGATTGGGATTTGTTACAAATTACTTATCCTATTGGATTCCAGGCAGCGTTTACCCGAACGCAGTTTCATTTGTAACCCCATCGTCCTCGATGCGGTTTTGCCTTCTGTTTACACGACACTGATCGAGACTGTATAGTGAAACCGGATCGATTTGAAAACGCTGCCAAAAGTGGAGCGTTTTGAAAACGATACGGTTTCATTTATCGCGTTAACGACGAAACCACATCGATTTGAATACGGCTATTTTGACGCGAAATTTGCATTGTTCGATTCAAAATGGTGAATTTAGCACGAAGTGTAGCGCTCGCTTTTTCATTCAAGACTTTGATTTTCTGGCGAAAACCGCATCTATTTGGATGCGGTTTCGAAGGCGGTTTCAAAGTCATGAACGCGTGACGATGTGAAACCGCCTTCGTGTAAACTCTGCCTCTCTGCACTGAGAGGTTTTTCTCCAGCTACTCCGGTTTTCCCTTCTCCTCGAAATAAAAATTTGATTTGATTTGAGTTGATTTGTTAATTTCAATTTACAGTAACCCCAATTAGTGCTCTAGCGCTAGAAGGTAGGACGCTTGAATAAAGTTGCCTTCCTTATACCGTAAACATACATGGTGAAAATGGCCCAAAATATGCACTTACCGTATGTTGGTAACATGTCATCTCCCGGTTTATCCTATACCTGCCAACTATTTTTAATTTATAGGTGTGACATATTTCTCCTGAGAGTGCCAGGATTTTTCGTAGGGCTTTGATGATATCCGAAGATGTCCGAAGATGTTCCGAAGACTTCCGTCCGTCTGGCCAGTACATCGAGCGATGCTTTGAATATTTATATACAGAATTCGGAGAAAGTCCATCATTCACATGGATTTTTATTTTCTCTCATTGGTTTCAGTTTCTTTAAATAATTAATATATTTCTCAAAATGTGTCAGTCAATGCTCAATGAGAGGAAAAACCTGACCTTGGGGTGCGGGGCATTTTGCAACTTTAGAAGTGAGCGCTTGTCAAATGCCCCGCTATGTTCCGGCCGAGGGGATGCGGGGGTTTACATTGACTGGGGCATAACTGGTTCTCAAAACTGCGTTTTGAAAGATTTTTGAAATTTTCTGGGATGTTGTTCCAGATTTTTCATCCAATCCTTGAAAACGAGTATCTAAGTTGGTTTAATTTGCTCTAGAATAATTAATAAAATAGTTACCAATAGCTGATCGGGTGTAATAGCTTTGTATTTGATTTGTAGGCGTGAACAAATCTGAGAGATTAGACGGAATATAATTATTGGAAATATCAAGCATCAATAAATAGGGAGCATAATTTTGAAATAGAGCATGTTAATCGGCAGGATCTTAGAAGATATAAAATAGGAGATAACGTGTGAGTTGAAGTTAGCAAAATTGACAAAAATTGGCCTTAAAAATAACAGTACCTTTTGCGGAGATTTCCCTGAAGAATTTTTGTCATCTCTTCTGGCATTGAAAAAAATCCTCTTTTTTTTGGGATGATTTAATACTATGGTTGAAAGAGAAAGCCATCATCCCAGATATTTACCAAAAGAATATGACTGTCTTATTATGATTGAAACCAGAAAGTTCTTCACGTCATGATAATGTTTTAATCAATTTCTGTTTCCTAATTGCCAAGTTCTTCATTTGGTGCTGTAAAATGAGGGAAACCCCTCCAAACATTAACGGTTTTCTTCCCCTGTCTTCTCAATATAAGATCGAATCGTACACTTACACCACGGAGAATAAGAAATGGGATCCTTTGATAGAAATTTGAAAGTAAAGTAAGACAGAAAAGTTGGTCTCGCAGTATCCCTTTTTCCCCTTCACATTGAGCGACAATCAAACAAATAGACACATGTGTAAATAAATATACTTGTAACAGTTCCGTAATATAAGATATCAATGCACTTTTCAGACATGTTGTATTTAGCTACCATACACCTGTAATTTGCTGTACTCTCTATTTCTGTTCACTAGTTTGTCTTATTTTGTAACTGTATACCTTTTTTTTTCCTTTCAAATAAAAAATTAATTTTAAAAAAATAGTAATAATAAATTCACTAAGCGTACAATTCCTTTCTCCATATGACACTTGGCTACTTGACCCCAAGCGACAAGGCCATAACTCAAGTAAGGATAAAAAGTGATTGGTAAATATTGTTAAACTATAAAAATTGTAGCTACGATTATTTCATTAAATTGCTTG
Organism: Montipora capitata; assembly: GCA_949126865.1. Classification (NCBI taxonomy): domain Eukaryota; kingdom Metazoa; phylum Cnidaria; class Anthozoa; order Scleractinia; family Acroporidae; genus Montipora; species Montipora capitata. The sequence continues at coordinate 36,556,694 of OX421449.1, read as the reverse complement.
GCCTCGTTTGATAACTACGATCATACATAAAATTATTCAAGCGAATTGCTTCGCCTCATAAGTTGTGGTACTTTTAATGTTGAGTTCTTTTGAATGGGTTAGTGTTAAAGAAGTAAAAATTGCGAGTTAAATTGTGTTTGTTTTGATTAGTTAACGACGCGTTTAAGTACTTTTGTCGCGTGGCAAAGCAATACGTATTATAATGATTTATTTACCGTACTAATCCGTTTTCCCGCGTTGACGTTATTAGTTTAGGGCTTGGCTTAGCCAGGTACATTAATTAGTTTTGTTAATCCCTTGTTTATTTCGGTTGGTTTAGTCTTTGTTACTTTAAAAGTTGAGAAGTCACGTTCCGTCCAGAAGATTTAGGTTAGTGATCCTGGTCCCCCAGCCACTGCGATTGGTCTTAAATGGACTCGCTCAACGCCTAACGGCACTGCAATTTTTAAGTCGTCGGCGCGGACCAAGTTTCGTGCAGCCGTAGGTATACCTTCGTAGTTCATTTTAATCACTAACCCTTCTTTTGTAGTTGACGTTATTGCGTTCTGAGCGTCTAATCCTTTGACCAATCACGATTCGTTGCCTGGACCAGGGGCGCTAATAAGTAAATGAGGCTTTCGGTCTAAGGTGCGCTTTTGAACAAACTACTCGTTGGAGAACATAGTCCTAACTTGAAGAACTGTTAAAGGCAAGTGAGAGTTAAGCAAGAACTAGTTGAACGAAACTGTAACATCGACCCGAGAACTCCAAATAAAGAAGTTAAACAGCAGGAGTGTTGAGGAGTCTTTCTTCCCCCAAAAGATTTCCTTCAACAATATTAAGTAATGTTGAAAAGGGGACAAAATGCCTAAGTCTACAAATAATGCCAACATTTTTACTGATTTTTGATGCAATGTGACTGATATGATGTTTAAAAAGAAAGGCTGCTGTGGATAAGCACTCTTGAATATTTTACATAATCTTTGCGATCCAGAGGAATAAAATTATTTACATGGTTATCATACATTGGCAAAATTTAGCAAATTTCCCGATAAAAGCTAAACAGAAGCAGGCGTTCCAAGTACTAGGTACCAACTCCTTTTAGAGTATTTTGATTAGTGTCCAGTGCATTTTCTGTTAGGGAGACGCGCTGTAGCTTGTGGCAAGTTATCTCGTCGTTATCTTGTGTTTTTTGCTGGGCAACTTGGCAAGAGAGTCTGAGAGTGTATTGCCTTCTTATGTTCCAGGGCTTCGTACCAATGAGCAGTTATCGTGCATCCATTTTCCATTTTCATTTAGGGAAGGTATAAAGTCAGCTTTAACTTTGCTTATATTAATTATTGACCTAATTTCAGACCATATTTTTTTTATATTATTTCTATTACCTAGAAAGTAATTTTGTAAGTAATTAGTATTACTAGCCTTAATATCCTTAACCACGCTGTTCCTGATTTTTTTAGGAAGGGCTATCAAATTTGAATTTGGCTGTTTACACTTATTAATATAAGAATAGATTTTATCCCTGTGTCTTATCTTAGCGAGTATTTCGTTAGTGATCCAAGGTTTTGTGCTTAACTTAATCTCATGCTTAAAAAGTTTTTTTGCATGGCACATGAACATTGACAAGATGGGAAATCTTATCATAGAAAAAATCCAATTTGCTGATGTATCTAGTCATTGTCTGAAATACTGATCCAGTTAATATACAAAAATCATTGATAAAGTTCTCTTCATTCAATTTAGAATAATCATTTTTAAAGTAATTAAGAATTTTAGAATTAACTTTAATATTATCAAGAATCAAAAATTGAGGAAGATGATCAGAAATTTTTAGGACTAAGTTACCACTAATAGCATCCATGTAATATGAATTTGCAAATATATTATCAATTAAGGCTGCAGACCTTTCGGTAATACGTGTTGGCTGTAAAATGTAAGGAAGAAAGAAATAAGAGTTAAGCATTTGTAGGAAATCACTTGATTCAGGATTGTTTTCACAGTTTATTAGGTTAATATTAAAATCACCCATAAGAAAAATATTCTTGCTTTCTCTAGTCAGATGAGATAAGGTAGATTCAAGATGTTCTTTAAACCTTGCAGGGTTAGAGGAAGGGTGCTCAGGCTATAGGCACAGCAACATAGAATATTTTCATTTTTATTGTTAACAATTTCAACCCAGACAGTTTCAAACTCGTCGGCATCAGTAATGCTCAGGTCAGCTCGTTTGAAGGAATTTAAAGACTTGCTAGTATAAATCGCCGCACCGCCACCAGCAGACTTTGAGGGTTGAGAGTGAAGTGTGAAACCATCTAAGTTGTTATTAATTTTAAAGCCCATAGAATTGTTTTCCGTAATTTCACTAATACCTATAATATGAAAAAGGAGCTTCCAGAATGCGAGTGTAGTCTGTAAATCGCTTAGATGGGCATCAAGACTATTTAGATTAATATGAAATAGGGAGAAAT
>OX421449.1:36541750-36544250 GCA_949126865.1 Montipora capitata | reverse complement strand
CTAAATATAAAGATGACAGTAAAAAAGGATTGATGTTTGAAGTTGATCTAAAGTATCCAAAAGAATTACATGATTTACATAATGATTATCCTTTAGCTCCAGAAAAAAATTTAAGTTGCTAAAAATATGCTTTCACCTTATTGTCAAAAAATTGCTGATAAATATAAAGTATCATCAGGTATTTTTAATAAACTAATACCTACATTAAGTAATAAAGATAAACACGTTTTACATTGCAGAAATTTGCAATCATATCTTGATTTAGGCCTTAAAATAACTAGAGTTCATCGTGTTCTTGAATTTAATCACCTTGGCTAAAGCAGTATATTGACTTTAGTACACATAAAAGAACTAATGCAAAAAATTCTTTTCAAAAAGATTTCTTCAAGCTAATGAATAATTCAGTTTATGGAAAAACAATGGAAAATTTGAGAAAAAGAGTTGATGTAAGACTTATAACTGATGAAAATAAATTATTAAAAATGGCTGCTAAACCAACTTCTGTTAGTAGTAAAGTTTTCAATGAAAATCTCGTAGCAGTGCATAAGATTAAAGAAACACTAACACTCAATAGACCTTCATATGTTGGTATGTGCATTTTGGATCTAAGGAAAACACTTATGTATGAATTTCATTATAATTATATCAAACAAAAGTATAATGATAAAGCAAAATTATTATTCACAGACACAGACTCACTGACTTATGAAATTTAAACCAATGATGTGTATCAAGACTTTTTTAATGACAACAAGGCGCCTATATGGGCGTATCCGTGGAATGCGCAAACAGTTAATACAAATTTTCCAGTTACAGTCAACTTCAAGTACAGGTAAACTTCGGAAAATGGCGAGAGATTACCAGAAAGATAAATCTGTAATATAAAAACTCGTTATTAATGTTACTAAATTTGCAAATGCAAACAACGAAGCCCTATTAGCAGGTTATCAGGATACGGGATTTTTTATTTATTTATTTTTTGGAAGGAGACTTTATTCAAATCTTGCAGTTTTACCTGCTTCCTTAACTCCATTCATCCAAAAATTACAAGATCAGCCTTAAATCATCCGAAAAACTTATTACAAATCACAGTTCAACAACTTATCATCCTGGGCCAGTTGTTCAAAAGCCAAGTTTTAAAACGAGTTTTATTCTCTACTCCCAAATGCTGTTCAAGGCTGATATTCGGTAAAACTTTACATTAGAAGAAGTCAATCTTGAAAGACAAAAATAAGCAAAGGAAACTGTCACCAAAAAGTTGAAAACATAAAACAAATGTTTACGCTAATCCTGGATTAAGGTAATCGGCTTTCGAATATCCGGGCCCTGCATTCGAAGTCCGGTTCCGTCATCCTGGTTTAGTTCCTTGCAAACTGTTTAAATCTGCCGTGGCGAAGACAAGAAGAATAAAAAATCTAAAAATTCCGTAATTGCGTGTTCTATAGTCCAGTCCAAAGTTCAAATTTTACAATTGCATAATCTTGATTTCAGTTTAGAGTAACTTGGTACCACTGAAACGTTCCGCAATAACTTGACATCTCGTTAAGAAAAAAGCTTAAATCCAGTAGTCCAGTTCGGGTTGAGATCGCCAAAACTCTCTATCATCGATTCAAAACTCAACAAAAGCTACAAGTAGTAAATAGTTCTCAGAAACTACAAAAGTTCGTCATGATTCTACACTCGAGCTGGCTTCAAGGCTGACATGTTGATCATTTACAACTTCTTTTTCACCACGAGCTTAAGCGTGCACTCTGAGCTGCTGACAGCTTTCCAAGACCAATGTTTCTAAAGTTAACCCTTTCCAGCAGGGTTAGTATCTGGATGGGGGACGTCAAAATATGCGACTTACTGTCAGGAACATACGACCAAAAATTCTATTTTAACACCCACAAATGCGAACTAAGCAAGGTACAGATTTTGCTAGCCTGCTTTATGCAAAACAAATATTGACGCAAAAGTATATTTATAAATATTAATACTGTAGTTTTTAAGGAGAGCAGAAGGAACTTCTAGGAAGTGTCGATCGAGAATAAAACAATTTGCCATCAGCGAAAAACATTTCGGGAAATTTCGTTACGTTCAATCAGAGTTCAATATTTCTATCGTACTTTTGGTCGTACAAGTAAAATCGCAAAATCGAAAGTGACATCGATTTTAGCGCCCGCCTGTGGTGATCAAGTTACCTTGCGTGTTTAATGTAAAAATGTAAAAAAAAAATGTAAATGCTTTGTTTATAGTGGAAGTGCACTTAGCTATCAAGCTAGTTTACAGGCACTCCACTGTTAACAAGGTGAAAGTAACAATTCAAACTTAACAGAAACATTATTAAGAACCCCAACTGGCGGGAGGCAACCAGTTGGCTATTTACAAAGCGTGGTGGAGTTGAATCAGGGAAAACCGGGAACAAATCCAAGCTAGAGGTTAGAACGGGATTTGAACCCGGAGCAGCCTCATACAAACCCAACGCTCCAACCACTGGACCACACTGCCTCCACAAATA
>OX421449.1:36531750-36536750 GCA_949126865.1 Montipora capitata | reverse complement strand
TTATATTCTATATTCACGGTTCAAAATAAATGTTGTTTTCATGTCGTAAATATGTTATTCTCGAGCGATCGTCCTGGAAACTTCCTTCTGCTCTTTCTAAAAACTGTGTATCAATATTTATTTACTTTTACATCAATATTTGTTTTTGCATAAAGCAAGCTAACAAAATCTGTACCTTGCTGAGTTCGCATTTGTTAGCGTTAATAGTATTTTCGGTCCGATGCTGCTGTTTTATAAGGGGTATATTATTTTGGTCTCCCATCCAAACACTAACCTCGCCCAACAGAGCTTAACTTTAGTGAACTTCGGTATTACAAAGCTGTCAGATGCTCAGAGGGCACGCTTAAACTTGTTGTCAAAAGAAGTTTATCAACATGTCAGCCCAGAAGCCAGTGTTTCTCACTTCCCATTTATTTTCTTCAATCTTTCTGGGTTCAGTACTTTGCTAGTAACCACATGTCTTCTCAGACTATTTACTCAAGACTTCTACCATGGCACTACAATGATAGACAATACCAAAACAATATCGTGCACTGTTAGAGCTACATATTACGCAAGGACAGATCTGTTTCGTCGTACGAACGTGTGAGGACCTGTGAGCCAAAGGGCCTCGTCTGGTATGACTTCTTAATGACCCCCCAACTTGAAAAAAATTGTTTGGAACGGTGCACGTACCACAGGCAACCCAGTGTACCCTCACGGAGGGTCTAGTTACTGGGTTGCCAGTAGGCAAACCCAGTCAAGATCTGTGTTTGATTTCGTGTTTTTTTTTAATTTTTTTTTTCCGTGTCGGGAAAAGTCTTGCCTATCAGTCCCCTACTAAGTGGTGTCTTTGTGTATAGGGTCTTTTGTGCGTATTTTGTTAGCTTTGAGGGGACTGGGGTAATGTGTAGATTTCCCTGGTGAACACAGGAGAACATTTAATTGTTAAACCTGCAATGGCGTTGAAAGTCATTGTAACGCGAATGGCGTTTTAGTGGAAAAAATATACCTTTATGAGATGAAGAATGGAACGTCAATTGGAGTTATGAAACAGGCGGGGAAAATAAATATCTGGATCTTAAAAGCGACGAGGAATGGTCTTCGACAACAGTTGCAGTCGGATATGAGAAAGTGTGCGTTGTTTCTAATCTTATTTTATAAACTGTGCTGGTATGTAGAACACTGACATAAGTGGGAAATTCAGTATGGGTGTAAAAGGAATCGAACATCTTGCATGTATCACAGTGTTTACCGAAGTGGCATCTCATTTGTCTGGCAATTTGCATTTAATTTGTAGTCAAGCTGTATAGTTTTCAGGTAAAAAAATAATTGAAAATGTGACAGTGAAGAATTATTGGAAAGAAAGCTTGTTGTCTATTTTGTGCTTCGGAAAAGGTTCTTTAGGAAAGAGTTTAATCTTGAACTGAGAAATTTATTTATTTGCATTGTGAGACGGATTGTTTCTTGTTTGCACGCACGCAATTGGAATAGAAAGGGTTTTGTTTGTCTCCAATAGCAAATATGTTGTTAGTTTCAATAAATTTCACGCTGGAAAGGTTTTTGTGAGATGTTTCAACCGTTGTGATTCATTGTGCTGTGTAATATTCGAGCTTAACTAATTTGCATTCGTGAGTTGAAATTTAATGCGCATTAAGATGACAGGCATTTGTAGCCGTGATCTTTCTGGCAAATGATTACAGCTAGCGATTGTTTTTAAGGTCAGAAAAAGATTTTAGTATAGTCACTGTAGCGTAAAATGCAATGAAGTTATTGTTAACTTTAGAAAGCAACAATATTTCTTTAACTTTCTTAAAGAGAGAGATTTCGCACAAATTTTATTTTAAGCTATTCACTTGAAATATTATTTCTCGCCATTGGCTTCGTTTGTGTGATCATTTACTGGTCTCGACATTTAGGAGGTAGTTGTTTGGTTCTATACGCGTAGGAATAAAACGACCAAGAATACGCGAATTTTCGTGGGTGTGCGATAGCAACACGAGACAGGAGTCGAGACCAATTCTAAGATTCTAACGATAGACAGAGATCAACCAAGCCCTCCTGAAATAAACGAAGACAGAAAAAAATAAAAACTATTTTTTCTGTGAATTTATACCACTAAGAGGATCGAAGTTGTCATGGAGAGCTTACCATTTGAATGAAATTCTCGGTGAGAATTTTTCGACAAATGGTACTGCATGTTCTGTACTTAGAAAAAGAAAATGGGAATGTGCTGTATCATTTGCCAGAAAAACGGGTTGTTCCGGTTGAAAAACAAATGAAACGGTCTATTTTCCCTGGCACTTGTAATTGTGGACAAATGGTACAGTTCCGGGCATTCCGGTCAAAGCGAGAAAAAGGGAATACCTCGAAAGGTATTACCTTTTTTCCGAAAACATTCCATCGAGATGAACCGTTCCATTTGAATTCTCTCCGGAATTATCGAAAATTCCATTCAAATGGTTAGCGCTCATGTTTTGATTGGGCAGCTTCACAGACGTCCTTCTGAGGAAACAGGTTGTTAAAATAGCTAATTGTGATTGGAGAATTTCGATGCTAAGTATAATAAGTATAACAAGACAGGCACAATCACATGATTGAGTGATCATACCAAATATCATTCTTTAGCGCGATCAAGTTGTGTGTGAAGCCCATGACAGTATGTCGTTTGTGACCATATTGCTTTTTGTTGTATTAAGGTTCTTCCTCGGAACGCTCAAACTACTCACTTATGCACACGCCGTTTGCGGTAGACCCACAGTAAAAGATGCGGTTGAGCGATCGTTTTGGCCCGGGTTGGTCCGCAAACTGAAAGAAAGCTATATTGAGAACAAATGTGTACTAAATGAGCAAATATGTGAAAATCATGATATGAACTACACTGATATGAACTGCATTGAAACCAAATGCCAAACGGGAGAAGCATAGAACTGTGAAAGTTGCCTAGAGTAGAAAGTTCCTGATGTCAAAGTTAGTGCTAGCGGTATCGAGTCGCAGAGATGTACGCCTAGCCGAATGCATTTAGTTAAATTTCTGAAAAAGGTGAATTTTCTGTCTATTTGTATTATCATGGCTTTTTGTTTTCTGCTATTACTGAATTCATTTGTATTTGGAGCTGTAACGCTATTTCATGTGCAATTATTTGTATTGTGTGCAATGATCGTCACTAGTGTTGTTGTTAGCATTTTTTACCATAGTTGGTGTAGCGTTTTGTGCTTGAATGAAGCTATTCTGAATGCTTTCAATGACTGTGGCCAATTTGAGAAAGATGCATCGGTATCTGTTGTTGTGAATGTCGAGAATAAAGAGTCAATAAATGATTGCCAACTTTCATCTTGTTACTGGGTTGCCGTATGACAATCCCAGTCAGAAATTTGGTAGATTTTTCCGTTTTATTTTTATTTTCCGTGTGGGTAAAAGTCTTGCCTGTCACTCCCCTGGTAAGTGGTGTCTTTGGGAATATAGCCTTCTGCGCACATTTTCTTAGGATCGAGAGGGTAGTGGAAATGCGTAGATTTCTCTGGTGGACACAGTAGAATCATTAACTTTACCTGCAATGGCGTCGAAAGTCATGTAACGCGAATGGGGTTTTAGTGGATCCTTAAACAAAATATACCCTTATGGAGCTCAATAATGGAAAGTCAGTTGGATAAACTGGGCAGGCGGCGAAAAACAAACTCCTGGAATCTTAAAAGCGACGAGTAATGGACTTCGACAACAATCTATCGCCCGTCGAGCCGAAATCAAAGTGAGCTGTTTTTCAAATATTTTACCAAGTGTGCTGTTATGTAGAACACTGAAACCAAATGGAAAATTGTCTGGTAACTTATGGGTTCAACGAAGACACAGAACGAATCGAACACCTTAGGTGGATCTGTGATCAACTCTGCACAGTCTTCAGTAAAAACATAATTGGAAATGTGACAGCCAAGAATTATTTGAAAGAAAGCTTGTCGTCTATTTTGTGCTTCATTATTCAAGGTAAAGGTTCTTCATGGAAACGGTTTGATCCTGAATTTTTGTTTGTTGTAATATTAGTTTTATTGCGCATATTGACACAATTGAGTTTCTTGTCTTCACGCACGCAATGAAATAGGAAGAGGTTTTCGCCTCTAAGAGCAAATATGTTGTTTGTTTCAATACATTTTTCGCTGGAAAAGGATACTGTGGTATTTTCAGCCTTTGTGGATTATAATATCATGTTGTGTATTGAATTTTCGAGCTTAAGGTTGAAATGTGATATGGGAGAATTTTTTTAGTATTGCTCTGTAAGCAGGAAGGGTTCACAGGCCTGTTGGAAGCGTGCTTGAGTTTCAACAAAATAAGGCCCAAAATCAGTGAAAAATTGTGACGCCGATGAATAATAAAGTAGCTGCTATTTCCAAAATGATTGAATCACCTGGTGATAAATAACGTCCTACGCGTCTTGGAGAGTAAATTTTGACTTTGCATAAACAAATGGTTAACCTTTTAAGAGTTGGGCGATTGTGATCTTTGTTTTGACTTCGCTTATTTATTGTCAAACTTTAGAACACTTGACAGAAAAAGAAACTTACAAAAACCCGGTATCTTGCCATCATTTGACACATATGCTTCACTGTTTGGCGAGTAAACATGTCGCGGTAACTTAATCACGGCGCCCGCTGAATTCCGGCCATGTCACTTTCGATTTGGCGATTTATTTGAACGTAGCAAAAATCTCCCAAAATGTTTGTCGCTGATCGTAACTTTTATATTCCATATTCACGGTTCAAAATTAATGTTGTTTTCATGTCGTAAATATTTTATTCTCGATCGACCGTCCCGGAAACTTCCTTCTGCTCTTTCTAAAAACTGTGTATCAATAGTTATTTGCTTTTTCATCAATATTTGTTTTGCATAAAGCAAGCTAACAAAATCTGTACCTTGCTGAGTTCGCATTTGTTAGCGTTAATAGTATTTTCGGTCCAATGCTTCTGTTTTATGAGGGGTATATTGTTTTGGTCTCCCATCAAGGCACTAACCCCGCCGGAAGGGATTAA
>OX421449.1:36519250-36526750 GCA_949126865.1 Montipora capitata | reverse complement strand
TGCTTCTTGGAGCAACTGTGCATCAATAATATTCCACGAGTCCTACGATTTCTTTAACTTTTCTTGACTCGATTTTAGCTTACTTGATGGAATGGCTGGCGTGCAGCTTCATCACCCAACTCAAAGTCAGAATCGTCAGACCACTTCTGATAGTACGACCCTTAATTTATCTGACGTCGCGAGGCCAACTTTTGTGTCTTCTGTATTTAGTTTTGTTCTTCGCTTTTTTCGCTTTTTCGAACTAGTCCACGGACATTTCCATGGACCAGGTTTACCTATAACTAAAGAGAACAGATTATACCTAATAAGAGAAACGCTTCGCAGACAGAACAAAAATGCGACATCCGTATAATCCGCGCGAAAGTCGTCTCGGTTTATTTCATTCATGCAATAAGGCTGTCAATCAAAAGGGGAACTTTCGGCCAAAGGGGAACTTTCGGCCAAAACACAAAAACCGCTCTTTCTCCCCCAATATTTGGTCTTTTTCAAAAAAAAGTTTTAAAAATTAGAGATCACAATTCGACCGTTACTTTGAGGCAAAAATCCAAATTTGAAGAAAATTGCCGATCTAAAGGTATATGGTAACCTTAATTGAATGACTGTATTAATTAATTGGAAGAATTTGAATCGAAAATGTTACGACTAGAAATGTCAGACAGAAATAGGATTGATCACACCTTGGATTAATCCCGAATCCGGTGATTCTGCTACTAGTCAACTGGTCGCTGGTCTTCGTTTCCTTTCTTTTTGAATCGGTGGTGATCTTGAGTTTCTTTATTTCTTGTACATGAGTTAGAGGTATCCTCTTGAGAAAGCTTCAGATCTGTCAAAGACCGATCCAGTAGATATTTCATTGAAGCTAATAAGGTTCCATTTTTCTTGGCGATAGAGGATTCAACTATTCTAACGAGGTCTGCCTCTTCCATGGGCGAAAGAGAAAAGCAGCGAAAGCTCTTAAATAAAAAACGTTCTTAGTATTGGCGTCGGCGGTTAAAAGTGAAATGCCTGTATAATTTTCAACTGGTTCACGATCACCGCCCTTATGAATCAGTAGGTTACATGCTAGCAGACTTCCATAATTTACATAGACGCCTTAGTTTAATTAATTAAAGAATAAACTGAAAAGCTTAATCAAAGGTATTGCAGATACCTATATTGGCAGTCTCCTATAATAAGTGAGCAGGGATGTTATCAACCCCGGGAGGACTTGTTAAGCTTTTTGAGCAACTTCTGAACTTCTTTCATGTCACATGGGACACGGCTGGTATAGTAATAGAGACTTGAATCATTTTGTACAGGAGCTTGTACTGGCACTGGGAACTGGTGCACCAAAAGACTGAATGAATGCAGGAGATTGAAAAGATTAGCCTGTTCCCGTGGTTTCACTGCGGATATTCCATTTTAAGTACAAATTTCTGGAAGCCTTTTAGATTTGGACTTGATGGAATGTCAAATAAGCTTTATACTCTGAAATTATTAACTGTTTGATTGTTTTTCTCAAGACCTTAAACTTATGGCAATGGACCTCATTTAAAATCTCTTTGCTAATCCATGGAGGAGTTAACTTCCTTTTAACTGTGAAAGTTGGAATACACATATCAGTTATTATTATACATCAGACTCACTATGAAAAATCTGATTGGTCGAGAGCATTCAATAAATTCACAATAGCTTGTGAACTTGACATGATAAATGTAATATCTGCTGCAGATATTACATTTATCATGTCAAGTTCAACGTCTGCTTGGTTACTAAGCCCCTTGGAGTGTTGTCCTCAGAAACAAAATGGCTGAACGCTTCGCTTCTGTTTCTGAGGATGAATTATGTGAAAAATGTATCATAAAACAATTATTGAATTCGGTTTTCGCATGATATCATGATTATCAAAACCGAGGTCTATGTTATCTGCCGAAGTCTTCGGCTTCGGCAGATAACACAGACCTCGGTTTTGATAATTCATGATATCATGCTCAAACTCATCCAATAATTGTTTAATAACCTTAATAAATATCATACAAGTTTTGGGAAATGTGATAATAGGGCCGGCTCTCTCTTGAGCAGAGAGCTTTACCTTTACGTGTCAATTTTTTCGGTTTAAACAGTTTACTAAAAAGTTATTTGAGATTCTTTTTCATCGCGAGTATTTGCGAGCTATCTTCGGACAAAAAAGGAGGTGTATCTCTTTGTTGATGATTGGTGCAAATAACATGACATGCGTATACTGAATGGACAACAAAATCGTCCATCTGGCTCTTTCGAGTTTTCTTTGTGGCAAGATCAGTTAAATAAATACTAATCTGAAACGGAGAAGAGCCACTGACTTGTTTTAGCACACAGTATGTATTTGAACAAACTAAACAATGGAATATCATGAGGATTTTAAATATCGGGTTTGCCTACAGCTGCTGCTCCAGCGATAAATCTCCATTTAATTGCACTTTTGACAGTTTTTTTGTAATTATCCTTTCTAATTAAACATTGATTTAATCGAACAAACAAAGCTCTTTCCATCTCGTCCGGACACAGAGAACCGTGAGTCATTTACATTAAGATATTTGGTCCTTTACTTCCTATATTGACAACCATTTTATGGCGCTATTTACATTGCTAAGACTACTTATATCAGAGTAAATGGGTCCTGGTTTGTTACAAATCAAAATGTTTTGGCATTAGATTCGTGTTGGAGGGCATATAAACATGAGTGATGGGAAACACCCATAATGATAAAACTTCGAAATATTGATATATACTGATAAACGTTTTGTAACCCGGTATTTGCTAGTGAGAGCGGACACGTTTTGTGGCTTTCACATATAATAAAAAAAAATTGCCTTTGGAAAGGTTTAGTAACTATGGCATTTGAGCTCACATGACACCAGTCGCATGCATTGACATGTTCGATGATTAATCCAGGCCAGTTTTACAAAGGTTGACCTGAAAATCAATTTGAACCTTACCAAATACAAATCATACTGCAAGGTCGATTTAGTGTGAGTTTTCTTCAGTTTGAGTTTCGGTGTAAATGGCAGGCATATTTACTTTATTTCCTATCATTTCCTGCTATTTTTGGCTGACAATTTCTGGAGAGATATTCACTTGTCTCCGGATTCAAGCTTTCAAGCAAAATAATAAATGTGGTTTTATCATTAAGTAATCGTGGATCGCTCCTTGTAATGGGAGCTCCTATATCACTCCAATTACGGTTTAGAGGTTCATAAATATTACAAAATTACTGAAAACTGACAGAAACGGCATTATTATTACTATTAGCATTTTTGAAACGCGATTAGTGGGGATATCCTATCGAATATTTTACAACAATGCCTGAGAACGGAACTGAGCCAAGAATTATCTTTTGGGTTAAAGGATAAATAACTTTAACACTGCCACTTAAAAACGGCTCTTACACTACGTCATTAGAAAACACGGCAGAGACGGTAGCTAATATTAAGTTTTTGTCGTTGAATCTATCTAGAACACCAAAAATATAAATTTAAAAATTATGATTCAAATCGAATATACTGCCTTCGGCTACTGCCGGAGAGATAATTAAAATATCCTCCACTGTTGATTCTAAACAAAATCTACCTGATTAAAAGGTATCTTTGGTCTTCCGAAATAATTTAAAGCCGCATTGTCTAATTATATCTAGCTAGAAACTGTAATAGGTCGCTTATGAAGAATAGCAAATGAAGAAAGGGATTCTTCTCGTTTTTTCGTGCTAATTCCCTTTCACGACAATGGGCCTGGAGGCTGAGTAATGGAGACTGTTGTATTGGCCTTTTTTTGTTTTTTTTTTCTAGAATCACCTTCATAAAGCTTGCATATATATCTCAACACTTCTGTTGTGGCGGTCGGTAGCAGAATCGCGCCTGAAAGTCTTCCACCTATGACAGTGAATTATATTTTGTAAGCAATCTTTAAATCCTTGCCTGTAGTTTTCACTGAAAATTGCGAAGATCAGAGGATTTACAGCGCTTGTGGCTTGGCAAAGAAAATACCCAATAAACTGAAATATTTCAGGAATAAAACAAGGATTATTACCAACAAAATACATGTACTGAACCATCCAAACTGGAAGCCAAAATAGTGTGAAAATTATGACTACGGTCAACAACATTTTCAAAACTTTCCTATTTGCTTTATCAACCCACTCTCGTTGAATTGCATTACTGCGAAAATTCATCGATTTCCCTCGCCAAAGCTCAACGAGGATTACTGAATATAACATTGTTATGATAGTGAGTGGTCCAGCGTATAAGAATCCAAAAGACACCAAAGTGTATTCTTTACTAGCTTTGCTACTGTTAAATAAAGGCTCCCACACTTCATGGCAATAAGCGCCTTTGTCTTCACTGTCTTCAACGGCTATCCTATTTGTGTACAGAATTGGCGCAGCAAAGACAATGCCAAGCAGCCAAATCAACGAGATGACAATATTTGTGGTGCGAACAGTTATGACTCGCCGAAATGGAAGCAGAATTGCGAAAAACCGATCGAAGGCGATGGCTGTGAGCGACAAGATTGACACTGCTACGGACATTTGCTGGAAAAATGTGATCAATTTGCAGACTATCTGCGCTAATATTCCCTCGACCATCAAATATTGCCCAGTATAAATAGAGCGAATTGTTGGTGGCATAGCAAAAATCGCCATCAGAAAGTCACTGCTTGCCATGTTAACAATCAAGAAATTCGTGGTTGTCCGCATTCGTCGCTTCTTGTACACCACTAAAATAACCAGGGTGTTTCCCGAAAGTGACACGAGAATTATCACACAGTAAAGAAATGTCTTCAATGCTTTTGCAAAGTCAGAGTTAGTATTTTGGGGCATGCATGGAATCGGGTTCTCAGGTTCGCCGTTTGTACTCATATTGGAATAATTCATCGCTTTTTCAGTGTAAAGACCGGTAAAAATGCTTCAAGAACTTCAATGAATTTTTCCAAACTAATGCAAATGGAGACGGTAACCAACAACCGTATATCCCTTCAAGTGCAGTTCACCAGGCGGCCGTATGCAAGTTTCAGTTCAGTACAATTTGTTTCTAATTGTCCAGAACTTGTGTGCAGTTGCAGGGTGACTTGATTCTGATACCAAAAGTCAGAAACGAGAGCCAAGTATCCGTTCACTTTTCAGTGGATTTTACGACGTGTAGCGAAAGGAAGGGTTATAAAAGACGTCATCGCCGGCCACTGTGATTGAGAACTGAGCAGAAAGAACAATGCTAACGAATCATCAATGGCGTTGACGGTTTATCGTTTGCTGGGACCTTATTTAGAACTAACAGTTTTATACCTGATTAGGGAGCTGTAAGCGGCCAGCTGCCGACTGCATGATAAAAGTAGATTGTAGTCAAAAAGGAGACTGGCACAAAGGCACCGGCTTATCAGCAATCATATATCTCACTTGTAATGAACAACATCTAATCCTTTTGGACAGACTGGAGTCATAAACGACTTGACTTCGTTGACGAATAAAGATCAGATGCTAAAATGCACGTCAAGTTAAACGAAACCGGTATTCTTCAATCAATGACACATGCATCATTTTAAAGCCTCACCTGTCTGAACTGTCTTAATTAAGCTCGGAATACGAATACAAATTAAAAGGAAAGTGAATAAACTTTAAAAGATAAACAAATCTTTTTAATTATCAAAATAGAAACCCATTTCACTGATGTTTTCATTGAATTTTTGGTATCCAGCGTTGAATTCCTTGACGGAGAATAGCGGAGCTGAATTCAAGCGAAAATCAAACTGTGCCGATGCAACTGATCAGTGAATGACATTCACAATCATAAAAAGACCGGATAAACCAAACGAGGCTCGCTTATAATTTGCAATACTCTTTTTTGCGAGTTAACCAGCTGTTCTTGACATTACATCATCCCGTAAGTCTAAATTGTCGACATAGTCGCTGTGACGAGCGATATTGCATCAATCCTCAAAATTTGCACCGAATGACATTTTCCTCGTCTATTTACAGAGATTGGTCATTGAGTAGTCTTAGGAACTTTGTAGAGGCCAACCTCCATCATTCTACCCAACGTGACTTAGGGGAAGTTCGTTTCTAAATGAACGTTACCATTGACGACTTTCAATAGATATTAATCCAAGTAACCTTAAAAAACTATAGTGACAGTAGATTAAATGTTTTAGAACGTTTCGACGCTCTGACGCGCGAATAATTTCAGGAAGGTTACGGCGTTCAAGTGTCTTCATTCAAATTATTTTCCTTTTTCTGTATTTAAATTTATTTTCATTTTTATTTTTCATGTTATTTTTTCCCAAAGGAGTAAAATAAGGCTCGTTGAAATAGGCGGCGGAGGACTGATTGCGCACGCGTACAAGACAGCGTGAAACAATTGATCCTAGGACAAGACAGTTGGGTTGGTTGGGGTTTTTTTGGTGTTCAATCAGGAAAAACCGTTCATAGTTGGTTTGGTTGATCAACTTTTTCCACCGGCAGCAAACTTGGTTGAAACAGTTGAAAAGGATAGACAGCGACCGCTGTCGTTTACGCGGGGATCTCGCGGGCTTTACCTCAATTTGTCAACGCGGAGAAGTCTAGTAATGACTTTTTCCAGGTTACCGCGTTTCAACCGAAAATGGTTGAAAAAGTGTTCTGTTGGGAAAACCTCAACCGCTTCAACCTAAACCGATTGCGGTTGAAACGGTTGATCCCAATGATTTAAGTGTTCATCAAATATACCGGTATATGCATGTGACAAAAAATTATGTTCCAGGCAATCAAAATTTGCTTTACGAAAAAATGCGTGAAATCTAGGCTCACCCTGCCCTCTAAGATGTACACACACCAAATTGGATACCAAATTCATTGCTTTAATGTTGAATGGCAACGCGAGATCTGAAAAACCGAGGTAGCGAAGCTAATGAACCTAACAGGTGCTATATAAAGTTGTTTCCTTTTCCGATTTGGGAAAGTGTTAGCGGAGAGTTAAGTTGTCATATCTCATTTATAAAAACGCAAGCTACAAAAGTTACTTTCATAGTCTTCGTAGCCGCGTTAAATGTCAAGTGCTTCCCGGCCGGTATGATACTCGTGTATTGCAGATGCTACTTCAAGCACTTCTAAATGTTTTCATTTGAGAGCTTTTAGCTTCTCAGATGAGATCAAATTAAATACGCACCGAAATGATGCTGAACAACTTCATATATCGACAAGAAATAAGACAGTATACTATCATAGCGTAATAAGCGGAATAACATGCAAAACTTAAACATTCGTTTATCATTCCGAGGGTTGCGCTTTGATCTCATTTTTGAACAAAAAATGCATGATGATAAATATAATGAAATTTTCACCCACACTTACTGTCTAATAGTTATCAAACGAGATAAAAGAAAGTGAAAGCATAACCTGTATTGTACAATTCTTAAAGTACTCATGATACAATAAAGGGCCCGTGATTTGATTTTTAAAAGGACTCTGAATCCTGGAGGTTTAGTTATGGTCAACACTGATACACTACATCCGAC
>OX421449.1:36499250-36506750 GCA_949126865.1 Montipora capitata | reverse complement strand
TACCGGATGAAGTCCAATACCTTCCTTCTGATTTGAAGTGTTGTTACATCCGATAACAATACAGGCATCGGGCAGTTTGGTTGGGTAAGTTGTTGATCACCACGCTCACAAGAGAATCCTGGTATGACGTCAGGAATCGCGCTCGACCCAGACCCAATTTGATAGTTTTTCACTCGGTAATGTTTCAAACGGGGGCCTTTTTGGTCTACTTAGAATATTCACAAAAAATCGAGGTTTCGACCAAATGAGAAAATTTTTGCGAAATCTTGCTCAGTGCGATATAAAGATTTTTTCCGGCCCAAAAAAAATTTGGGGTTATAGGCACTTTAATTAAACAACAAACATCGAAGGTTCGTGACAAAAAAGTGTCTGCCGAGCATACATAATTTTAGTTACTAGCAACAGCATTAAACTTTGAAATCGCTAGGCTGTTAGGTTCAGCAGTTTTTCAAAACTCCAATTGCAATCCATTTTGCCCATCCCTGCATCCTTTTGCATATGTTGTAGTTATTCTTCCGTCTCACGCTTGATTTGGTTTCAGGTCCCACTCTCTGAATCTGGCTTAATATCGTGACACAGCATCTTTAATCTCTTCGCATATCATTTTGGACCAAGAGTGAATTATATAAGACTCTTGTTAGGGCATGGGTGGTCTTCCCAGCACAGTCGCAAATGAGTCTATTTTTAGAATACCCATTCCCGCGAAAATCAGTTGTCATGCCCCTGAAAAAACATAGCAGAAGCAGTCACGCGTGACTTGGCTTCTTCTGATTGGTTAAAATTGGCGACCCTTTGTTTGCTTCACGCGCAAAGTGTATCCAAACATAAATCTATTTGTGACTGCGCTGGGACAAGGCCGCAAAGTGATAGATCAACACTCTTATCTAATTCTAAAATGTTTCAAATGTTGCTCGACTGTAATTATAACTGATTAAAGAGATCAGACAAAGATACCGAACTAGCTTGCACTAAGATATAATATCACAGGTGGCCCTTACTGTCCTTGATCTTCAAGTTACAAAACGTGAAACGTTGTGTTGGGAGACAAAGAGTCATTTTCGTGTAAATAGCCGAAAAATAAAATGATCTTACAACCTAGGACATCACTTCTAGTCAGTAGTCATTCTACTGGCTATTTGACGCAATGTATGTAGTTTAGTATCTATGAGCTACGTGTGGTAAGATTGATTTATGGTAAACTGAAATGCATGAATTCGAAAATCATAGAACATTCGTTAAACCTAGGATTCTATGACGACGAAGATGGGTTTCACTACCAAAGTTTATCGTATAAGCGCGGGGAAAAGGAAGGAATGCTATTTCAAACCTAACTCATAACCATTACAATTTTCTCAAATTTGATTGGTGCATTAACTGCTTTATTTTTCACTCATTATTGAGTAGGGTTGAAATCGGACAGTTTGCTGTAATCGGATACCTGAAATCGGACAGTTACATCAGCCAATCGTATTAAGTGCACTCAGCTTAATCCACCAATCACAGAATTTATCACAATAACCATAGCAATAACAACTTACCCTACCGAACTGTGGATTTTCCAAAATGGACAAATTTGTAACAATAGACAGTGAAAAAGGAATGCATTAGTTTTGTTTTCTCGGAAATTTGTCATGGTTATGATTAATTGGCAACAGGACTCTGTGTCGTCCAATTCGGTCTGTAACCATACTCGTGATTAATAAACAAATCGGACTCCCCATCTAGATTTCTCAGAGTATTTGTAAACATTAAGTGTTTTTGCTCTGGTTCATAAGGATTAGTAGTTAAAAATGGTCTGAAATTGCAAGAGGTTTAGATAAAGGGGTAGGAATCTGGCAACTGAGGGCTGCTGAGCATTAAAGGGGTTTTTTTCTTCCCTCTGTATTGTTGGCTGCAACGTCGGCAATGTGACATTTACAGTTCCACTTGATAAATATGATGAAGGATTTTTTAGTTCTCAACGTACTGCTTAACAAACGAGCTTGAGAAAAATAAGCTAAGACTTAGTTGTATGCTTTAATTTTAATGAGGAATGTTTATTGGTTTTTAAGCTCACGCACGTGACGTTTTTTCGGTGACCTGATAAGATGTTTCTTCATTCATAATATACATAACAAAATTACTCGACTTTGATCATCTACAGGCTCAATTTCCAGCTGTTTTTGGAGCGTGGTTAACATCCTCCTCCCGACGAACGACTGGATCACTGGTCCGCGTCGTCAGCTCGCGGTATGATGACGTCAGTCACCGGAAGTAATATTTCACTTCCTTAGCAACGCGCGAAAAATCCATCTGTGGGTCCTTAAGGAGGCTCGAAAGGGTACAAACGCGGACACAAACGCCATAACTAAGAAACACGCGTCAGCTGAATGAATCAAATTTCTATCAAAACTAGCGCGCGCAACACACCGGAAGTGAAAATACGGTCTAAAATAGCCCGAACCGGAAATAAAACCTGCGGAAAAAATTCTAAGAGACAACGTTTTGTCATAGTCTCCAAGAAGTTAAAGAATTTAGGGAGATTTCCAACAAAGAAATAAAAACGGTTGGTCACCGACTTAGTTTTTCAGATAATTTCAAAAACTGAAATTTAGAGGGCCTTTTTGTGGACCTGACGTGTTGCCATGGTAACCATTAAGACGTCATAAGTGCCTTTAAAGTATTACCCAACAATAGAGTTGCAAAGATATTTAAAGTTTGCCTGCACTATGAAATATCCTTATATGGTAACTTTCATCGTTTCACAAACACTATAACAACGAAAAACCCTTTCGAGCCTCCTTAACCATTTGGAAAATCTTAATGTATATTATTAATAAAGTAATCACATAAATTTTCTCGTGCAATTTGGAAAAAATAAGCACTCGTAAATTTTTTCGAAGACTACAAATTGCATTCGCCCGTAATTTTGTATGTCTTTGAAAAAAACACTCGTGGTCATTTATTCCTAATAGGATACACGAAAAACTTTCAGCACGTTGATTGGCTAAGAGCACTTCAATAATCCCGAACAGAGTGCAAAAAAGTGAAATAGAGGTTCCATTTATTTGTTCCTACTCATGAGTTCCCGAAAAAAGAATGATTTTGCTCGAGGGATTCTGGGAAAAGTATCAAGGGATGAATTATCAAAATGAAACTAAGATCAGTTATTCATCAATGACTGAAGGATTTTAATCATTTATTTCCAATGTTTTGATTATGTAATACTTGTATTTTGAGACTTGAGGTACAAAGAGTCTCCTTCTTCTCCATCTCCTGTAAATTTAAAAGACACATGAAATAAGCATCGGACACGTCGTTAACCTTTAATTTCAAACGCCCTTAAATCTGCACCACGAAATTTAAGGTGACTTCATATAGTTTTCTGACCGCGCGCAACCTGGTCACTAGAAAGTGGGTGATGGCGCGAGCTTTAAAGCTCGCGTGACCGACGCGCGGCTCTCCCACGCGGAAAGTAAACAAATATGGCTTCCCACCTTTGAAAACTCTTTTTTTTGTCAAAATTATGTGGACGTATCATCTTTTCGAAATATTTACCTGTCCGTAAGAAGGCTGAAAATTCTTTGGAGTCCAACAGAAGCTCAAGTTAAATTAAAAGTGATTTTCCAGTGTTCTGAACAACTTATCTGATTCTAACAACCATAGATCGCGGGACACAACCGTCACTTTTTGCGACGAGCTCGAGATTGAAATCTCGAGCAAATTCCATTGCAGTTCTTCCCTCAGGTAAACATTAGATCTCAAGCAGCGGTACGCGCTTGCGTGCACGTGGTTGGGAATTTCATGCATGCTCAAACGACGATCTTGGCAAATTCCTATTCTGTGACGTATGTTGTGCGATGGAAAAAATGCGAAACTTTCACTTGAAATATCTCCAGTTTTGTTCGGTGAAATTTCGTCAAACTTTGTAAAGCGGTAATTACTGTTTACGCCTTCCGTCTGACAGTTCATCAAGAGATTTTGTAAGACAATTTTTTTAACTGGAGCTAAAAAACACAAATTCGCTAAAAGCGATGAAACTACCTATGTAACCACTATTTTTGGGCCTTCAGAAGATTCCTCAGGACAAAAATCATGTAATGTCAAATTCAAGTTTAGGAAATTTTCACCGAAGGGAATGGAAGAAAATCGAAATAAAGCAAAATATACACTGTAAACAACCTATCTTTAGAGAGTTATAATTCCAGGTAAAACCCCGTTAATTTAACAGTGAGGGTTTTAGAAGTCTATTTCGATAGACTTGAGAGAGAGACGATTAAGAGCAATGCAAAAATTCCCGTGGACAGTGGATACTAGCGCGCGCCAAATGAACAGCGAATAACCATATGGAGCCACCTTAAGGTGCGTTCCTTTGGGATGATCCAAAAAAGGATCACTGATCCAATATCACTTGGATCATGCTGCATCAATGGAACCGAAAAATCCTTTCCCAGAGTGGATTCATCGGTTCCTTTGATGCACCGTGATCCAAGTGATCTTGGATCAATGATCCTTTTTCGGATCATCCCAAAGGAACGCACCTTAGATAAGTTCAATGACTGGAAACTGGAAACCAAATCAAGCAAGACGTGAAAATAACTACTTCAAACAAAGGTTTGAATGAAAAAATGCCAAAAGGAGGCAGGGGTGGGCAAAATTGAAGAAGATTAATATGGATTGTGATTGGTATTTCTGAAAACTGTTCAGCCTATTAAACAGTCTTTCAAAGTTTATGTCTGTTGTTTGTAATTTAGCTTTTTATGTAAAAAGCTTTGATTTGTGTTGTTTATAAGTAATTTCTGGGTTAGCGTCTAGTTGCATCAGATAAACAAAGTTCTTCTACTTATATAAGAAAAGTTGCAGTTTTTTTCCGCTTACGCTCGAATTCTAGGCATGATGACCTAAATTCGTAAGACGCTCCCTCAAGAAGTGCTGTAGACCCCCACCAGAAAAGTCTCGCGTTTACCATTTAAGGAAAATCTGGGACGTCGACAAGCATATCACTAAGATGTCTTCTTTGTACAAGTTTTCTACTTAAGTGATAAAATGTTAAAACTCAGTGAATACTCGAAAAGTTCGGCAAATCATAAATAATAACATTAATTTTGATTGTGGAACAGCGGTAAAGGCAAAGGCTTTTAGTGCGGCAGGGAGGAAGACTGTGAATTACAAAACGTGAGATAAATAAGAGGAAGCAGGAGCTCATCAAAGGGAGCATTTATCTCTTATACTTGCCCAAGGAGTGAACCCTTTCCCGAGTATATTTATTTATAGAACACCTCTCTTGGGAAATTCAGCACGGTCACTGTTGTGAAAGCCTATAAAAAGAAAGCTATTTCAGGGTCAAGGAAAATATGAAAAACCTGTTCCTAAAATAAAATTACCCCAGGAAAGGATTGACTCAAGGAATTAGTGGAGATAGAGGGTCACCTTGATGAGCCCCTGCGGGAAGATGATGGATGATGTTTGCTTCAAAGACCCCCGGTTTCAAATGCAAGTAAGAACCTTTTTTTAATTGCACGGAACATTTGAGCCTGAATGGGGTTTTCTCAACAAATGCATTTTCAAACAAGCGGAGGAAAACAATGTAATCGCTTTTTTTTTTTTTCTTTTAATTTTTTCTCGTCCCTCAGGCTGGCTAATAGAGGAACTCAGTAGGCAGCGTTTACACGAACGCGGTTTCATTTGTAACCGCATCGATTTCGATGCGTTTACACCTTAATTCTGATTACACGACACCGATCGAGACCGTCGCCGAAACCGTGTCGATTTGAAACCGGTGCCAAACGTGGAGCGTTTTCAAAACGATGCGGTTTCGTTTGTCCTGTAAACAGCGAAACCGCACCGATTTGAATACGGTTACTATTTTGTTGTGAAATTTGCATTGTTCGATTAATAGTGAATTTAGCACGTAGTACAGCGTTCGCTTATACCATCACGACTTGGATTTTCTGGCGAAAACGGTTCCGTGTAAACACTTCCAAACCGCATCGATTTTGAGGCGGTTTTGAAGTCATGAAACCGTGTCGATAAGAAACCGTGTTCGTGTAATCGCTGCCTCCGGCTGGCTCAATGCCTGATCGTCTCCGTATCTCCGCAACTTTTCCGCCCAAGTTTTAATTTTGGACTGGGGCCGAGATCTAGCATGTAATCCTGCAAAACCTCCTCCCCCGGTGATAGCGGACAGTGAGAATCTTTGATTTTCTTGTTCTCACCATTAGTTGCATTGGTGACAAGTCTTTGAGCATCTCGTCTTCACAAATGCAAAGTGGGGATGGCTTTTTATGAAACAGGTCCTTGCGTTCCGTCTGCAAAAATTTGTGTAGCGATCCCTGCAAACTTAAAACAGAATAAAATTTAAATTTTAACAAGAGCTGATAGCCGCCAGCAGCAAACATATTCCATGCTGGTTTCCACTTTTCGAATCCGGGGGCTGCGCGTGAAAAATCAAGCTATAAATAGTATGGTCTGTGTTCTTTTGTTGTTGCATGGGGTCTCCTAAATTAACTACAATTTGCATTATTCTAGATATTTGGAAGTCGTAAAGAAATATTTTAGATCCTCTCGAAAACTCAAGGCAGGTCTACTTAATGTAACAAGAGAAAAAAAGGGTAAAAAGAGGAGAAAGTTCCTTACGAAGCTTTTTATGTGGTTGAGAAGCCAAAGGAATGACTTTAATCTCCCTACCCCCCCCCCCCCCCCCCCAAACAAAGAAAAGCTGATTTGTCAAGTACTTCTCCTCTACTTCTCCATTGTAAACACCCTATATTTTCAATTACGAAGCTTACGATGTAATAATGAAAATTAAACAGTAACTGTTGTTTTGTTGTCGGTAGAAAGATTTTTTCGGTTTTTTTAATATTCGGTATGACAACTCTACTTTACGCGGAGTAAAAGAGTCCCACTTGGTGTAAAGACCGATGAATGTCTTCTTTCGATAGATTGATGTTGAGAAGGAGCTGTCACGATTGCGTTTCATAAGGATATCAAGGAATGGAATTTCATCGTTTTGTTCAAACTCAATTCTGAATTTAATGTTGTTGTGTCTCCCATTTAGGTAACGTAAGAAACTCAAAGCATCATTTTTGTTCTTGAAAAGAGTAAAGGTATCGTCCACGTACCGGAACCAAATAGTAGTACTTTACTTCAATTACGTCAAAACACAGAGACTCAGTTTTAAGGTCAAAACACTAACGACCATCCCTGTCCCTCAGTAACCCCCAAACATTTAATTCGATCACACCTCGATGTACTCTTCGAGTGAATATATCCGATATGTCGTCCTCTGAAAGAAAAAAAAAACACACGAATAAGAGCTGATTACCCTTAATTCTTTCGAGACGAGCCCTTTTTTCGCTGTCCTTTCTCATAAATAGAAGGTGGAACAGTTTGGTTAACATGGAGAAATATTTATAAGTTCTTGATTGGCAAAAATAATTGAAAGCTGAAAGGGCCCCTGCTGAGCCATTTGTTTTCGCCCCATGTCACGCAAGGTCGAAGGAGTGAAGATCCCAGCCATCA
>OX421449.1:36484250-36486750 GCA_949126865.1 Montipora capitata | reverse complement strand
GACTCGGCTCGAGCGCGGTGTTCTTCTTTGACAACAGAGTCGGTATAACAGCACCTTTTGAAGAACTGACACGATTTCCTCGGATTTGTTGTAAAAATCAGAGACATCACTTCAAAGGCGCTGGAGTTTGAGAAAGTGAAAAAAAAGGAAAGGAACTTTATTTAAGTGTCTAGTCGTTCTAGCGCTGGAGCAGTAATTGGGAACACTGTAAACTGAAATTAACAATTCACACAAATCAAGTCAAATGTTGCTGAGAAAATGGAATTGAGTTTTTACACTTGGTGGATAAGGGGATGAATACAGGGAGTAACTCTGGGAATCTGTTGGATTGTAGTTTATTGTTGTTGATAAACCTTTGTCATTGACTAAAAGTATTATGTCGAAAGAAGCTTATGAATTTTCTGAAATTTTGCACGTTTCCCTTTAAATCGGGGTGGAAAGAATTGACTGAGGGAAAAATTGTTCTTTGATGGATGAGGCAACGCCGATCTTTTATTTCTTCATCTACCTTAACATCATTGCGGCCGCCACGTAGCCTTTCACTCGTTCGTCCTTCTCGGACATAAGTTGCAACATTTCTCTTGCTATGTCGATGCTGTGGGCTTGCTATGCTGCGTCTAACTCGCAAAAAGATCTTAAGATCTTCGGGGGATCTTAACCTGCGATCAGGCGTACTTTTCTTTAGAGGGTACCTTTTCGCGCCCTGTCTAAAAGAAAAATGCGCCTCAAAGCAGGTTAGGGGGATCTTGAAACCCTCTTACTATCCTTTCACGATCTTCGTTTGAAAGCTTGCACTTGCCAGGGTACAATTCGCTTTCAAGAGAAGATTCCTCAAAAGATCTTGTTCCGTGGGATCCTGTGTAACAGGCAGCCCAACGGTATGACGTATAGTCAGATATGGCAATTAACCATGTGCTTCTGCTTCTCACTGAAGTTAAGCCCTCTTTTTTGGGGTTGGTACTTGGATGGGTGCCCGTTCATGAGATCCCGCGTTGTTGATTCAGTTTGTTCTTTTTTTTCTTTTTTCGTACTAACAAATTGCACTGAATTCTTTTTTAAAAATTCCCTATCCCGTGGAAAGCGACATGAAAAGTCACCGTTGTGAATTCAAGCCCTCTCGCAAAAAACGTTATTGCACCGTCGATCACAGCATTGTTGTTACGAAACTGGTTTTTGCATTGCATTTAGAACATTTTGCGCGATTTCCAAGACGGCACCCACCTTTCCGGAGTGCAGGCTTGACGAAAAGAAACAAAACTCCCCTTTTTTTCCCCACGCAATTGCATAACCTGTTCGTTATGTAATAAATCATTCATTGGCGAGACAGGTGGACGACTAGGCGACCGATTCCGCGAACACCTTCGCAATGTTGAGAAGAATGAGAAAGATGCATTTAAGCCAGTCGCTCGTCATTTTAATTAATCTCCCTAACCACTCCAAGCAACACATGGCTATCTGCGGCTTTCCCTACATCTAGGTACGACGGAAAGCCGCAAGAATCTGGAACAAAAATTCATCTTATATATATATATATATATATAAAGTTGCATATAAACTGGAGAGGAAGACAAAACTTCTCGAAGGTCCAGGAAATTTAATAAAAACGTTTCGGCCCTTCGGCCTTCGTCAGTAAAAATAGGGTACAAGTTAAAAATCTAAGGGTAAAATGGCCTAATTATTACAGCAGTGGAGACTATATAGTCTCTGAAAGACTAACAATGGCTATTGTAATGGAAGATAACACTTTATTAAAGGGGGAGGGTTATTGGGCGGCACAATTACGCACACTGCAGCCTTTTGGCCTCAACAAGCGCTGTGAATTCCGTTCAAAAAAACCGATCAATTTCAATGTTCCATAAAAAGCTTTTTTGTTTCCATTATAGTCCCATCTAATTGCAGTCGGTATTACATAAATAGATTGAATCACTTGCATAACTCTAGATTTTATTATTACATCATTACTTTTGTTTTAGTGATCAAGCTTTAGTCTTGGCTTGCATTATACCATACAATTTACTACTTTATTGTATTCCATTACAATAGCCATTGTTAGTCTTTTCAGAGACTATATAGTCTCCACTGCTGTAATATTAGGCCATTTTACCCTTAGATTTTTAACTTGTACCCTATTTTAACTGACGAAGGCCGAAGGGCCGAAACGTTTTTATTAAACGTTTTATTTAACTTTAAATACTAACTGAGGAGACAACGTGCATCCTTTTGGATCCTTCTGTTGGGAGTTTATCGTTGGTCAACCACTACAGATATTCAAGCTATATATATATATATATATATATATATATATAAAGTAAACACACAAGGCAAAGATCAGCTGATCTTATAATATATATATAATAAAGTAAACACACAAGGCAAAGATCAGCTGATCTTTGCCTTGTGTGTTTACTTTGTTTCGCTCTACTTGTAATGGTATTGAGCGCTCTTCACCTTCTCACCACACTATAAACTTGTATATATATATATAATCAAAAAGCGGTGG
>OX421449.1:36479047-36481547 GCA_949126865.1 Montipora capitata | reverse complement strand
GCGTATCCGTAACCCCACTGACAGGCGTTTCACTTGGCGTCAAAAATCACCGTTAATACAAAGACGCCTAGATTATTGGTTAACCAGTAGTGATTTACAAGAAGACGTTGAATCGGTAGAAATAATAACTGCAATTAGGTCGGATCACTCAGTCATTACACTATCAGTTAACGGCCTTGATGAAAACCAGCGGGGACCAAAGTTTTTGGAAATTTAATTCTACTTTAATAAATGACCTAGAATATTGTGACCTCCTTCGTTTGGACTATAAAAAACTGGTTAGAAGATTTTAAAGAAGTAAATGATAAACGAGTTCTATGGGACCTGATTAAATATAAAATAAGACAGCGAACAATTATCTGTAGCAAAGCCAAGGCTCGCAAAAAAAGAGAAAAAGTAAAGCAATTTGAAGAAGGTCTAAGAAACTGCACTACCAAATGCGATAACAACCACTCTAAAGAAAACTTAGAAGAGCTGGAATGCCTACAAGCAGCTGAATACGACCAGTTGTATGACTATATTACTCAAGGAGCTATTATTCGTTCTCGTGCAACTTGGTACAAACTAAGAGAAAATATTTCTTAAATTTAGAAAAATCAAGCAAGAAAAAGAGCAGTGTCCGTAAAATATTCACCAGGGATAGCAAGCTAACAAACGACCCCAAAAGGATTATGGACGAGCTGGAATCATTTTATGTTAACCTTTATGATGGTAGCAGTCGCCCATTAGATTCAACTACTCCCATGTTCTTAGATATCTCTAGGGGATTTCCTGCTTTAACAGACGACTTGAGGAAATTTTGTGAAGGGAAAATATTATATAGTGAATGCTTCAGTGTGCTGGGGACCTTCCCCAATAATAAAACCCCTGGTAATGATGGTCTGACAATTGAATTCTATCTCGCTTTCTGGCCTCTGTTCGGGAGGCTATTAGTAGACAGTCTAAATTATGCATTTGAGTTTGGAGAGCTTTCAAATTCACAGAAACAAGCCATAACAGGAACCCATGACCCGGAGCCTACAACTCTACTGTGTTCGTGTAACGGCGTTTTCACAGACCGATTTATTTTTAGATTGAATTTCCCGCGAATGAGACTCCCATTGGAGCCAGGTGACCAATTACAAGAAATTAAGCTGACGTCATAGGGTCACCGAACCGGAACTGCCTTTGTTTTTTGACCTTATCAATAAAGGGCAAAATTACTGAGCGCTGATTGGCTGAAACAGAGGGCATTTTTTTCTTAATCGAGGGCATTTTTGTTAATCAAGAGTAATTTTGCCCTTTATTGATAAACAAGTAATCGCATGAGTCCTCGTACTATTAAGGATTAATTGCACTTGTGTTTTGGAAATTTTGGAAAATTTCCAAAACACTCGTGCAATTAATCCTTTATAGTACTCGGCCTCATGTGATTACCTATACTAATTCGCGGGAAGGACTAGTCTAAAAATAAACCTACTTGTGAAAACGCCGTTTCACAGACGCTCTATGGAAGTTGCACGCTCCAGATGGGCTCCTGGCCATAATAACCTTAATAGAGAAGAAAGGGAAAGATAAAAGGATGATTAAAAAACTGGCGACCCATATCCTTGAATAATGATGATGCGAAGATTGCTTCTAAAATCCTAGCAAAACGTTTGAAAAAGGTTTTGCCTGAAATAATACACTCAAATCAAAACGCGTTTGTAAAGGGAGATCTATTTTTGATGCAATCAGAACAATTGATGATGTGATTGAGTATACCAAAGAGAAGAAAATATCTGGAATTTTAGTGGCTATTGACTTTGAAAAGGCCTTTGACACGCTTAATTTTAATTTTTTAATAAGAACATTACATAAGTTTAATTTTGGCCCTTCTTTTATTCCGTGGATTCGAACACTGTATAAAAATATATCGAGTTGTGTAATGAACAATGGCTTTACAACAGGCCCCTTTTCGTTGAGCTGAGGAGTACGTCAAGGCGACCCACTTTCTCCCTATCTCTTTATAATTGCGTTATGCATCAGTCAATTCCAGGAGTGCCCATCCCTCCCCCCCCCCCCAGGGCTAACCCCCGGGCATTAGCATTTTAAAAAAAGGGCAAATTCCCCGGGGTGGGGACACATAAGCGGTCTAAATGCTCCAGGGACAACGAAAGAGGGCAAATGCCCCGCCCCCGGGATCGAAATAGCCGTGTTCATGTCGGTGATCGTTTTTTGATAAACCAAATATAGTTCACCTTGTCGCTGTGAAGAATCAAGACATTTTAAATGATGATGAATCGCATTTTAAGCTCGCAAGATTTGTCTTGCAGATCGCATCATTTGAATTCGCAAACCTCCACTTTCATGAATTTAAAAATTGCTAGGCTAGTTTTGAATGCGAAATGTGAAGTAGTCGTGTGTACGCAGTCTTCACGTTAGTGATTGTTTTGCGATATTAGTTCACCTTGTCGCTTTTATATATTCATAAATGAAGAAATACCTAAAATTGTGAAAACATACCTTTAAAAACATCCAC
>OX421449.1:36464047-36471547 GCA_949126865.1 Montipora capitata | reverse complement strand
ATTCTATGCCTCTCATAGCTGGTCGAAGGGGTGGTTTTAGAGAAAGTTTGTAAGTAAATCTGTAAAGCCACAAAATTTAGATGAATATACTATCAAAATATTAGCAAAAGGGGGGCGTGAAATGGATTTAAAGAATTCATAGGGAGTAAAGAGATCAAGTTTCAATCTAGGCAAATACTTTGAATTCCTTTTTAGACATGCGGAGAAGTTATGCAGCGATTGTCGCCGAAGACATGAAAATCCTGTTCGTGTTCTCGATTTTTGTTGTCATTTGTCAACTTATCAACAAAACGGAGACTCAGCAGTGCCCTGCATTTGGATCTGAGGAGTCCATCTTGGGATGGATGTTGCAAGGGCACATCTATCAAACAATGATGGCCAATATTGGACTTCATTGCCTTTCGGCCTGCCTCAAAGATGATCGTTGCCAAAGCTTCAACTTTGTGATGTCTCTCCATATGTGCGAATTTAGTGATCGCACCAAGGAAGCCAGACCTGAGGATTTTATTCCTAACGCAGACAGATATTACTTCAGAAAATACATACACAGAGGTAAGTAGAATTTAACAAGATTTGTTGCATGGAAAAGACTGCTAAAACAAAGATAAACAAGATAGTTTCTCAATCTCAGTTCCACTAGGCTCCATCTCTGAACTAGCAGCCGAGTCCTGCAAGGAAATTAAGATGAGTGAAGGAAGATCACCCAACGGCAAATACTGGATGTCTTCAATAAAACCAGGGATTCCAGTACTTGCATTTTGCGATATGAAAACTGAAGGTAAGAATAACTTCATTTTTCTTTTATATTTTTCTCCGTCTCCTTCTTCATCTCCATCTTTATCCCCATGTCAGAATATTCATCTACAACATAGTTGATAGGGGGGAATGGTTATGAAACCCTATAAATTTCTTTGTTGTAGGTTTTTGTTCTCTTTTTTGGCCTAGACCGTGCACAAAACACAATAGTTGTTTACTCCGTACTGAGGAGCTAGCCAATAGAAACGTGTTGGTTACGTAATTCATGCATAGCGTATGAGCGCAAAACAAAAGATTGTGCACGGTCGTGGACTTTCCAACCTAAATCTTGGCATCTTTGTTTGCTCCTTTGATGTTTGCCGAGCTTCCAAACCATTCCCCTCTATTAACTATGTCTACAATGATATTTGCCTCCATCTACATCTCGAACCCCATCTTCGTTTTCATTCATATTTTCATCTTAATCCTCATCCCATTGTTCATTTCGGAGTCCCTCTCACTGTCTTTCCTCACTCTTATCTGCTTCTATAACGTTTATCTTTATCTGACTATATTTCCTTCTTCATCTTCTTCATCCTTTTAACTTAATTCCTTTTTTTCGCGGTACTCCTTCTGCTCCTGTAATCCATTGGATGCCGCTTTTCTTTATCTTTCACTTTTTCCTTCTTATTTCTCCATCCGTTTCTTTTCGCTTACCCTTTTGGACGGAAATGGAGATCGACCGCACGTTAATTGCGCTTTAAAGTTGTTCCTTTCTAGGATACAAGTTGCTTGGCAACGCGCAAAAGGGCAATTGAAAAATGTGTGTCTTAAGCAGGATTCGAACCTACGTCCTCCGTAACACCGGTCGGATGCTCTACGCATTGAGCTACCAGCTACAGAATTCCTGGGAAGCTGGGTCCTTCGTCTAGGTCCTGAATTGATAATGTGTCTCGCTTGGTCAGCAGGCTCTAGAAAGTCATACAAATGCAGACATGATTTTTTGTTTTACAACTACATTTCATGTACTTGTAAACATTGAGGCGTATGACTTTGTAGAGCCCGTAGACCAAGCGAGACACATTGTCCATTCAGGACCAGCTCTCCAAGAGTTCTAGTAGCTTAATGCACCCAAACGGTGTTGCAGAGGTCGTAGGTTCGAATCCTGCATTCAGTTGTCCTTTCGCCCGTTTTCAAGCAACTTGTATTCTATCCTTCCCACGGGCGAGTTACACCTTTCCATCATTTATGTATTTGTTCCTATATGTTGTAGATGTTGATGAATGCACTGCTTCTTCACCTGTGTGTCATGTAAATGCTAAATGCAACAACACTCTTGGTTCCTACCAGTGCATTTGCAAGTCCGGATACTCTGGGGACGGAGAAACGTGCAGAGGTAAGACCACCAGATGCAGTTCAATCTGACAAAAATTTTCGACAAATAAGAAGGGAGTAACTTTCACGAAAATGTAAAGTAAGGGCTACAGTTAACGATTTTGTAGATTACGTCATTTTAATGAACTTTATCGTTATCTGACTCTATTTCAATTTTCATCTTCTTCACCTTTTTAATGATGAAAAAGAGTAAATTAATTAATTAATTCATTCATTTTTCTTCTTTTAATCTCTTTCAAACTCCTTTTTCTCCTGCAATCTATTGCACTTTCCCCTTTTCTTTTCCTTTCTCCACCTCTTTCGTTTCACTTTCGTTTTATGATCCTGTTGGACTTAAAGCAAAACTCATTGAGTCGGGTTTTGACATTGATCCTATGTTGATCGCGGTTAAAGTTGTTCCTTTATGTTGTAGATGTTGATGAATGCACTGCTTCTTCATCTGTGTGTCATGTAAATGCTAAATGCAACAACACTGTTGGTTCCTACCAGTGCATTTGCAAGTCCGGATACTCTGGGGACGGAGAAACGTGCAGAGGTAAGACCACCAGATGCAGTTCAATCTGACAAAAATTTTCGACAAATAAGAAGGGAGTAACTTTCACGAAAATGTAAAGTAAGGGCTACAGTTAACGATTTTGTAGATTACGTCATTTTAATGAACTTTATCGTTATCTGACTCTATTTCAATTTTCATCTTCTTCACCTTTTTAATGATGAAAAAGAGTAAATTAATTCATTCATTCATTCATTTTTCTTCTTTTAATCTCTTTCAAACTCCTTTTTCTCCTGCAATCTATTGCACTTTCCCCTTTTCTTTTCCTTTCTCCACCTCTTTCGTTTCACTTTCGTTTTATGATCCTGTTGGACTTAAAGCAAAACTCATTGAGTCGGGTTTTGACATTGATCCTATGTTGATCGCGGTTAAAGTTGTTCCTTTATGTTGTAGATGTTGATGAATGCACTGCTTCTTCATCTGTGTGTCATGTAAATGCTACATGCAACAACACCCTTGGTTCCTACCAGTGCACTTGCAAGGACGGATACGCTTGGGACGGAAAAACTTGCAGAGGTAAGACCACCAGATTCAGTTCAATCTGACAATGAAACATTTTCGACAAAGAAGAAGGGAGTGACTTTGCACGAAAATATAAAGTAAAGCCGACAGTCAACGATTTTGAATATTACGTCATTTTAATTACCTATATCTTTGTCTGACTATGTTTCCATCATCATCTTCTTCATCCTTTAACTCAATTTCTTTTTCTTCTTTTAACCTCTTTCGTACCCCTTCTTTTATTGTAATCCATTGAACCTCTTTCGTAACGCTTTCGTTTTATAATTCTGTTTGACGTAAAGCAAAACTCAGTGGGGGGTGATTGGAAATCAATCGCATGATAATCGCGGCTATAGTTGTTTCTTTATGTTGTAGATGTTGATGAATGCACTGCTTCTTCACCTGTGTGTCATGTAAATGCTACATGCAACAACACCCTTGGTTCCTACCTGTGCACTTGCAAGCAAGGATACGCTGGGGACGGTAAAACTTGCAGAGGTAATTTAAAGAACACCATGTAGGTGCAGTTCAAACAATATAGCATTTTTGAAAACTAAACAGGAAGAAACGTTGCACGAAAATATAGAGTAAAGGCTACAGTGGGCCAGAAATGCGTTTTTCGAGGCTTGGTCAGCACAATAGCCAACCGGAGTTAGAAAACACCGGGGTTACAAACCTACAATAGCTACTATATCTGGATTGCTAATCGGCGTCCTTTCGCGCAGTCACTGGTCGGACCGAAGAAGCTGTGTGCTGCCGCTTAGACGCTCGGCCCCGGTAGAACACGCCTCATACATGATCTTAGAACACAGCACCAAAGCCAAATGGAGTCGACTTTCTTGAGGGAGGAACCTGGAGTACCCGGAGAAAAACCCTCTGATTGAGATCGACAAATGCCAGCCCACGAACCCATCGCGGGTCCTCTGAGGTGGGAGATACGAGCGTTACATACATACATACATACATACATACATACATACATACATACATACATACATACATACATACATACATACATACATACATACATACATAAATTTATTTGTTAAGGCGGGTCGGAAAAGGCAACCTTAAATGGCCAACCTTACATGGCCATCCTTAGTACCCTCACCTCATTCAGGACCAGCTCTCCAAGAGTTCTAGTAGCTTAATGCACGCAAAATGTGTTACAGAGGTCGTAGGTTCAAATCCTGCTTAGCACTTTGATTTTCAGTTGTCCTTTCGTCCGTTGCCAAGCAACTTGTATTCTATCCTTTCCACGGGCGAGTTACAACTTTTCATCACTTTATGTGTTTGTTCCTATATGTTGTAGATGTTGATGAATGCAATGTTTCTTCACCTGTGTGTCATGTAAATGCTACATGCAACAACACTCTTGGCTCCTACCAATGCACTTGCAAGCTCGGATACGCCGGGGACGGAAACATTTGTAGAGGTAAGACCGCCAGATGCAGTTCAATCTGACAAAAGAATTCGACAAGTAAGAAGGGAGTGACTTTTCACGAAAATATACATGTAGAGTAAGGGCTACTGAATATTAGGTCATTTTAATCTTTATCTTGATCTGTCTCTATTTCCATCTTCATCTTCTTCACATTTTAAACTTAATTCCTTCTTCTTCTTTTAACCTCTTTCGAACTCCTTTTTCTCTCTCTTGCAATCTATTAAATTTCCTTTTCCTTTGTCTTTCTCTTTCTCCACCTCGTTTGTTTCGCTTTCCTTATCCCGTTGGACTTTAGTGTGGGACTGGTTTGAAGATTGACCAGCATTACGTTATCGATATGTCATGGTCTTTGGTCTTTCTACGTGACATGTCTTTGCTCTTTCCTCTCTGCTCCTACGGCGTTTTTTTTTTTTTTTTTGATTTTACAGACTTGTTCATTCTGTTACCCTTACATTGTTACCGCGCAAGTTGTGTTTCAGTTCACAGAATAACGCTCATTAACGGCATATAAATTTTTACCTTGTTAGCACTAGTATTGACAGCACTAAGTTAATAGAACATTTGAATTATTAAACAGTTTGCATTTAAATTCTACTATTGTGACCGAAGCTGTCGTGATTGCGTTAAGGGAGTCACTGATTTAAGACATTTTATGAAATCAGATAAAATAAGTTTCCGTTTCTGAGATTAAAAAGGTTTAATTTTAAGCGAACACGCTGGGAGAAAGAGAAGCTCTGCAAACACGAATTTGAATCACATATTTCTTGAGCGAGTTTGACTGTATCCAAATATCTTTGGTACACTCTATTACTTGACTAGGAGACGCCATCACTTAGTAACCTTCAAGCTGGACATGGCTCAAAAGAAGTCCAGAACATGCATAGGCTACCTGCAGCCTCTTGTTCTACTCACAATTAATGCTATTCATGGACGCTCTTTTAAGTACATATGTGATGTTGTAATTGCAAAGCTGGCCTTCTCTGATCGAACAGTTAGTTATTGCTGCAACCTCAACACCCGAATATCAAGACTTTAGTCAAACTTGGTGACAGAACATTCCTCGCTGATGCACCCAAGTTGTGGAAATAAAGGTTCTTAAAAGGCAACCTCCACTAAAACACAAAGATAACTTTATACCACAGAACATATTGTTTACAATCAAAATTGTTTGAACTTTTTTCAATGAAAGCGTTGTATCCCAAATAAATGAATTCCAGAATCACTTGTTTTTGTGTTCAAATTTCCCGGTCGCATAGTTCAACTACACAGCTATTTTTAGAGAGGCACATGATTGGCTAGTTCTAATGATATAATGAAATTATAAACATGCACGGCTTGAGCAGCTTGTGAAAAAATGGCCTCCGTAGTAAAATAAAATATAAAACATAAATATAAAATATAAAGTAAATATCTCACCTTCGCTTCCACATTAGCATCTCTTTTTACTGGAAGATTCCTCACTACTTTAAGTTCCTTTTCTTTTCAGGAACTGACGAATCTTTTCTCGAATACTCATTGCGCTCACACACTGACAAGCGTTATCACATATTTCTAGCTACAATATTTGGACGCGTCATGGACACGCGCGCGCGCCTTCAGACGTTGTGTTCGGTTGGCAGACAGTTCGAAAGAGGAAGTGAAACAATAAAAATCAACCAAGGTTTACAAATGTTTGTGAAAAAATATGCCGACTTGCGTCTTTAAAACCATGGTGCGGCTAAATTTTATTACAGTACCTAGGAGATTAAAATAACTGACTTGAGTGGGTAGTGGGGCACAGGTAGTAAAAATCATGGAAATTCCAGGGGATCGACGGAGTACCGTGAAGCCCCCTAGAACGGACAATCCTGGCGGGTGGGTGTCGAATGACGTTTCTGATCCAATGACATGACGCGCTTAGTTCAATTGAATGGTCAACGATCCAATGACATGAATTTAGATTCAATAACACGTCAATGTGGTTTTTTGAAAGAATGATGTGATGCAATGACATGAAGTCCGACCTAATGAAATGAAGTACGTAATCCAATAGAATTACGTATGATCCAATAAAATGAAGTCCGATCCAATGACATGAAGTATATGATCCGATAGAATGACGTACGATTCAATGGCATGAAGTCCAATCCAATGACATGTGAACAATATTGTCCGATAGAATGACGTTTGATTCAATGGGATGGCGTTAATGGTCCAATGGCATGAAACTCGATTAAATGACATTTTTGTCCCAATTCCCCCTCCATAGTTTTATTTTTTTTCTGATTTTCTGTCTGCTTTGAAAAATATTCTCTGGTCTTTATGACTAGCTATCTTGGCGAGTTTAGGCAGGCCTGGGCGATAATTTGAATAAATCGGATATTTAACAATTTTTCTTTGAAATCGAGGTGAATAGTGGTAGAATATTTACCAAGCCGCAAAGCGGCGAGGTAAATATTCTGCAACTTTTCACCGAGATTGAAAATAATAATTGTTTTAAACAAACATGGCAAATCTAAATAACCTTCGTTAAAATCCTCGTCACAAACAGCAAAATGGTCATTTATCACCGTTTAAATCACCAATCTAAATCGAAAGTCTGCTTGTTAAAACATTTTCACTGTTCGATCAAAGTTTTTAAGGTTTATTTGAAATGGAAATTGAAAGTGCAGTTGGTAAAGGATCCACATGAAATGGTACTTGGCTCTAATTGAGGTGAGCGTTAGTTTGTTGTAAAATGACCCGTCTTGTTTCCTTGCAACCATGTGGAACTTTCTGTAACATTTTTTTAATTCCTCGATTTCACTAAGAAATTCAAATTCGTTTTGGTGGGCGACCAACCCTACAAGAGAGAATTACTCCGAGTGAAACAAATTGTTGGCGTGATGATTGT
>OX421449.1:36454047-36459047 GCA_949126865.1 Montipora capitata | reverse complement strand
TATGTTTGTGTTTGGTTTTTCATTCAGGGGCTTTCAATTGGGAATCTATTACATTGTTTAGGGGCCCCCTTTGAGGACCTTGTTATGACATTGACCCGCACATTCATTCAGAGGCCCTCAATGGGGAGTTTGTTACGTAATAACACGATCTATCTAATTAGTCTGTTTGTTCCTTTTTATCAATTGTTTTTTGTTTTGCCTAGCTTGTAATTAAGACCTTTTCTTTTGTTACGTAACCTTAATTTCCATTTTCTGTGTACTATATAAAAGCCCGTAACTCTGCCACCCACAACCATTGTATATAGCTTTTTTAATTTTTAACTTTTAAACTATCCTGAGGAAGGCCGAAGGCCGAAACGTCGATTAAACGCTGGAACTGTCAAGAGTTTGTCTCTTCGTCGTTTTATTATACCTATCTACAGATTTACGGAGAGACACGTATCCTCTGGATCCTCTTACTGGGAGTTCATCGTTGGGTAAACTGCTTTTATTCTCACTATATATATATATATATATATACAGTGAAAGATATATATGAAATACATCATATATTGCACTGCGGGTATGAAATCAAATGAAACCATGTTGTCTCGCAGTGATGATATATATATATATTAAAAAACCTCTCCAATGGTTGACTCTCGTTGCATTAAATTGCTTCAGAGCTAATGCGAATTTCATCAATCGCCCTTTTTATAACCAGTTCTATGCTCCTCATCGGTTCTCTCATGGGACACGTATGTACGAGGAATTACATTAACTTTCAAAACGTCCATAAGCGACACACACCTGACTTGCAATTGCATCAACTCCTCATTCCAGTAGCACACGGTGAACCGTTATCGGATTAGCAGGGGCACCATTAGGTGTTGTGAGTGCTATCCAGTAGCTTAACGATCTGATGTGAAATCCACGTCTGACTTGATGTACAGGAGACCTGGGTTTCTGAAAAAGGCTCGCTATCGCTTTCAGCACACTTTCTTCATCAGTTTTGCCTTTATTCTTCGTACCTTTCTTCGGTCCTTGTGTACTCATAGCGCTAAAGAAGAAGGCTATGCCTATGATTTGAAAAAAAAAATGTTTTTCAAGTAACTGACGTTCGGTAGATAGTTAGCGAGAGTTTCACGAAAAACTAACCTTGCAATGCTTTGTCACAAGTGTCTCTTGTCTTACACACCTCGTTCCATGCCTTTTGCAAACCATCGTCTATATTGCAAACACACTTAGCGCTTACTACGCTGCATTTATCGACAATTATCGGGCTCAAATAACACAAACTTGCTCCATTAATTTTCTCGCTGTTAAGTTGCCGGCAAGGATAGTTTGCTCTTCGCATCATCTTCAAACTGATTTAGCCTTTTCAGAGTGTTTTGCTTTTATAGGCAGACCAGGATACATGCGCAAAGTTTCAATTGAATATTGATGTGGGAACGAGATAACCCCAAGGAACATATCTTAACACTTCTCCTCGCTCAAATGATATCCAATGGACGTGAAAATGAGTATAAGAAGGCACAACAAGTTGAGATGAATAGTTAGCCAGCTTATCTATGCCTTATTCGAGCAATCCCAATGAGACTACAATAA
The DNA here is from genome assembly GCA_949126865.1 of Montipora capitata. Taxonomy (NCBI): domain Eukaryota; kingdom Metazoa; phylum Cnidaria; class Anthozoa; order Scleractinia; family Acroporidae; genus Montipora; species Montipora capitata. Next base: position 36,457,460 of record OX421449.1, on the reverse strand, counting down.
GCAGCAAGGTGAGCAAATTTGACAAATTTTGAGCGAATGAGATTTTAGAAAAATCTGACATGGTCAACCATTCTCATTCCGAAAAATCCGCACAATCCTTAAAATCCACAAGCACAGGAAGAGTTTTGTTCATGATATATTCCAACCAACAAAATCCACAACACCTGCATGTGTCAATTGTGTCAATCTGTGTGAAGTTTCGTGTCAAGCGATCCCAAAGAGAGTTCAATGGCAAAAAAGGTGGACCATAAACAGCTTGAGCTGCATGCAATTTGAGCAATTTTTGTAACCATAAAAACGGCACAATCCGTAAAATCCATCAACATAGGCAAAGGTTTGTTCATGATATTTCTCAACCAACAAAATCCACAGCACCTGCAAGGAAGACTGTGTTGAAATTTCTATACCAAGGATAGGACTGTACGGTTCTCGTGGAATTTACGGAAATTTGAATTCAAAATGAGACTCGACCATAGACTTTGTTTGTAGAGGTGGATGTTACGGTTTTCAAGGAATTTGTGGAAATTGAATTCAATATGAGACCTAGCTAAAGGCTTTCTCGATAAATATGCGATAATACGCTACTTTACTGGTACTAGTGAGAACTTGCAGTATCAGCAAAGTCACGAGGTGTAATACATTAACAAAAAGAAAACACTCTCCTTCAGGGAATGGAAATGACGGATTTGACAGATTTAGCGGAAATGTCTTTGTTTGATAGTTTTTTATTTTATCATGACACCACCATGTTGGTATTGCAGTCCCTAGCCTGCAAAAGAAACGTTGCGTGTGTTAGTGTTTAATGTTTGCGTAGATTGAACTATCTTCTTGCGCGAACATTTTCTTTTGTTGCTGATCAGGTGGGTAAAATTCCCTCTGCTGTTTTCGTATAACTTATCTCCTATGAAGAGCTTCTTTTTTCGAACTACGTCGTTAAAAGAAACAAGTGGGGCCTTTTCATAGCTGTTTCTTTTAAAAGGAACTCCTTTAAATAAATAAAAAAACAGGAATTAAAGTGATTTAATTTGCTAAACACAAGAGAATCCATGTTATGGAGTTGCACTGACATGAAACAATTCAAATAACCTAATTGTGGAGAAGTTTTCCTTGCGCATTTTGAGCCTTTATAAAATCGGGAACTGAAATTTTGGGAAACGATCATCATCATAAGCATCGACAGTATCATCAGCATCATCATCATTGTTATCATTGCCATCATCCGCGTCATCATTGTAATCAACATTATCAGCATCAGCATCATCATCATCATCATCAACAACGCCATCAGCATCATCATCATCATACTCAACGTCATGATCATTATCATCATACTCAAAGTCATCATCATCCTCATAATCATTATTTGCATGATCTTCATTATCATGTTTGCCATCGTCGACACAATCACATAGCAATTATATTCATCCCCCTTATCACTATCATCTTTCATGTTTGCCTCCTTGTCATCAACACTATACACTACCTCTCCTCCTTAAAGCTTCTCTCTCATCGACAAGCACCCCCCTTTTGTCAGTTCTTTCTTTCCTGTTATCTGTACCTCTTCCCGTGCTCAGTATCCTTCACTCTCCTGTCATTATACTTCCCCTTCGTGACTTCTATCTCTTTACCGGTACTCGTGAACCATCGTAATCTACGTAGCATTAAATTGATGATTTCAAAGAATCAATAGCTTTTGCATCTTTGGTGACTAATCCTATGCCTGAACCAGTTCTTCAGTATCTTATCGTTCTTCGTGATCTTTTGGACTTAAATGCTCCTCAGCGTAGTTGTTATGTTACCCTTCCTCCTCACGCTCCCTTGCGCCGTCTGGAACGCAAATGGCACTCTACCGTCTTAGAAGTTGATCGTCAGTCATATCGCGATCATTTTGCTGTATATCATCGTCTGCTCACTGACGCTAAAACTTCTTATCACAATAACAAGCTGAAACCCTTGATCAGAAAGCTATGTTTGAGGAAGTCGACAAGCTGGTTAATGGTAAGAGGCCTCAGATCCTTCCTACAAACATCGACAAAAATGTTCTTCCATCTACTTTTGCCAACTATTTCAAGACCAAAGTTGATAAACTTAGGAACTCTTCTTCAACTACTAATTGTGGGCTTTTAACCCATCCTCCTGAATTGGATTGCCCTGAACGATTGACTGAGTTTACTTTCTTAAACTCTGACAAAATTCGTTCTATCATTGTTACCTCTCCTTCTAAATCCTGCACCCTCGATCCTATACCTACTACTTTCCTTAAAGAATGCAGTGATGGTCTGCTCCCAACCATCTTGGAGATCATCAACAGTTCATTAGCGTCTGGATATATTCCTGATGTTTTTAAGTCTACCCTGGTCACACCAATCATCAAGAAGCCTAATCTCGACCCGAACGCCCTTGGCAACTACAGGCCTGTATCTAATCAGGCTCCCATTTGTATCCAAGGTTCTCGAATGCTCCGTTCTCCCTCAACCTCTGTCCAATCGTCACACGAATTACCTACACCGTGTACTGCAATCAGCCTATCGCTGCTATCACAGCACTGAAACGGCCCTACTCCGGGTACACAACGATGTCCTTAGAGCTGTCGATGATGTTAATGAGGCATTGCTGATACTTCTTTATTTTTCCTCAGCTTTCGATACCATTATTAAAACTATAAAAATTTTTCAAAACTCAGAGCACAATTAAAGACTAAAAAGACTAGACAAGTGGAATATTTCGTTCGGATCTACCGAACTTCGTCAGCCACAAGCCACAAGTTCGGTAGATCCGAACAAAATATTCCACTTGTCTAGTCTTTTTGGTCTTTAATTGTGCTCTGAGTTTTGAAAAAAATGTTATAGTTTTAATTATGGTTCCAGAGCAGGAAAACAATATTTTTGGTTTTTCGATACCATTGATCACTGTCTATTTTTTCAACTTCTGGGGATGTGGTTTGGTTTTTTTCTGGAACTGTGATCTCGTGGTGTAAATCGTTCCTTTAAAATCGCACCCAGCGTATCAGCATTGGTGGCAAGCTATCAGAACCATGTCCTCTAGACTCTGTACCAGACCATGATGTACGCAGACGACACTCAACTTTATATCATTATTGACAAGCAACAGCATGAGACAGGAACCTTTGGTCTTGAGGCTTGTGTAAAGGACATAAAGTCATGGTGTGTTAGCAACAAGATAGTCTTGAACGATGGAAAGACTGAAATTCTGCACAGTCTATTTCTCCCAAACCTGAGATTGTCATCGAAGGTTTAACTGTCAAGCCTAAACATGAGGCCCATGACAGAAATGCTATGAGGGCATGTAGCACAATATTTCCGCACATCGTGCGATAAACCTGGCCAAAAAAAATGCGCGACAATGCGATCTAGGGTTTTTTCTTAACCCATGTGACCACACAAAGGGACCGT
>OX421449.1:36441547-36446547 GCA_949126865.1 Montipora capitata | reverse complement strand
AATCGGCTTCTGGTGCGACTGGAGCGGTGATGGAGCTGTGCTGATGATTGGTGGAGGGGGCGCGACTTGCAATCGATCAGATCACGGAATTGGAATAACAGAGGCTGATCAAGCTTCCTTCGTTGAGGCAACCCGCCCTGAACACGACTTTGGCAACAGAGCTAAAGGCAGTCGAGGTCGGGCGAAGAGCTACTCTTTGAACCTCTGGTTACATTAGGTATCCAACATAAAGATCATGTTAAAACATCTGTGACCTACATTTTTTGTTTAATAGATCTCTTTGCAGCTACGGTAGATAAGTAGTCGCGCCTCGTTAAAAGTGTTACATATTTTCGCCTGCGAGCCGTCGAGATGAGGCGATGCGAATGGAAAAATAATAAAAGAAGTTAGGTCAGGGGCAGTTTAACGTTTTCTTGTCATAACTTTAGAAATTATTTCTTGGAAGAGGATTAGGCAAATCGCTAAAAGATTATTAAGTTACGATTTAAGAGAGGTTATTCAATCCGCTGCCTAACCACAACAAGCCCTTACACTGCGATGTGATGAACCAATCAGAATCCCGGTCAATTTCATATAAGTATCTGGAAGCGTGAAAATTTGCGCGCGTGCACATGGTAAGTAGTTTTGTCTCTCATTGGAAAAGTGGCGGGAAATTTTGTAGCTAACATAGATGTCGCGAACTGTCTTTTAAAAGTAAAACAATAACTGTTCAATTTAATGTTGGTCACGCAAAGATATTCATGACTGGTACCCTTGCTGCCAGCCCTTAGTGATATGTATCATATTGGTAAATAGATGGAAAAAACTACAGCTGTGAGTTGTCATGAAACTGTTGGGTGCTTGGGAAAGCAAATTTTAACCAAACTTAGATAATAACAAGAGGAGATTAGGTAAGCGAAAGGATACCCATGCCCCATCATAGTTTTTAAAATCTATTTTTAGTTTCTCAAAGCTATTTTAATTTCTTTTTCCCAATGCCACGCATATTTGATATTCCATTACAACATTACAGCTGGCTAATCAGGTGCCTTTAAAAATAGCTATGTAGCTAAAATTAGATTTTAGGAAGACGCCCATGCATGGGGAATCCGTTCTCTTACCTCATACTCTCTTGATGATGATACACTTTTCAAAATATCAGTTCCTTTTTCTGTCCAAATAGAGATTAGATGTTGGTTTCTAATAGTAAAAGTTTTATAATCATCAATTTTATTGTCAAATAGAGATTGCACGCTAAAATTTACGAAAAATGATTGGACGGTTCCCATCCAGTTTCCATTCGTTTCCTGAGAGTTTTTACACGTTTCACTGAAACGCACGGCAGAGGACTGGAACTAGCTGTGCATACGCCTTCTGATTGACGTGATGTGAGATTTCCATTGAAAAAATTACTTCAAAGAACCATCCATGCAACCTTTTAGTAGCGCTCTTGACTAAAAAGCTTCCTTAGCAACCATTGTCTTTCTGTAGTTAAGAGCCACCCCCCTTCCCCATTAATTAAGATCTGGCTGGAGAGAGACGCTTGTTCCAAACAACGGAGCAGAGGCTGGCAGATCAGGTACCGGTAATGAAAAGAAATGAGTTACTAACGGAGGAAGAAAGAGAAGAGATACAGAGAAGAGAGAATATGTACGACGGTGTACAACACAAGAGGGTGTACCACCGGAGGAACAGCACCGGGAAGGTCCAGAACAAATTAGAGAACACTAGAGGCAAGGGGTGCCCTTTTTGGCCCACAGATCAAACCACCACTGGAAACAATGTGGATGAGGAACAGGAAAGCATCAAAGCAAGATTGTTAGTGGTAAAAGAAGGGCTAAAATCAGGACAGCCCCCAACAATTCCTAATCTTAAGACATTTTCCAGGAAAAAATTGCCGGAGGAGACGGAGTAGTAGTAATGATAATGAATTTCAAGCTGCATTTTTGCTCTACTTCGCCCTTGAGGCTCTTGATGGAGGAAATTGGCCGGTTATTTTTTCGCAGATTTCCATATGGGATTCGATCATAAGGTATTGTTATCAAAGTTATTCAATTACGATTTGCATAAAAGCTTAGTAAGATGGGATTCTAGTTTCCTCCTAGACAAAACACAATTTGTGCGCATTTGCCCGAACGCATCGACTTCCCTGCGTCTTAACGGTGGAATCTCTCAGGGATCTCGTTTGGGGCCCATCCTTTGCGCAATCATGGTAGATGACCTACTTAGCAATTGAGGTGCTAGGATCAAGTTTGTTGATGAACTGACGGCACTTGTGATTGTACCTAGGTCTCCGTCATTAGTGAGTGTTAGTATAATTACATAGGTGATAATTGAAAATTCTCTTCGCTGATTGGTTGCCCTTGAGGTCATTATTAAGCGATAACATGTACAACCTAAGCGGTTTCTCAAAAAGGCCGCAAGCCGTTTTGTCGAGGTGCCGTTTTTAAAATAATCACCTACGTTATTATGCTTATTATGCTAAAACAATTATTCACATCGCCTTTGGCGAATAATTGATAAATGTTCACTCTCCGATATTCAAGAATTCGGATGTAACAACAGTATGAAACTGAATCCATGCAAATGTAAAGAGAAGTTTCTTGGCCTTCTAAAGTATGATAGTTGTCAGTGGCAGCCTCTTGCCGTGGGTGGTACTTTTATTAAAACTGCCAAATGGTTCAAGCTACTCGGTGTGTTTATCTCCAATGGCTTGACATGGGGTGCCCACTGGGACTACATCACTGAGAAAGCTAACAGGCGTCTCTGTAACGTGAGACAACTTAAAAAGTGCGGCGTCAAGCCTGCCGACTTAACAATGGCTTACTGCTTCCTGATCGGATCAGTCTTGCAGTACGCCTCGTCCGTTTTTTTTTTTCTTTTTTCTTTTCAAACCTCCGCCTACCTATCGAATGATCTTGAGAGCATCCAGAGGCACGCCCTTCTATTGTGTAGCCTTACACGTTTTACGCTGACGCTGTTTCAGGTTAAGGTTATTTTTGTGAATTCGGTACTGGTTGTAATATCACTGTAACAGCTTTTATAGATGAAGGTTTTCTCTTATCATTAATTTACTGTGAACAAGACAGGATGAGGCTCCTCTCTTACTATGAAACAGGTGTCTAGATCTGGGAAAAGGCGTTTGCCGGTATTCCAAACAACTTAGTTTTTGGTTGAGAATGGGTAAATTGGTTTCATGCACTTAAGAGAAGCGGCTCCTTTGATTACGGTGGTGAGCAAAGATTCCTCGTGTAGATTGAATTAATTAATTGTCAACACCACAAGTTATTGTAACTAACGGTACAGTTGGTATAATTGTTCTGTCTGCTTCTCAATAGTAAATTAAATCAGTAGTGTAGCAGTTATTGTAACGTGCTATTGTTTGGTATAGAAATTTAGAAGAAGGATAATGCTAATGTCTGAGTGGGCGTATTTGGATTGCTAATTGTTACACTGACCGGATATGAATCTGTCACAAGCTTGACTGGTTTGTGCCAAATAACATAACTAAAACTGCTGTAGATGTACTAGAGAGTAAGCTTTTGCATACTGTAGCACAGTCCTGGAATAAAGAAGAGTTAACCGAAGGAGTGTTGGTGTCAAATATTATTTTCTAGAACTGTTCACCCGAGAAGTTCCTATAATATAACAAAGGGCCGAGAAATATATGTCAAATCCAACACAACTTGCTACAAAAATCAAGCTGGCGAGAAGGAATATCAGATGGCTATTTTCAAAGCGTTTTGATTTGATTTTCGGGAAAAGCTAATACCAAGAGTTCATCACCCAAGAGTGAGATTTTCGAATCCCAAATTGGTATCAGGTCTGTCCCCATCAGCGTCGAAAAAGTGTCACTCTATTTTTAAACCACGTTTTGCGGGAAAATAAACAATAGACTAACCTGCGAGCCCAACATTGTCTTTTCCCCCAACCCCAGTCCCTTGTTTAATTTCCCGCAAGTTGGTTTAAAAATAACTGCAGTACACACTGCCACATCGAAGACAAGTCCTGAAAAAGCTTCACACAGATACGCGCATACCCAATGGGCAAGTCCATCTATTTATTTTTAGAAGGAAAGGGCGCCATCTTGTGTGCTGAATGCAGTGGTTGGTCTCATACAAAGTGTTTGCACATGTCCAAAGCTATTTTTCAGCAATATAACCAAGCGTCCAACTGGACTTGCGGGCTGTGTTCTCTGCCAAAGTTAACCGCTGAGTGTTATCAGCAAAGATTTTACGCCGATTCCGACTCCTCCGACTCAAAAAATGAAAACGATAGGTGGAACGAGTTTGATGCTGTGTTGCAGCAACACCGTGCTCATGTCAAGATTGGACATGTGAAAGTAAACTCCATAGCTGGTTTTAAGTTCCATGAGATTAAAACATGGCTTTTGGATGGTCGATTTGACATTTTGGTGATCTCTGAAACAAAGATCGACTCAACCTTCCCTGACTCCCAATTTCACATCTCTGGGTTTAGAATGTGCCGAGCGGACAGGACCAAACGCGGCGGTGGTCTGATGGTTTACATCCGAAGTGATTTTTGCTTTAAAGTCGTCAATGACCTCCCAAATCTAGGATTTAGTGAACGGGCGGGATACAGGACTGAATCTATAGTGTTTAAAGTTAACATCGGCAAGACTTGGGAGACTTTTGTGGGTATTTATCGACCTCCTACATCTATCAAAGTTCCAAAGACTGTGTGGACGTATGAGCTAGGATCTCTACTAGAGGCAATTACTTCTCTACCTGGCAACTATTTCTTGCTTGGTGATTACAACGCGGACCTGATCGCGCCGGATAAGCCGCCAAAGGATGGGCGATCTTTATTGGATTTGCTTGATATTTATAATCTACACAATTTGATCAGCTCTCCGCCGAGAATAACAAAAACATCTATTACTTTACTTGATCTAGTCATAACAAACAACAAAAACAAGGTTTTGACTTCTGGTGTTGTACATGTGCAACTAAGCGACCATTCACTAGTGTACGCGTTCTTGAGAAAAACTGCACCTAAAA
>OX421449.1:36426547-36436547 GCA_949126865.1 Montipora capitata | reverse complement strand
CCTTGTTAGAAGCCCTTGGCATAAAACAAAATTATTTGATGATGATTTACAAACGTCCATTGTTACCACGTACCACACAAGTGAATAGTGATTTCCGCGCATTCTGATTGGCTAGCTCGGATGTAAAAATCAAGTAGAAACGTGCGATGTATCGAATTTTCGCGTGAAATTTTAACGTGAAAAATTCACGAGTCAAGTGGTGAGTTTTCCTATACTATTCAACTCTGAGCAAACGGAGAAAAGAATGTCGTCCCGTTTCGCTTCGTTCAGTTATGATTACCCAGGACCAAATTTCATCTATAAATTCATTTGACTCATTTGATTGTAGAAGTGATCCTCGGAGTTAACTGGACAATTTAAGCAAAATTGTCTCTTATAGACACCTGGAAAATCCAGGCAGCTTCAACGGCCGATTCGAACCCATGACCACTGGATACTACACATTGGACAGTTAAGATTTTGTTGCTTTCTCCTGCGTGCACTTTTCTCTAAGCAACTTTAAATAATCTCGGGATATATTTTTTCTTTTGAACTTCTCGTCAGATACCTGCCCAACCGGGTTTGTGAAGCATGGAAAATTGTGTTATTACATAAACAACACAGTCGCCGTAAATCAGAATGACGCTCGAACGATTTGCCAGAATTTGGGAGCAGACCTTGCTGTGATTAAGTCACCGGATGAAAACGACTTCATTTACCAGTTGGTTGAAAAGGCCAAGTCTTCACTACACGGCACCTGGATTGGGCTGCACAGGAAAGCTGATACGGAGTTCTATTGGCTTGATGACACCCCATTAAGAGAAAGTTATGAGAAGTGGAATGGCAATGAACCAAATAACGCTAGGGGAGACGAGGACTGTGTTTGGATGATGAATATCGAACCGGGACCATGGAATGACCAGTCTTGCTCTTTTGCGGCAATGCTTCTTTGCCAGAAGTCCATTTGAGTCTTATGGTCATGATGTATGAGGCCACGTAACAAACACAGCCATAACTCAAAAGGGACTTTGCCGAATTTTGGATCATGTAGATGTTTATGTATATATAGGAGTTTTTCAACTTTATGTTATCGCCGCCATGTTGGTGCACGGAACAATCGAGAAAAAGGTCTTTTGGGCATTTGACTGTATTGTTATGCAAATGAAAACACGTGAGCCATAAATCTCTATTGTTTTGTGCACCAGCATGGTCCTTTTGTCAAGTGATTGAAAAACCATCTATATTCAAATGCATTCAAAATATCTATTCATGGCATGTTTCCTTAGTAATGCATGATACGTATACTTTTTTTAAAATAACCGTTCCCTCGTTATGAAGCATTCTGAATGATGCAGTCTCCCTTTCCTCTACGTCACCTTGAGAGTCTCTGTCATCATCGTCATTATTAAATTCGTCAACATATGCATAAGTGTCCTCGCCAGTATCCTCTCCGCCCTTCGCCCTCTTCACTAGACCCACAACAATCGCTATGCTGAAGTTCTTGCAAATCGGTAGGGTACGTTCAAGTTTCATTTCCTGTGCCTGACACATTTACCATGGCACCTTGCCCAATACCTCATCTTAGCTTCTTCTTTTCGAGTAATTGCATTGGTGATAGGGGTCACCTCGCAGCTCTTACAAGGTCTCACCTGATTGGAGACCACCCTAACCCTTAACAAAAGAACAAATAACAGAAACAATGGACCCTAGGCCTAAAACAAAAGGGTTAGGTTTTAGGCCTAGGGTCCATTGTTTCTGTTATTTGTTCTTTTGTTAAGGGTTAGGGTGGTCTCCAATCAGGTGAGACCTTGTAAGAGCTGCGAGGCTACCGGGTGATAGTGGGTTTAGGGCAGTCGATTCGTGCAAGTGAAGCCGTATTAGAGGAAGGGATGTTGTAGGTAGGGGACTTTGAGGTTCAAAAACAAGTCTGTTAGCATATGCGGCCAGGAACGCAAGAAGACACCATGGAAAATTTGATATCAGGAAAATTAAGCAAAACTAATTCCTGATAACCTCTTATAATACAAATCCCATTCGCACCAAGGACTCAGTTTAACTCCCATTCAATGTAACAAAATCCCAGTTCCCAAATTTCATTTTTCCACCGGAAAATCAGGCCAATCCCAGCTCCCCTTGATGGCCCTCTTGAGAAACCGATATCGGTTTTTCGCGTGAATTTAACTTGGATGCCCTCGTCAGGTAGTCAATTTTTCTCTAACATAGCAGAGGTGTAAAGGCTGCTTATATTTACATGACATAAAAATGCTAAAGATGTGAAAATCAAGAAATAACTAATTACATACGAGAGACATAATCTTAAATTAAAACTGCAGTGTAAGGACAATAAGAGACAGCTTATTTATATAAGGTCGTTAATTCAGATCTTTAATACTGAGAGCATTTAAAAAATGAAGCCGTCAAACGTAATTGGTGCATGCTGCTCTTTTTAAGAACGCTAATCTCAAATTCATAATGAGATCAGTGCGAACCAGGCCATGTTTTTCGCGCAGGTGCTTGCCAACGGAAGACGAAGACGTTTGTGTTCCTCGTCATACCAATGTAGGTGAGATAAACTAAGAATAAAGCCAGGATCTGAGCCAGGATTCGAGCCAGGATCCGAGCTAGGATCCGAGCCAGGATTCGAGCCAGGATCCGAGCTAGGATCCGAGCCAGGATTCGAGACCTAACCGAAACCTAACCTAACCTAACCGAGACCTACCCTAACCCTAACTAGACTAGAACCAACGCAAATAGACCTAACCTAACCGATTCGAGACCTAACCTAACCGAGAGATTAGAGAATAAATAGCGCAGAAAGCTCATCTTAGCTCGAATTCTGGCTGGAATCCTGGCTCGGAATCCTAGCTCGAATCCTGGCTCGGATCCTAGCTCGAATCCTGGCTCGAAGTTTAGGTATCCTCGTGCAAGACGAGTCATTTGTTTAAAGAAATTCTTAGAGGACTACCCGAGTACCTGGAAATCGTTTTTAAATAGTTTTATTTTTTCTGTTGGTGCGAGTCAAATTTTGCATTGTAACTTTGATACCGTCAAATTAAAAACTCAGTTTCCGAAATATTATAAAGAATGCTTTGACGCATGGTCAGGTTTAAATAGTACAACGCCTGTCACTTTTAACGATGTTATGAACGAGATCATTTGGAACAATAGGTTTATATGTATTGATAAAAAGTCTGTCTATAGAAGTGATTTAGTTAACTTGGGAATCATAAAGGTGGGTGACCTTATTACGGATAACAATCTTTTCCTCCAAGAAGATCCTTGTGTGACGATCTCTCCTGAACAACGTTTCTTTATTATGGGTGTGGTCCACTCTCTTTCATCGGACTGGAAAACAATTATTAAGTCTTCTTTTTGTAAGAATGAAGTAAGACCCATCCCTCATACACCGTATATTAAATTAAACTGTGGCTCTTATCCTATCTTAGATGTCACCTCTAAACAGATATACGACTCTTTTTTGTGTAAAAAACAAATCCCTCCGACAGCCCAACAAAAAATATCTGACAAATACTCAGATACGGTCATAAACTGGAAAAAGGTTTATTCTCTTCCTTTCCGTACTACACTTGATTCCTAATTGAGAGAATTTCAATACAAAATTCTAAACAATATTGTCTTTATTACCAATGATAAATTATTTCTCTTCGGCCTTTCGCAATCTCCAAACTGCACTTTTTGCAATGAAGAACCAGAATCCTTAGAACATTTACTCTCTCGTTGCAGTGTCTTCTGAACTTTGGAAACAAGTCTTGTCCTGGCTTAAAGAAAATAACATTGTTATAGAATCCTTTAACGAGATAGGTTTGTTTTTAGGGATTTTTAAAGAAATGGAAGATTTCTTTATAATCAATCATGTTATACTTTAAGGTAAATATTATAATTATGTAAGGAAATGCCTTGGAGGTTTACCTTCGTTGAGAGGCTTTATTGCCAGGATAAGACGTGTTTATAATATCGAACTCCATATTGCGAGGGAGCGGGATAAACTCGCTACTCATTTTAAAAAATGGGAAAACTTAGTAGCTGCTTTAAACACTTAGTAGAAAATTAACCTTGTCACATCCTACACTTAGTTGGTCTTCTTTGTTTTTAACTTAAAGTACTGTTTCCTTTTTTTTTTTTAAGTAAATCATTTTGAGTAGTGTTTTGTAAATTGTAACTTTTTCTTTTTTTTTTATTTCTTCTTTGGGTAATTCATCTTCCAAATCGGCACCCTTAATCCCCAAGGTATTAACGAACGCTTTTCATTTAACTAATGTATTCCTGTTTTTCACCTTGCCATGTTACCACCAATAGCGTAGCTCCTACTCTACTATAAAAACTACACACAACCCATAATTCCTCGATTCGCTCTGACGAAGGGCTAACGCTCGAAACATCGGCTCTTAGAATCCCTGTACGGTTCGGTTTGGGTTCCGGTACGGTTTGGGTTCAAATGGGTTGTCATAGCCGGGTTGGTTGTGGGGATAAGCTCCCACTTCCTTAAAATGCCCCAAATGGCGTGCATCTCAAATAGCCTCTGACGACCTAACCCAGCTCCTGGCCTTTACGTGTGGTTTGTTCTATACCCGGCGAACCTGTTTCTACTAACAGGAGATAGGGACGAAAGCCGGGTCACTGGCGCCTTAAAACCAGTTGCTTCGGGCAGGTGGGGCTCGTCAATCTTGGTCGGTAGCTCACCTAGGAGAAGGAAAACTCTGATTTCAAACTTCCACTGTCTCGTGGCTATACCCATTCTGGGAAACGCTAAGGGAGTAAACCCTAAAGCGGCCTAAAGCGGCCGGGCCCCTGGCCCTTCCGGCAGCTCCTGCAATGTCGCTGGTGTCAAGTTGTATCGGCCCTTGTCGTTCCCTTGGTCCCACCAGCCGCGTGGAGAGGGGGGACTTTCTGCCTGGGCAACAGCTCGCCCTCCATATTCTGTGCCCGGGCTCTGTAGCGCAACTGGAGAGGACACTTCAGCGTCATCATTCGATGGGGAAACAACATGGGAAATGAGCAGTTACCGGTTTTAAGCTCATCCGAGTGGTGAAGGAACGAGTTCCAGGGGCCATTTCCGTCGGTGGGAGAGACCCTCGTAGTCTCACTGCCCGCCTTAAGCTGGGCAGCCCCCAGCCAATTAGGTGCTGTCCCGCCGTGGCTTGCCTGCTCCATTGGGTGCGTGGAGGTAGAGATCCATCTCGAAAAGTAGGCCATAAAACCCTGCACCAGGCACAAGTATACCTATAGCAAAGAAGACTCCAGCTCTTCGTTTTTCTTGCTTTTTACTACAAACTGCCAAGAGCTTATTTTGGAAAGCCGATCTTTTAACATGCAATGGCGGTCGGGCGTGACGGTCTTGTCGTTTTACTCTCTCTAGTATTATCGTTCTCCTTAGCTAACTCCTTTCGCTCTCAGTCACCTGGCGTTACTACCTTTTTTCATGTAAAATTTGCATCTTCTCCGGTAAGTTTTGCATCCCTTGGCTGGCGTTATTTTAAGCCTCCGCATGGACCTAAATGGAGTCACCGTGGTCGAGATAAAACATCTTCTATCACAACATCACTATTATCTACCCGTAAATATGACGATTGCAGTGGTTTCATTATCGGTCTACTGCTGTTATGTGGAGACATCTCTACACATCCTGGTCCATTTCAAGGCCGTTATCTGGATCGAAAACGTTCAACCTTGAATTGCCTAGTTTCTAACGCTCGGAGTATCAAAAGCTGGCACAAAACAATGGATTGTTTTGAGTGCAATCTCTCAAGATTCCAGGAGCTAGCTTATGCTGAAGAGTCTGATATAATATTTGTAAGCGAGACTTGGCTTTCTAGCGATGTGCTTAATTCAGAAATCCTTCCTGAAGACTACTTTATTGTACGGAATGACAGAGATACACACGGTGGCGGCGTGTTATTAGCTATCAAGTCAAGTTCATTCAAATCGGTAAGGGAAATATTTATTGAAACTGACATCGAGATCTGTTTTGCTGAAGTTACAACATGCTGCAACATTAATATTTGCCTGTGCTGCTGCTATAGACCACCTAATTCCGATGGTACTTGGCTGGAAAAATTAAATTCAACGCTTTTCAAGTTTGTGACCGCTTCAGCAATATTCTAATTTGTGGTGACTTTAATTTCCCTAAGATCTCATGGGACAACCCTGAAAGAACCAGAGGTGCTGATGAACTTAAATTTCATTCAATACTAGGTGATTATTTCCTCTCACAAATTGTCACCTTGCCTACAAGGGATAATAACATTCTCGATCTTGTTCTAACAAATGTTCCGGATATTGTTGAACTGGGCGCTGTTCTACACCCTGATCAGGTTGGCCTTTTTACGGACCACTCCGTTGTAACTTTTTCTCTTAAGGCCTCTGTTAAAAAAACAAAATCACCTACAAGATCAGTCTACGACTACCGAAGAGGAGACTCTTGATTCTTGAGTGAGACTCCAGCACTTGGCTAAGTAGCCTGACTTCTGGCTGTTATACACAATTGTGGTCTCATTCACACAGAAGCCCTTCCAGCTAATCCTGCCAAGCCGACCACATGCTGGAAAGGTCAGACCACAACACCGGGAACACTGTCCCCTACTCTTTTCGAATAGTGTGTGGGATCTTTAACGTCCCACAGAGTTAATGAGCAAGGGTTGTGAGACGGGACCTCCGGCTTATCGTCCTTATCCGAGAAGACTAGAGAGTCTAACCATTTGCAGATGTAATTACAAAGGCAGCACTTTCTCCTCAGTTATTTAAAGACCCTGAGTGTTGGTCCGGCCGGAGTTGAACTCACGACCTCCCGCGTGACAGCCCGGTGCTCAACCAACTGAGCCACCGGTGCGCGGTCCAGGACTTCGATCTGCCCTCCAATCCGTGAACCTATCTAATGTCGTCCAGGATAATAATAACATCTACCACGATTGGACACTTTGGAAGGACACATTTTTAGCCGCTTTTTCTCCTAAGGAAAAAAGAATCAGTCAGAAAGAAACTAAAGCTCTTGCCTCGAAATGAAATTCTCCGAGACAAATTTAAGACTCTTAGAGCCAGAACTAAACACCTAATAAGAGAAAGCCGAGCGAATTACTTCGAGTCTTTGGACATCCGAAGCCAGCCTAAGAGATTTTGGTCAATTTTCAAACTTACCAACAAATCTTCCAACTTCCCAGATGTGATGTCATTGGGGTCAGTCAACGCAGATGGACGTAGCGAGCAACCAACTACAGCTTCTACACCAAAAGAAATTGCTCAGCTGTTTAACCATTATTTTGCATCTGTTTTCTTGCCATCCACAATTGTAATTCCATCAGATGACTCAATGCAAGTAACTGGCCCAGTCCTCACGGATATAGAGTTAACCACCGATGAAGTTTTAAAATCTCTTAAGATGCTAAACGTTAACAAAGCTTCCACCTCAAGTGCCTGCGCCGTATTCTACACATTACTGACCTGGCAGGAAAAATTCATCAACTCTGAAGTCCTGGAGCGAGCCGGCACAAACAGCATGTTTGCCCTTCTTAGTGAGAGGCGTCTGCGCTGGCTCGGCCACGTCAGGTATATGGAAGCGGGCCGCATCCCTAAGGACCTCCTCTACGGCGAACTGGCAGAAGGTTCCCGTCCGATCTTTAGAAACTACCCCCTTTATTCCCCTTTTTGGCTCATTCATGGAGCGGATGAGGCATTAACTTGATAGAACAGATGTAGACGGAAGTTACAGGTTGCGAACTTCACCATTTTCATTCCCTTCAGTATTTCCAAACTCGCGTTTGGTGATTAGAACCCCGACTCTTTTCCCAAGTCTAGCATTTTGAGAGCGCGCTAGACTACTGGGCCACGAAATTCCGAACATATGTTGTACGCAAAAATTTACTTTGAAATACTTCCCGCCCTCGAGGATTGACAAAGTAACCTCACACCTGAAAGTATTTAATAAAGTGGACAGATAATTTTTCTTTGAGAACGGCAAGCTTTAAAGGTAAGAAGAATTTTCTTTGTTATTCTAGATCTTGCTTCGTCCATGAGTGTTCCGCTGTGAACAATTGCGTAACGAATACGCCAATCGACCTGCGAACCAGTTTGTTCTGTCGTTCAAAACATTTTGTGAATCGGACCAGTGTGTTCAATCGGCCATTGGGCCTAACATTTATCAATTGAACCAGTGTGTTCAATCAGCCATTGTGAGTAAACACCCGTTATTAAAAAGCACTGTTTGTTGATTCCAACGCCATTGCTCTCAATATATAAAGAAAAAAAAAACGTGAAAACGACATTAGGAAAAAGCCTTTAACAACCAAATACAAGAAGAAATCAAGTAAAAAATAGAACTGAAGGATCAATGTCTTCGTTACTAGGATTTTGCGTTGGTCCCTCATCCAAATACTAATCCCACTCGGAGGGCTTAACTTCACACTCTCTTTCCGAGGGTCTTTCAATCGAACCAGTGTGTTCAATCGGCCATTATACAGCTTTTTAAGTCAATACCCGCCATTAAAAAGCACTTTCTGTTGATTCCAACGCCATTCCTCTCAAAATAGGAATCAAAAAGTGAAAAGAACGTTAGGAAAAAGCCTTAAACAACCAAATACAAAAGAAATCAAGTAAGAAAAAAATGATTAATGTCTCCGTCACTGGAATTTTGCGTTGGTCTCCCATAAAATAGTAACTCCTCTAGGACGGGTTCAACTTTAGTGGAAACTTCAGACACTCGTTCCCTGGGTCTTTCATGTCCCCACGCTCCCGGGAGATGAAAGATGTCATAAAGTTATACGTTATCGGTTATGTAAATGACAACAAAATAAATCGTGAAGGAAAAAAATAATAGAAGTGGCAATCAGGTCCACAACGCTCACGTGCTTTGTGATTCAACAATCGCTCAGCAACGCCACTGTTTGGGGATTCCATTGCCCTTCCTCCCAGTACAAGATTAAAAAACTTGAAAAGAACATTAGAAAAAAAGCCTGAATTAGCCAAGCACAAAAGAGAAATTAAATAAAAGAAAGATGCATTATTCTAATTTGGTTTATACAAATTAACCAATTTCCAGTCAGTATTTCAAAGAAATCTCACCTTTTTATCCCGACCGTCCTTTCTCGAAAAGGAACCTTGCATACGGCTGGCGCGCCTGAAATTTGAATTGACCAATCAGGATTCAGCAGGCGGGAAAAACTTAACTGTCCTGACTTCAATGAAAGTTAACAGGAACAGCATTGAAATAAGGCCATTTATCTCACTGGAGATGTCATTAAATATTCAGGAAAGGTGAAGTCTGCTATGAACCTAGAAGGTCCATCAGGCCGGCGCTTATCTCCGGTTTCTGAAAAAGTATTTGTAATTTTAAAAACCACATTAGACTGTAAAAAGTGAAAAATCTGAAACATTTTGTGTCTCCAAGCTTGCAATTTGGCGTCAAAAAATGGGTCACCGGCTTCCGGCATGGCAACTCGCTCGTATTTCGTGGAGTGTCTCCAGTTAGGGTGATAGTTGTTCCTCGTCAAATTAAACCCGGAATTCTCAACTTAAATATTAGAAGAGGCCAAGTCAACTTTACCGTTTCCTTTATTTTTGTTATCTTTGAAGAAAAAGGCTATTATCGTGTCGTTTTGGTAGGACAGCTAAGTTTTGACTGCCGCTCGTACTAAGGGCGCAGCCGCGTATGCAAGGAAAGTAAATTCTGATCGTATTGCTGTGCTCAGCCTGCTTGTTTCCATTTACAAATTTAGTAGCATTAAAATTAATACCTGCTAGTTAAAATTATTGACTCATCTTTCTGGTAAACTTTCGCCATTTTCCGAATTTTACCGGTGGTTCCGATTGACTAAACAACATTGTACATCCCACTGAAACGCCCTTGTAGGCGTCTTGTTTCCAAAGGCCGAGGGACAAGCTTTGCTGTTAGCGGTATCTACCATTGTGAAAAAAATCAATATGGCGGAACATGTGAAACATTGACGGGACATTTATTGTTTCTGTTAATTTTGCCAAAATGAGGCTACTAAAACCAAGCTGGGTTTCACAC
>OX421449.1:36391547-36406547 GCA_949126865.1 Montipora capitata | reverse complement strand
AATGCGTCATCTACTGTGGCACATTATATTTGTGCCTAATCATTGGCTAATCCACGCATAGTCCCAGGGTTGTTGGTGGTGGGGGGAATTTACATTGACTGGAGCATAACCTTCCACATAATACAGCTTTAATTCATTAATAAAATACAACTGTATATTGCTGGGACTGATGTGCTAATTAACTAAACTGTATAAACTTTTTTTCTAGACATTATGACTGTCTTAAAAGGACACACTGGATTGGTAAAAGGTGTCACATGGGACCCAGTTGGCAAATATCTGGCCTCTCAGTCAGATGATAAAACTTTAAGGGTGTGGCGCACTGCGGACTGGCAGCAAGAAACTTTTGTATCAGAGCCATTTGCAGATTGTAGCGGAACAACTCATGTTTTGCGCCTCAGCTGGTCTCCAGATGGACACTATGTAGTATCAGCACATGCCATGAACAATGCTGGTCCAGTGGCTAAGATTCTTGAACGTGATGGATGGAAGATGAAAATGGATTTTGTTGGTCACAGAAAAGCAGTCACTTGTGTGGTGAGAATAACGCTTTAGCACCTAAACCAGCCTAAACTGGCCTGACTTAGTATTTTACTCTGTCTAATGCCAGACAGTTTTACAATGGGGAACCCACAGGAGTCAATGGGATAATATACATAATAGTAATAAAATACATATATATTATTTATTTAATAACCAAAATAATAAAAGATAATGAATAACTTAGCAATGATGATGATAATACTTAAAATAAAATAGATAAATTGTTTAAAAGCTAAAACCAGTTTGTACATTAAGATGTTTCTTGCACTACTTGTAGAAAAATTTGCTGTCACAGTGGTAGTCAGGCACCTCCAAATGGCAATTCCAGCAATTGAAGGCAAGATGCCAGCAGGGTTGGAAACTAAAATTTTGGAGCACTGACCCATTGGGCGAGTACATGTAACCTTAAAATTGCACTCACCAAATGAAGATAACTTTTCACTTGCCCAACTGGTTTCCTCTGTGGAAAAATTAGACCCAGCCGCCACCCCTACTTCCTTCTCAAGTCCTCCCCTTAAAAAAGAAGTAAAGTATACAACTTTAATTTTTATTAAACCATGTTTGTTTCTTGATAATATATTATTAAGCTAGTGTAAGGCTGTTATAAAGGTTCCAACAGTTCAAACTATTGACCTACAGTGTACCTGTCAAGTATCCCAACGTTTTTGAAGGTATTTTAGAACAGATGATGATGAGTGATGTAAAGTCACTAACCTTGCAGCTTTGCCTCCTTGCCTTGTTTGGCAATTGCTACAAAGACGGGAATCTCTTAATTCAATGAAAAAGGAAGACGTGCAGTTTTACTGACACATTGTGACGTAAAAAGTGTGGGAAATGGCCAACGGGAAAAAAACGTCAAGCGGTATTTCTTTATGCAAGGTTAAGGGAAAGCCATGTTTGTCTACTTGTGATCGACTGACAGGTTGTTTGGGAATTTCCAAAAGGTGAACATCTACATGTATGGTGTTGTATTATTTTAACTTAGTCGAAAGTAGAAAACACATGTATGTTTACGCTAATTTTGAACAGTACATTCTTGAAAAAGCGTATGCACCGGCGTATGAGTTTAACACTGGCCTGAGCATGTGGCAGACGCTAATTTCCAACCCTGGCCAGGTATCCATTGGCAAGTGTACCCATGGCGACGTAAAATGTCTCAGCTTTGTTTCTATTACATTATTTTAACCCCGTTGAAAGTAGAAAACACCTGTATGTTTACGCTAATTTTGAACCGTACATTCTTGAAAAAGCGTACGCTCCATTTGAACCAGGTGAGTTTAACACTCGCCTGAGCATGTGGCAAACGCTAATTTCCAACTCTGGTCAGGTATCCATTGGCAAGTGTGCCCATGGCTATGTAAAGTGTCTCAGCCTTGTGGGTTTGAAGTAGTCCATGGATTTGGGTTTGGGTGAGTTACATTGTACGGGTGTATATGTATATGAATTCTTTATTGTGTGCCTGGCTGTAGAGCTTTAAAGTGTACATGTACGTTGTACTCAGTATTCGTGAAATGGTCAATGAAGGGGCTATGTCATGTTGTTTTAGCCTGTTGAGGGGAAATCTTTAGTTAATCGCGAGTGTAAAACTCAAAAATGGTAATGTGGAATTCCTTTACTGATAAAATAATTATTGTTAGATCACAAACAAGATGATTCTGAACAAAAACGACCTTTATCCAGGTGATTTGCCATAAACTTGAAAACACACCAAGGCCCACCTTTGATACATTTTTTCAAAATATCAGTTCCATTTTTTTGTCCAAATAGAAATCCCATTCTACAGTTACCAAAAATAATGGGACACGTCCCATCCGGTGAAAAGACCACCTCTTCCTTTCCTTTCCTGGGAGCTTTTACATGGTTTTCACTGAAGCGTAGAAGAATAATGAATGAAGATAGAAAGAACCACAGTTATTTAAACCTTGG
This sequence comes from Montipora capitata, assembly GCA_949126865.1. NCBI lineage: Eukaryota > Metazoa > Cnidaria > Anthozoa > Scleractinia > Acroporidae > Montipora > Montipora capitata. Next base: position 36,404,078 of record OX421449.1, on the reverse strand, counting down.
CAGCCTCATGAGGACACAGTACCGTTGCCAAACAGAGACTGGAACTACCACAATAATTTAGTAAAAAGACACTTACCAAGCCATGCTATTGTTTCTGTGACAATAACAATACTTGTTACACCTTACAGCAGACTGTATTTACTATTATTGTACTTTACTCTTGGTTTAAATTGAAAGCAAAATGTCTCTTTGACACATAATATACAGTATCGTTGTCCAGTTTGAAATAATTGTTGTTAGCTGGCTGGGTTGTACTTTGCTGTCAATGTTCACAAAATTCCTGATATCCTTTCTTTTCTCCCTGGACAGCGGTTTAATCCCAAGCTGTTTGTGAAAAAAGTGGGTGAGGATTCTGCCCGACTCAAGGTATTGTCTTTTAATTAATTATACCATCAGACCGTGCAAAACAATTTCCAACATTAATTAGAGCCAATTTAATTAGAGAATTTTCTTTTTGTTCATCCTGTGGCCCTATTAAAATTGGGTTATATTGGAAACTTGGCCATTATTGCATTTGACGAAGGAGAACGCGGTTCATAATCCTGGGTGTCCTGTGGCTTCAAGGGTGACCTTTTTTGAGATTTTTACTTCCACCGTCTGTATTTTCTGCACTATTTTGAATGACGTCATGCGTCACGTCCGCAAAGACTACCGCGCACCTCGTAGGTTTCTTAGTTGTTTGAACAAGTCTGAGTATCTTAAAGCGGATATCTAACGACTACCTCGTGGTTTTCATAGTAGTGTTGTAAAGTTAGGGAAAGCGTGACACTTAATTTAATGTGACCTGTCGACCTAAAAGTTGGTAAGTAGATCAGTTACTCGCCTGATATGAAATAAGTATTGTTGCCAAACCAAACATGCAATTATGCTGTTTACTTGCATACACAGCCAATGTAGTACATCATGGGAACAGGTCCTTTCTTCTACTGGGATTTCATGTAGGATTCTAAAGGCCTAGTTCCTCAGTATTTACGTTTGTATCGATCGATATATGTAAGTAAAGCATTATGCTCACGTTCGAATTACGGTCCAATCTCCTGTGAGCGGACACCTTCGGGACCAAGGAGTGCAACAGAGGGCATATATAATGCACCACAACAAGTCTTTTAAAGCTCTTAATTAAGACAACTTGTAATTGTGTTTCAAGATGTAGACAGGCCAAACACGACTTGGTCAAGATGGGAAATTCAAAGTCCTTAGTCCTTTCAAAGACCTCCCTTTTCTGTATGAATTTAGGGGAAGGTTTTTAATTATTTCTATTAGTAAGGGCTGGTTTTGTATAAGATGCCATTTGTTCCTTTCCACGGTTGTTGACAGTAAATGCATGGGATTTTGGCCGACTTTGAACCGCTGTAGCGCCACTAAAAAGAGACGGAGTTCCAACTTTTGCCACTACTTTAAACAGTTTTATTGATATCATTAAGTGAACAGAAAATAGGGCCATAAACTTGGAAGGTACGATGTCCGTAAATTCAAATATAAATCTTCTCATGAGGCTTCTAATTTCGCGGCAGTTTGCATCGTTTTAGAAGGGTTTGTATGAAATCTTAAAAATTCGTTTATGGTCGTTGTAGCCCTTTGTAGCGGCGTTACAGCGGTTCCAACGAAGTCGGCTAAAATCCCATACGCATTTTCTGTAATTTTGGCTGTATTTGCCCACCAATCAAGATGGCGTCATTAACCGTGGAAAGGCCTGTTGGTTGACGAAGTTCCTGAAGCGTACGTCTAAGTCAGCAACAGTTCTTATTACGGGAAAGCGGATAAACAGAGGAGTAGGATATGGTATGGAGTTGCCTTGCGAGTTTAAATTTCTGGGAGACAAATTTTCGTGCGACTGGCTTGAAGAAAACTTTAAAAAGGAAAACTTTGTTGTACTGTAATGAAAAAAGGCTAATTGTAATCGAAATGACTGTTTTTCCAAGGAGAGTATGCGATTAAACCATTAAAATCGAACCCATTTCGTTAGAAATTTTCTTGATATTGCAGTGCTTGACTTTCAGAAAAAAAACCTAGGGACCACCTGGTCCTTAAAGTTTTCAGATTTGGTTGCCAGCTCAAGTATTGGCCTTGACAGCCAGAGATGGGTAAAAATAGTTGCAAATTGTAAATGATGGATAATTTGACTTGAAAATAAATAGTTGGACAAAACGTTAATGTACATCAATCATAACATTGCTAGCGAATTCGATTGTGACAGAGTTAACTGTTCCAGATATCGTAATATGATATCCGCATTTTAAATATACTCTTGATCCTTGGAAATGCTTTTAATTCGCAAACCCTCGTTTTACGTGGACGTGGATGTGGTTCTTCGTCAGTGGGGAATGAATCGCAAAACTGTGGTACATGTATATGAAATGAGTTGATAAAGGAAAAGGAACCACCATTTCTAGCGAACACTGTAAGCCCTTCACACACAAGTCCAGCATGCACCAATGATTCATTATACTCAAACATTGATCTCTCTCATTTTTTTTTCAGCAATATTCCTGTTGCGCCATTGGAAGTAGAGACAGATCACTCTCAGTTTGGGTAGGATAAAATTCTCAAAATGCAAGGTCTTGAACAATTATTTCACTATGGACCACTTGTATTACCTGTATTTTGTATATCATTGTGTTTCTTTTACTTTTCGCAGTTAACATCACTGAAGAGGCCACTGGTTGTTATACATGACTTGTTTAATCACTCTGTCATGGATGTGTCTTGGTAGGTCCATGCACATTAATTTCAAGTTCAAGAAAAATATTGTGATCTTTCATGTCAAGTGTGTTGCCAGGTCAATGTGGAAAAACGTTATAAACCTGCAAGAACAAGCCCTCAATATTAATGATTTAACTTTTTATTTACGATCTCATGAATATTACCGAAAATAAATTAGTGGCCTTTGCCTTTTGGTGTTTTCCAACGTTTTCCAAAGCTTGCAATACATTCCACACTTCTGTTTGAATTGTTAAGTCTGTAGTTCAGATATCTGATAAAACTAAAATGTACCTCAATGGAATTCGATCATCTGGGTGAAAGTAGTCCTGATGTGAAGGACTGATGGCAGTGACTGACATTTCGACAACCTCAGCGGACGTCATTTTCAGAGTCAAGTGACAGTTGGAAATTCAAACGAATGTAGTGATGCTCTTGTCTGTGTTGTGATTTGTAGTGGGGAAATTAATCTGATTGGTTGTGAGGATAGTGAGTGGTGATTGGTGCATTTGCGATCCGGTTTGTAAGTGAAAGTCACTGTAGGTTTGTAAGCTAAGAGGAAAAGGTTGTGTGTAGTTAAGGTTTTCGGATTGTTAAGTAATTATTTGTAAGGCGCAGGTAGAGGTTGGCAAAACTAAAAGGGTTACAACTATGTTTGATGAGCAAGAATTGGTAAGTTAATTGCCAAAAGCACAAAAGTATTTCAACATAAGTCAATAAGCAATTGTGTCGTCTCTTTTTTCCCCTGATTTATGCAATTTACTCTGCATTGTACATGAAGTATATATTTTCGGTCATCGTATGGGGCAAGCAACTTCGCGCGCGGAGGACCATTGTTAAGAAAATATGGTAACCCATCGATGCGAGAAATTTTGGTTTTATAGCCATGATGTCATCAACCGTCCGTACGTACGTTCGTCCACCCCTCCATGTATGCCAATGTGACCAGTATCATGCTACAATCTTGGACAAAAAAGGTTGAGAATATTAAAAACAGGGGTTATTTTGCGCACTACGTCCTCAATATCGCACATTATTAGCGATCCCCCTCCCCCCTACAACCAATGTTGATATAAGCCCAGGTTCGACATGCTTTGTTTCGTCTAGCAACATTGATCAGGGGGGGAGGGGGGTGGGGGCAAAAAGAGAGCTTATTTTTCATACTCGTGATCGGAGTTTAGTCCAAAAGCAGATTTTTCTCAACAATTTTTCCAAGATTGTAGGTTACAGCATACTTCTTTGATATTGGACATCTTTGTTTTAATTAATTGACACCTGTCTAAACAAGGTATCCGCTGTTCAGTATCTCGTGACCATATCGCGGGCTCAAACTTAGAGCTCACCGAAGTCAGCTGTTTCTTTGCAGTTGACCGCTGACCAGGTACTGGTTTTCGATTGGATTGCAGGCTCAACCCAGATTATCTCACCTAAACATAATATCGGACGGATATAAACTTAAAGCTGAGTGTTAATTTCTTTTTTGCTTAGAGCTCCTTTTTTCTCTTTATTGCAATTTGTGGCACATCTTTAGAAGCTCTGATAAGGTTACATGATGCCTGGTGGACCTATGACTAGAACAGAAACGAAAGGAGAGCGAAAAAGAACGACAACGACAACGGCAAAACAGAATACCAGTAATAGTTTACACTTTGTGGAAGAAGCTACTCCACAAATTCTTTCCTTGGGCACTAAACCGTTTGTTATTTTCAATCGGTTTAATCGGTTTTTCCTTTGTTCAGGAATGAAAATCGAATTTTTATTGTCAACTGGAATTAAATAACAATTATATGTTCTCTTTTGGACATAGAGTAAAAGTTGATTTGTTTGTTTGTTTTGCTCTAAAATGCGAGCGAACAAGTGCTTTTTAATCCGTTTGCCCAACTGGTTTTCAATGTGCCTCGACAGAGACAAGGAAATTTTGTTATAAACATGTAATTGCAATGAGTTCTCGTAAAATTAGGGGGAAATTTCACTAGCTTGTGTTTTCAGAAGTTTGTTTAAAGCACCTAAACATTATTTAAGTGTTGGAGCGGATCTAGTTTGAAGTTCGTCCTTTCTTGGTTGCATTGCGTATTTTGCCGATTCTTGTTCCAAGCCAACCTGGCGTGTTTCAATGAAATAATCAAAATGTGCATGATTTCGTTTTGAGAGATAAAGTGGAATAAAGTACATCAGTAAAACTCTTTTTTGACCTTTAACTGACAAAGTTTTTTTTTAAATGGCTTCTAATTTTAGCGTGATTCCTATTCGCTGGCTATTGACAGTTGACTCTGAAATAACTTTTTTCCTTTTCCATTCGCTTGCTGATGGTGTGCTGTTTTCTTTTAAAACTCATGCGGTTCAAGAAAAATTCATTGCCAAACTGGTGAATTCCAAAGTAAATTTCACTCGAAAAACCGATATCGTACTCATCGCTTCGTGACTGAATTCTTTAATGTATGCAGCTGGAAATGATAAAAGGGAGGAAAGGGAGAAGAACTGAAGAGCCATTCTGGAAGAGAAGGATTAACGGGAATATCGAAACTTGGCGAAAAGACCTGAGCAAGATTGAGGAAGTCCGAAGAGGAAACATGAGACTGAAACAAAGAGAGAGGGAAAGGGTGAACAGAGAATATCATCTTGAGGAAAGGGGCACTTTGTATGTGTCAGGCATGTTGAAACTGAAGATCAAGGCAGGTTGAGTTAGGATCAAAAGATACGACGAGAGATGTCAACAGTTCAAACAGAACCACCTGTTTAGTACCAGTCAGAAGCTGTTCTACAAAACACTAGATGGAAAGGAACGAGGAGAAACGGTGTTACCTGATCACACAGAAGCTGGAGCAACATCTGGTCGGAGGAAGTCGGTCACAATTAGAGAGCATCTTGACTAGAGGATGTACAGGTGGAGTTCATTACAACAGAGGTGCAAGAAGATATCATCATCACTGTGGAGGATATCAGAAATGGAGTGAGCAAGATGGCAAACTGGAAGGCAGCCGGCCCCGATCTTGTTCAGGGGTTCTGGTTTAAGAAACTGACAGGATTGCACTCTAGATTGCAAGAATGCTTGCAAGACTGTGTATGTCAAGGGAATGTACCAGAGTGGATGGTCAGGGGAAGAACAGTTTTGATACAAAAGGACAAAGCGAAGAGTGCCCAGGCCAGCAACTGCCGCCCTATTGCCTGCCTACCCATGATGTGGAAGCTCTTGACAGGAGTTATGGGAGAGAAGTTATACCACCACTTGGAAAGGAATGGACTGCTAACAGATGAACAGAAGGAGTGCAGGAAGGGATCCCGAGGAACTAAAGATCAATTGCTTGTAGACAAGGCAATCCAAAAGAACTGCCGGAGAAGGTTGACAAACTTGTCAATGGCTTGGATAGACTACAAGAAGGCATATGATATGGTGCCGCATTCATGGATCCTGAAATGCCTGGCGATGGTTGGGGCTGCCAAGAATATGATCTCTATAATCAGCAACAGCATTGTGAATTGGAAGACAGTATTGACATGAGGAGGAATGGCTCTCGGGCAGGTGGACATTAGGAGAGGAATTTTTGAAGGTGGCTCCTTGTCACCACTATTGTTTATAGTGATCATGTTACTCTTGACCCTAGTACTACGAAAAATGAGAGCTGGATACAAACTGGCAAAGGACATGAAGCCCATTAAGCACCTACTATTCATGGATGATCTGAAGCTGTACGGAACTAGCAAAGATCAACTAGACTCACTTGTTCTAGTAGAACTACCCGGCGACCAGCAGATCGGAGAAATAGAGGAGGAAGGCTACCAATACCTCGGCATCTTACAGTTGGACCAGACTTTCAACACCAAGATGAAAGGCAAGATAACCTCGGTGTATATCAGAAGAGTCAAGAAGTTGTGTAGATCAAAACTCAATGGAGGAAATTTGATCGATGGCATCAGTACCTGGGCTGTAGGTGTAGTACGCTACAGTGTGGGGATTTTGGACTGGACAATGGAGGAGGTAGCCAACATGGATAGAAGAACTAGGAAGATCTTGGCAATGAATGGCTGTCTGCACACTAGGAGTAATGTTGCGAGGCTGTACCTGCCGAGAAAGGAAGGGCGAAATGGACTGATCGGCATCGAGGAGTGTGTAAGAAGGGAGAGCAAATCCCTTCATGGCTACCTAATAGAGAGCACAGAGTGGATGCTTCAAGCTGCGTTGAAGGAGAAAGTGATTGTTGAAGAAGAGAGCATGCAGGACTATGAGAGGAGGAGAAACGACGAGTAAGTTAAAAACTGGAAGAAGAAAGCCCCACATGGTGAGTTTGTCCAACAAATATCAGATGAAGCTGGAGAGGAGTCTTGGAGATGGCTCAGGGATGGATTCTTAAAAAAGGAGACAGAAGGTTTGATTCTTGCTGCTCAGGAACAAGCTTTAAGAACAAACTCGATTAAGTACAGCATTGATGAGACCTCAGAGACACCACTGTGTAGATTGTGTGGAGATGCTTCTGAAACAGTACGACACATTGTCAGTGGATGCAAGAAGCTTGCCCAGAGAAAGTATAGGAAGCGCCACGACAAGGTGGCCCTGCGGGTACACTGGGAGATGTGCAGGAAGTATGCGATAGAGTGTAATGACAAGTGGTATGACCATTAACCCTTGCCAACCGTAGAAAATGGTGAAGTGAGGATTACCTGGGACATGACTATCTACACAGACAAAGTGCTGAAACATAATCGGCCAGATATTACTCTAGTGCACAAAGACACACAGAAAAGGACACTTATTGACATAGCTGTGCCAGCGGACCACAACATCACCAGAACTGAAGAGGAGAAGGTTGAAAACTACCAGGAACTAGCATTTGAAATCAGAAGGATTCATGGAGCCTCGAAAGTCACAATAATATCTATCGTGATTGGTGCTCTTGGAAGCATATCACCAAAGGTGCAAAGACCTGGTTTGGCAAGCTAGATGTACCTGACTCCTTGGAAGTATACAATTATCGGCCATCCTTGGAACTGCTCACCTGTTGCGGAAAGTGTTGTTTCTCTAAGCTACGGGGAGTTACTGAGACACAATAAACATTACTCCGTAGAACACCCGACAACTGGAGGGAATCGAATAATAAAATCTTTATTTAGCCTGAAAAGACCGATCAGCAACATCGAAAGATTTGCTGGTATGAACCGGTGATCAGTAAAAATAGCAATCTTATAAAGAGTTTTAAAAAAAGAGGTAAAAATGTATAGTTATTAAGATACGTACAAAAAAATGTATACAGGATCACTTCACGAAACGAGATATCAAGACTGACGGACACTACAGACATACAAATTTACATCGAGATTTGAATAATTTTGACTTAAAAGTCCTTATAGTAGAGGAATCGCGAATGTTTCTTGGTAGAGGCGGCCGCACTCTTAAAACTACATTGGTCCATAGTTGACTTGGCTCTCATACCGTCAATTAGCGAGCTATCTCTGAAATTACGATCATGTAGCTCAGATCAAGGTAGTCAGGTAAGTATCCTTTCAGTTGGCTTGAGCAGTCTATGTTGTTAATGATCTTGTACACAAGTTGTAATCTCCTGAACCGTCTTCTGCTGCTTAAAATAGCAGCCTTAGTTTCGACCGCATGAATTGTGTCCAAGTCTTGCGATGTGCCCTAAGGATAATACGCATAGCTTGGTTTTGAAGACGCTCGAGGTGCAGAGCATTTTGCTTTCCACAGTCACCCAAGACTACACAACCATAATCCATAATTGGTAAGATCGTTTGCTGTTCAACAGTCTCAGTCTGGGATAAACTCTTCGAGATATAACATGAACACTCATATTCCAACTTAGGTTACGATCTATGTGAACCCCTAAATGTTTCACACTATTCGTCTGCTTTAGCAGTTTACCGTCTCGAAAAAGTCGCGGGAGGTAGCTGTAGTATTCCTTGTGCCGATTAACATGACTTCGCATTTCTTGTGGTTACTTATCAGTGCGTTTTGTCTCCACCAGTAAGCGATATTGGTAAGGTCTTCATTTACCGAGCGTTCGCTTCGTAGAGCTGGCGTGAAGTTCGGTATCGTCCGCGTACAGAAATACTTCAGTGTTCCAACAGACTTTGCATATATCATTTACATGAATGTTAAACAAGGTAGGTCCCAGAATTGACCCTTGTGGAACACCATGAGTAATCAACCTCTTGCTTGATTCTTCGCCACCAGAGGACACGTATTGATGTCTTTCATCGAAATAGCTGTTGAACCATTTGAGCTCATTCCCAGTTACACCGTTGATTCTCATTTTGTTTAGAGGGGTGGTATGATTTTCGCTGCGATGGATGGCTACTTTCCACGAGTTAACAGCTTTAATCAGGGCCACAGTTGTCGATAAGTTCCGTACTTAAGCATACTGATGTTCACCAATGAGGTCTACTTCTCGCGCATATTGCATGAGATCCAAGTTAGCAAAGAATTCGTGAACCGTAGAGACATTTGGGAGAACGGATATAGGCCTGTAGTTGTCACGCTCTGTAAGGGAACCTCCCTTGGACACTGGAGTTACTCTGGCAACCTTCCATGACAGTGGAAAATGTCCGTTCTGGTAAGACTCATTGAGTAAGTTGCTATGTTCCTGCTTATACAAGGGGCTGCAATCCTCAAAATCTTTGCTGGAATGTTGTCTGCACCTGTGGCCATTGCTTGTAGAACCTTAAAAACATCTTCACTCACGGGTTGAAACGTAAAGGCAGCGTCGATGTCAGGTACACCTGAAGCCAATTCGCGGTTATATTTGCCTGGCGACCAGATAGCAGAGACGAGGCCATAGTAGTAAAGTACTCATTCAGTGAATTAGCTGTGTTTTGTTTGTCCTTAACCTCCTTTCTGTTGATCACCAGTTTTTCAATTTCACCGAAATTGTTCTTACCCGGAATGACCTTACGGAGCGTATTCCAAAAAACGTTACGCCCAGCACGAGTTTCCTTCAACTTAGTGTAAAAATGTATCTTTCTCGCTTTTCTGTTCATGCTGGTCACGAGATTTCGTAATTGCCTATATTGGGTCCAGTCTTCTGGTAATCTATATAGTTTAGCTCACTTGTGAACCCGTTCACGTGATCTCATTATTCTCAGTACATTGCTGTCAAGCCATGGATGCGTTACAGACCTTATCCGTTTTCGTTTTAAAGGGGAATGACGATCAATTACTATTCTCAAAAGTGACTCCCAGGTACTACACAGTGTCATCAACATTTTCAAAGGAATCTATTATGCTCCAAGGAGCTGTTTCCAGGTCGGCCAGAAAACCATCAATTGCGTCCTCGGACCAAGAGCGGGTAGTTATTAAACGATTTTTGGTGTGTAGAGCGCTGGATACATTCATGACACCATATATAGGGTAATGATCGCTCAAAGTGATACCAAGGGTCCCAACATCCTTGAACTGGGCATGCGTTTGGTCTGTGGGTTGAATCCAGAACATTGCAGTTCATGTCGCCTAGAATAATCACCTCGAAATTTTCGCACGTAAAATAACACATGACATCATCTAAATAGTCAAACACCTCAAGGGATTCATCTGGAGCTCTGTAAACACACGAAACCAGATATTTTGTCTCGCGTAGTATAGTATATACATGTACTAGCTAACCCTAACTTCTGTGCCCTGCTGAAAACTTTTAGCGTCCTTATCAATAAAGTTGCTGTTTTTGGCACCTTGTCTTTTGCAGGATGGCTCGTTCAATAATAATAATGATAATGATAATGATAATAATAATAATAATAATAATAATAATAATAATAATAATAATAATTTGCACAGTTTTCATGACGAGATGATCAACTGCGCATGACAACAATGCATAGAATAAAAATAACTAAATGATAAATAAGAATTACATCATGCGTTGTGTAAAATATTAAAAAGCCTAGCTAAGATTTTGAAGTCCATTCTCGTGGTCACAGGAAGCCAATGTAATTGTAGTAATACTTATTTTTAATTGTGATCCGAGCAGCAGAATTCGTATTGCCCTAAAGGTTAGTAAGTTGACGCTTTTACAGAAATTGCTATTTCTCTTCTAATAGCTCTTTTTTCATGCGGTTTTTGCATAGCACAAATCTACGATAGTTAAGCTTTCCATCCATACTAATTAGGCTATTATACGACTTGTAATTCCTATTTTTGGGCCTTCGAAAGTTTTCCCAAACAATTGGCCATTTTTTAAAAATTTCCCTTAGTCCCCCCTTTGCTGTTTTGCGAAAAATCCTCATTTTGCACGCTTTTACAGAAATTGCTATTTCTCTTCTAATAGCTCTTTTTTCACAGGAAGCCAATGTAATTGTAGTAATAGTGGAGAGATACGATTAAATTTCTTAGTTTTAATTGTGATCCGAGCAGCAGAATTCGTAATGCCCTAAAGGTTAGTAAGTTCTTTCTTTGGAAGACCAAAGAGGAGGCTCTTCCAGAAATCAAGTGTGGAAGTCACAAAGGCGTGTACTAATTTCTCACAGGTAGTGTGGTCAAGGTAGTTCCTAATCCTACCAATATTACGTATCGCCAAGGAAACAAGTGTACACGGCATGTTATTTTTTGTCCAGAATAACCCCAAGGTTGCACACTTCAGACTCTAATCTAATAGACTGGGCCTCCGATGTCGATGGCAATGATTTGGTCGATGTAGGAACACTTTGAAGAAAAGTGAATGAGTTTGGTCTTGTCGATCACACTTAGCACTACAGACCTGTTTAAGATATATTTCTGTCCGTGCTTTTCTTAATTCCAGCTGCTGACATGTGGTCACGCTTTTTGTTTCCTTTGACAGGAGTGATTCTGGATCTCAGCTATTAGTTTGTTCCTGGGATGGAACAGTGGCTTATGCAGATTTTACAACTGAGGAACTTGGCAGACCAATGTCTGAAGAAGAAAAAGTATGAATGATGCTCAAGTGATTGTTAATGTTAAATCTAAATGCACACAAAAAATACCCTAAATAAAGGTTTTGGGATTGACTCAGTATGCTGACCTTCGACCGATGTGTCGTCATTTTAATTCCTGGATTTGGTGTCACAAAAGGTTGAGTCTGCTGGGGGTTCATTAAGGGTCAAGCACCGGGCAAATTTACCGGCTGTGCACACTCCTTTGCTAGGACTTTGACCGGCTGTTGTCATCTTTTCTGCTAACGCTATTATATTAAAAGCATCAAAAATTTCCAGCTGGCAAATGCTGATGATCTCTTGAGCAAAATCTGAAGTCCTCTTCTTTGCTTCAAGACGTCTTCCTCTGGGCACTCTGAGACTGTCCTTAGTGTTTCTTTATAAACTTTTAAAATGTGATTTAATTTCATTTGTACCCAGCCCAACTAGAAGAGGGCTATTGTTCCAAGCTAATATAAATTCAAGACGTAAAGAAAGTTATAATATGGCCGGTACGGCCCCGCGCGCGCTTTTGTCGTAAAACTATTGGGAAAATCCCCGTATGGTTGCATGGCCGTACGCATTAGCGCAAGCAGGACCGGAAAAAGCCGTACAGCCCTACTAGGAACACGTGCTGCTCCGTGCGATGCAGTTTTAGAGCCATAAAAGCAAATGTAAACAACATATTAGTTAAAATTTTCTTTGCAAATTTTTGAAAGTTATTTGGGCCAAACTACGTATTCTGAGTGCTTATGAATAGTGTTAAGAGCCCATATGATGAAAAGCTTATTGCTGGGTCATGGTGCACGGACCTACGCCATAATCTCGGACCAAATATTTTCCCGTCCGGCCCTCACAATCAGTCAATAAGTACATATTATTGTTAGAGAATTAGATCTTTTACTGGAAATAGTGTATTGAAACATAGAACGTTTCAAAACACTATTTCCAGTAAAAGATTTA
>OX421449.1:36371547-36386547 GCA_949126865.1 Montipora capitata | reverse complement strand
GATCCAATGTGAACCTGAACTATAAATAAGGAGAATAATAAGAAGGAAATTGGAGGCTATAGGCCATCACATCTGTCGAGAAGTGCAAAATACATATTCATCGGCAAAAATCTACAAAATATCTTTTTAGTGCAAGAACCCAATGATTACATTGTAGTCCCTCTAAAACCAACAAAATGGCATTCATATTGAAATTATTAAATACCGTTACAGTAAGGTTTGTCCCTTATTGTCATTATTCAGGCAGAAGTTCAAGTGGTTCAAGCGCTGTAAGTACCGCAAACGTTCCCTCTTTATCTATTTTCTAAGATTTAAAAAATGAAAGGAGGAGTTTGACAACTTAAGTTTGCTGTTTGAAAGCGCCTTCACAATCTTGCTACTTTTTACGGACTGTTCACACCATTCGTTAGGCCCCAATTCTTCTCAAAATAATCAAATCCATTCTCACAATACTAGAAATTTCAATGCCCTCCGTCCACCCGATTCTTAGTTTTCACATGACGTCACCGCGGCCATATTGGTTCGCTAAACAATGAAACGTTAGACATCTTTTAGTCTCAAACCAATCCTATATACCGGAAATGAACTCCTCTTAACCCTTTCACCGCCGAGGGCTTCCCCATTGACGGGTAAGGCATTATTTATGGTGGTGAAAGGGTTAAGGAGTCTTTTTTTGCTATGTTAGGGAATACATGAAATACTTAGGGCGTGATCATGACCGCTGACCCTACTCTGTTTTTTTCAAAGGAAACTACTTGAAATCCTTGACAAAAAAGAAATCAACTGTATTTCCTCACGATACTTAAATAAATCTCAAAGTTAAGCTTATAAGTAGTTCTGAATAAGGTGAATTACTTTAGTTCTTGGTCTCCCTGAGTTTCGAGTTTTTAACCTGTAGCTCTTCTTCAGGGAAGCGGAGTCGTTCATAACCGTTCTATTGTAGTTGCTTTATGGTTGCCTCCCTCCATTTGTCTGTAACCTTCCTTAAGTTACTTTGTTTCTGGTTATTCATTAATAGTTTTTGGGAAAAATAATGTAAACACTAAACAAATAATGAATGATTTATGATTTGTCGACAGAACAAACAGCGCGAAGACAGAGCAGATCAAGAGGAAACTTCTGATGCTTCGTTACATGGCAGACATATTGTAGCAATTCCTTATCCAGTTCCGCAGAAGACCTTAACAGTTCAGGTAATTAAGTTCTCTCTGCTCTAAAATGTCGCTTCACTTTTAGCCTTGTTTGCATCACTGATAAATATTATATCAATCAGTTATGACTTGTGGATGGTCGAGAAAAATCGGGTGGTTCTATAGGTCGAACCTATAACCCTTCGATTCCTAGAAATTATTGATAAATGAAACAAATAAGCATTCACTACACCCAGAAACCCATAAGGGTTGAAACGTGTAACGGCCCCTTGTGTGCTGGGAAACAAGCTTCTGAATATTGAATTTGCTAAGTACCATATTTGGAACAACAAGAGAGAAACATTCAACCAATCAGTTCGCAAGAACACCGTGACGCAATACCACCAATGTTCTCGCGCGAAATTAACTGGAGCGATGGTTTTCCAAATAAGGTACTTAGCACTAAATATTCGGAAGCTGTGAACGCGCGTTACACGTTTCAACCCTTATGGGTTCGTGCTATACCTTTATAGCACTCTTAGGTTAACTCGAATGAGAGTAAGCTATTCAGAGCTTTTCTGTGGAATGGATCTTAACCAGCAAGAGGCCAAACCGACGCCCTCTTGATTACTTATTACTTACTTGATTGGTCAGTACGTTGTTCCTGTTGTCACCGGGCATTGGCTGAATTATTGGGTCAGTACACAGCTGTTGATGTGGCTCAATGGACTGGATGAGATGTGAAAGGAGCAGTGTCGCGGTATTTAAGCCCGCCGTATTCGAAGTTTTCAAAATCTACTTTATCAACAAAAGTAACTTTTCGTGTCATTACCAATATCCATAATTTCGCGTTGGAAGACATTTTTTTGTCGTCTGAAGCTGAGGATGAAGACAATAAAAAATGGATGGTAATTTGCAAATGTAATCACATGATTTCGAGTGTTATTTGGAATAAATGAGTACGAGAGGGGAACAAAATTGAGACAGTGCATTTTGAAACGTTGATATGAAGATGTCGTCCAAAAGAAATACCGAGAAAGCATACGCTTGATATAAAATACTGTACTGTCGATGTTACGAGTGCTCGGTTTTCACTTAAAACAGTGGAACAACCGTTACCCTGGTCCGTTCATAATAGAACCTAACCGTGGACACAATGAAGCTTCGTCAAAAGTGAAATTAAAGGTTCTAAAGAGTTGTGGATATGTAATATTGTTTTTTTCCGTTTTGCTTTATCCCGTTTCAAGTCTAATAGCTAAAGCACATACCTCTTTTGCCGCGTTCGCGCTTTTTTTCGTTTACACTTTTTTTTACTCGCTGCAGATAAAAGGTTCTGGTGGTGAGGCGGCTCTTACATTGGACTTAGACAACAACTTGGCCAGCCAAGGTATTTATTGACTTGCACAACCAACAAGTCTTCTAACGAGCTCAAGCTTTAGCCATTAATTAGCTATGTGATAATTTCATAGAAGACCTAAGAACACCGTGGTAGCCGCTGACCAGTTGACTCTGCTGGTAGGACAAACAAAGCTCAATATTGTCTGCGCATGCGCGAGACTTAAGCGCCGAAATTCGATTTTGTGGTTTATACGTGTTGATTTTCTGTTCTGTTTTATCGACGTCTTGTTTGTCTGGTTTGTGCCAAGAAATGGACCTTAGAACTCAATGTACAGGAATAATAAGAAGCAGCACATGGCATGTAACTTTGGGGGCTAATTTTTTTAGGAAAACAATTTTTCCCATCGTTCGCCAGGCCTTAATGTTTCGAGATACTTATTTCTTTCCTCCAAATTCTAAGCAATTTCCTTATTTTTTTAAACAACCACCTTATTTTTTAGTTTAAGTACCAAAAAAAATTACCCGCGAATCGCAGCCATTTCAAACGTTCCCATTCGCGTAGCTGTAATTTATTCAGCTCTGTTAGTAGGACGTTACAGTACTGTGTGAGTAGTCTGGGATTCCAACCTCAACCGGATCAATTGTGTGCCGTGAGATCTTCAAATTACAAGTGTGGTCTTTATGGACAAACTTGATAACCAGAAGGTCTTCCCTCAAAATACTCCTCTTTAAACTTTGAGGGGCATTGAATAACCCCATCAAACACTGTCCCTTCTCCCCATCAACAGGTCTGGGCCATTCCACAGTGTTGTGGGGAGAATTTGGTTTTATTTACTTGGAAATACGGTTAACAATTGCTGTAGCACTATTTTATCAAAGAACAAGGTTATGGTAATGTAACCACGGGCCGTCCAACACCTACAGTTGTTTTTAGCTTGATGAGAGCTTTTAGCTGAAGTTCATGTGAATGCTACCATCCAAAAAGGTATAAAAGTTAGTTTCATTTATTGCTACTTGTTGTTAGGACCCAGAGTGCATGTTTTAAAGTGTTCTACTGCTGGCAAGCTTCTGTGGGAGACCGTGCTAATGAGCCCTGGTATCGCATTGGCTGGAAATCGGTGAGTGAAAGACTTTGTGAAGATCGTATTCGATTTCTTTCTGCCAATTTACTTTCGGGCAAATAAACCAGATTTTAATATTTATAACGTAAATCTGCTGAATTTGCTTTTTAATGTTTATAACATAGAGGGTAAAATTTCGAAATGCTGATTGGCTGAGACAGAGGGCATTTTCATTAATTAATTCATTAATTGGTAATAGGCAATATTCGTAGTCTCAGTATTGGACTGGAACTAGCTTGCAATGGAGGCTAATGCGGGGGAATATATTAAAAATTATTTGCATTTGAAACGTTTTCCCCGCATTAGCCTCCATTGCAAGCTAGTTCCAGTCCAATACTGAGTATATGAATATGGTCTATTGCCCCAAGCAAAATTACTTTCATTATTTTCATATAGTAAATGTTTTTGGCAGGGCTGATTTCATTGCTTTGAGCGTTTTTGGTACAAATAAAATTTCATTCAGTTGATTCGTGTGTTTAACAGTTCATTGACACTAACTGAACACCGAAATTCTTCCTACAAAATTGCACAAACAGTGTGCGTTTTTGACCTTCTTAATAAAAGAAAATTTTGCCATTTATATTATAAACAAGTAATCGTATATATGTTCCTCGTAATATTAAGGATTAATATCACTTGTATTTTCAATTTTTTACAGAAATTAGCCACTATAAAAAAAACCATAATGCTCTTTGTCCCTCCAGGAATTTGCATAAGCATTGTTTTTATTTTAAAAGATGCTTATGCAAGATCTTGTGGGTGAGGCTAAATCGCGTGGGTGGGTCGTGGGGTGGTGGGTCGTGGGTCGTGGGTCGTGTTTGTTTGAAGATAAAAAAAAAAAATATATATATATATATATATATATATATATATATATATATATATATATATATATATATATATATATATATATATATATATATATATATATATATTAGCTCCCTCAGTGCGCGGTCCAAATTTGCAAGTGCCCTAAGAGTTAGGGTTAGGGTTAAAAGTATATGTATACATGACGTGTATAGGATCTCGGACCCACGGCTCACGACCCACCCACCGACGCCGATTAGACACTCTCGATTTTGTAGGGACAAGCAAAGAGTATTATTTTCATAGTGGCTAATTGCCCAAGCCGCTTTCTGCAACTTTAAAAGTACGCAGGATATTAATCCTTAATTGTACTCGACCCCATGCGATTACCTACTCTAATTATTGCCGGGGTTTTTTGTCTTTTTTTTTAGTCAAGTGATATGCGTTGCCTCTGAGAACAGAAGCATTAACTTGTTTTCATCCACCGGACGAAAGTAAGTCATTTTCTCTTCTTCTCTCTCAACGCCCAACACCGGTTTTTCCTCAGTCTAGGGGAGTGTGTAAACCACAAGACTGAGGAATTTAATACATAATCGGAATTTCTAACAGAATTGGACGCAGTGACAACAGTTAATGACAACGCAACGAGTTTAAGTTCTAACATGGCGGTCGTTCGTGCAGTTGAGCACATTTTTCATTTTTCTCTACGCATGCGCCGAACGCACACCGCAGGTTAATAGTATCGCAGCGAGTCTAGCTAGTCACCAGATTCCACAAGGAGTATTTGTTTACAATTTTTGCCTCATTAGCACAAGGCTATCTTTTTGTAATCAAGCAGCCGAGAATAAAGTACTGAAGTTCATTTTACCGTTGTGTGCTTAGTTACCTGACCTATGAATTAAATTGAGGCTGGAGTTGACCTTATTTTGATAGAAACCTTTTTTCTTTTCTTGTGTAAATTCCTACTAAATAGCATGACAACAATATCATTAACATAAGAAAAGGGGAAAGGTCTGTATCATAACACGGTCAACACCAGCTTCACTTTCATTTGAAGGCCAGGTAACTAAGCACACAAGTGTAAAGAGGTCTATAGAAAGGACATTGCATAATGAACTATCTGCGAAAATTTGTACGAGATACAACAGACAATCTCTGAGCAATGATGCTTTTAGTGAAAAATTTGAAATTTTACGAGGAATGTATGGGATCATTAGCGCTTTTGGAACCCAAAAATTTAGCAGTTTTTGAGTGGCCAATAAAAGGCTCGTTATCAAGTCTAAAAGGCTTCAAATTGGAGATTTTCACTTTCTTTTTTTCTTCAGATTTTGAAAGTGTGTTTGCTTAACACTTGACTGGCAAAATTTTGAGCTTTGAGTTTTATCCAAAGGCCGTTTACTTTTGTGTGTAATTGTTGGATTTCACGGTCCGCCAATGGTCACGTCCAAAACTGACCGATTGGACCTCAGTGGGTTGGATCCAGGGAAAAGTCACGTCAAAGGCTCGCTAGCTTAAAATTTCAGCGTGTGAATGCAGCTTGTTATATATGCAAAACGCGAGTTTAAAAGTCTGAAAGCCCAAAACTACCGTGCTGCTTATCAATTCTGCGGCGTACACACGCATTGCATTCTTAAACTAGTGAGTCTTTGACTCATTTTCTCCTCGACCTCGCTCTCTCAAGAACTTAAAGTTAGTAATGGCGGACCAGTAAATAGGAAAATTCCAGTTAAAATAAACAGTTGTATTTTTGAAATCAATACTTAAAACTTTGGTCGCTTAGAGTTTAGTTAACATAGTTTTGAAATCCAAAGAAAAATAAGAATTGATTTTTTTGGCCACAGGGGCACTTTAACTGAGTTCAACAAGTTCTTTTACCTTTTGAAATCAATTTGTAAATAACATGATACCTTCTGCGAGCAAACTCTTACATATGTTAATGAAACAAAATGTCAACATCACCAAATACTACCCTATATACATGTATACTCGTCTGGCTTTTACAGGCTGCTGCCTTCCATGGTTCTGGACTCGCCAGCTTCCATCTTACAGTGCAGTCGCCATTACGTCATGGTTGTAACCTCTGCCGGAGGCGTATACATATGGTGAGTTTGACACTACACAGTATTTAGTTATTTCATAACGTTGAAAAGTAAGTGCACATCGCCATTGTCTTTTCTTTTTCTCAGGGATACCAAGAGAGTAACAGCTGTGCTAAAGAACGAACCGGTCCTTCCTCTCTTATCGGGTAAATCTTGCGACAACTTTAAAGCCTGGTTTTCAATAGCGACGCAAGCACAACAAGCACAAGCATAGGTAGCTTATGCGCGTGAAAACGAACGTTGACATAAGCATCAAAATCAACCACGGCATCCGCCATTTTGTTCAAATGCTGAGACGCTGGGAATCTGGAACGAGTGCTTTATTTGGCCGAATTTCCTTGTTCTTATGCTGCGTTTCGTGTTCACCCGACCCAAGCATAAGCACAAGCACAAGGAAAAGGAAATATTTTGATGCTTGTGCGCATGCTTGCGTTAATCCCGTTTTCACAGTGAAATAAGCGCTCTTATGCTTACGCTTGTGATTGCGTCGCTAGTGATTGCGTCGCTAGTGAAAACCAGGCTTTACACCGCTGCCGGTGTTTTTATAGTAAAATCATACGTTATGTAGACTGATAAGGGGAAAAAGTACAGGCATCATAGAAAACTGCCCTGGCTTAGTGACAATGAGAGCAGTGACCTTTCGAAATTTGTCTCGGTATAAATGACTTACAGTTTGGATAAAATTACATTCTGCAGGCCCTGATGTCACAATTACACGAGCCTCGATATCAGAACCTGGATTTCCAATAATCACTCTCTCCAATCACTCCTCGTACTCCTACGACACATCCGTAGGGGCCTGGTAAGCCTGTTGCATGTTGCCAAGCAAAAAGGTTTCGTTAAATTTATCTGTTGAGTTCTCTTAACCAAATGACGATTTTCGCTGCTTTCACGCCTTAGCTTTTCATTAAAATCTGATATAGTTGTTTCCTTAGGTTGCAGTTAATTCAAGCTGATGATCTGTTGGCAATAAACTCGGATCACCAATCCGTTACACCTTCCCAAGATCTCTTGCAGGCCCAGGGCCCACTCTCTCAGCTGCAAGGGCAGAGTTCAAGGTGAGCTATTCGGAATGCTTTCAAAGTACTTATGACCATCAGAAATAAATGAAAATTGTAATTGGAAGGCGGAATATATGGTAAATGAAGCATGCTTCTATTTCACTACTTCTTGAAAACTGCTTATCTGGCGCACTCTTTTTAAAATGAAACTTGACAGCGGCAGTAGACCTCTTTAGCTTGTACATTTTGTTTTCCCATTTCAGACCACGTGATGTTACTCCAGGGAAAACTTTCTTTCAAATGTCGTCCTATGCACGTGAATATGTACGCATAACTTATGAAAAAACAAAAGGAAAATTCTCTTGAGAACATCACGTGGTCTGAAATGGGAAAACAAAACGTACAAGCTAAAGAGGTCTATTCCTTATCTTCTACACTGTGCTGGCATGTTGCATTCAGTAAAAGATAACAATATTAAATCGAGTTACTAAGGCCGCGTTTACATGAGAGGAGGGATAAGTTTCATCGCGGGATGAAATTCATTCTTGTTTACTTGAGGCGCTTTTGGTCAGCAGTTGATACAAAGGCAATCCTGAAAAACGCATAAAAGAAGTGTTTACTTCCTCTTTTTGGCTGAACTCTTGGCGGTAAAGATGAGACGATGGAATATGCGCAGAATATCCTATCGACGCTAGCCAATTGCATTGTGGCTCAGAAAAATGTGGTCGCGGTCAGGGATGAAAAATTGTATCGTGTTTACATGCATTTTACACCCCGGGATGAAATTTCATCCCAGTGCTGAGGACCAATCTTTTCCCTGGCAATCCCGACTACTTAAAGGTACTGTTTCCTTTGCGAGTTTTTTCCATGGAATTTTTCTTTTTTATGGCAGATACGGGCGCCAGTCCACAAGACTTTTCCGCTCTAATCATGGCAGACAACAATCCGCTACAGCAGTTCATTTGGAGGTGAGACGAACGCAGAACGCGGTGAATGTGCATTAGGTTCTTTTTCTTTAGGGGGTGACCGAAAGACTAAGGGTTCGATGTTGTTGCTGCACTGGTATTTGAACAATTCCCTTGAAATTAGGGAGGTTGACTAGCAGTAGAGTTATTTTCATAGAGTTATGTCGTAGAGTTAGAGTTAAGTTTCCAAAATCCTGAATTTAGAAATACAGAAATACAAAAAGTATACTAAACATGCATAAAAGCTAACCTTAGGCCTAATTAGGCCTAAACAAATGTTTAACTTTTATGAATGTTGGCTTCCAAAATTTTGAATTCAGGATTTTGGAAACTTAACTCTAACTCTACGACATAACTCTATGAAAATAACTCTAAAAATAGCTGTCCCCGAAATTAGGCCCCAGTAAATCCATTGCTAGCTCTCTTAATTCCCTGGAGATAACAGGATGAGCTAAACAGATCCAGGGAGACACCCAATAAAACTAAAACACACCCAGTGGTTGTTATTTTATGTGGACAAACTGGATAAACAGAGCCAAGTGTTGTTCTTCAGTTAAAAGCCACTCATATGAGGATTTACTTAGGCCGAAAGAATGTGGACTTCTTCGATGATGGTGCAATCGAGCAAGCCGGTGGGTGAAACAACAACATCAAATTCGTTTGGGCTTAGTGTAGTGCGTTGAAGTCCTTTAAAAGCCCTGGAATTTAATTTTGAACTTAAATGGCGCTTGAAAAGCTCATGAAAAAAAGAATTTCATGGGAAACTGCTTGAAAAGTCCTTGAATTTTTGCTTGGGTGAAAATTGTTGAGACTGCATCATGCTAATTTAAAGAGACATTTCAAAAATTGAGCCCAAATTTGACGACTGGGGAAAGATTAGATGCAAAAATTAAAATGCCTGTGTGTGCACTTGGAGGATGTGGAAAAGAATATCGAGGTAGGCTTTTTCAGCAAAGAAAACACTGAAACACGATGTATGACAGAAATCTTACAACCCAATTTCTGGTGCTTGAAAACTCATTAAATACTCCAAAATCCAGAACGAAACCTTATCTGATTACAGGCTTCAAGACTCCTAAGAGCCTTATTAAACTGTTTCTGTCTGTAAGTAATAACTAGTCTCCAAACGAGATAGGATAGAAGATCCGTAGCCTCCACAGGTGGTAAACAATCCGGTTCCAAACGTTTTCTCAGGAGTAACACGGGATCAATCTGAATCGCTGCAATTTTTCCCTCGTAGCACTTTTTGACTTGCTGGTCCAGCTTCTTAGTCCAGAACATGTAGCTTCACCCCATTTGGCTTCACTTTTCGAATAATCCATTTTACAAAGGCTTCATTTGGAGATATGGAATTAATTATGCAGTCCGCTGGTGGTACACCGGCCAATATATTATTATTATTATTATTATTATTATTATTATTATTATTATTATTATTATATAAGTAATGTTAATATTAATATTCTACACTCTGGATAGCGACTTATCTATCCACTGGATAGAGTTATCCAGCCCTTGAACAACATTAGGGCCGTTTATACGAGAGAAAGTAAGCCGCGGCTTACATTAGACGCGAACACCCCGTTTAAATGGTACAAAATCGAAGTTCACGGCTTACTCCATCCGCAGCTAGCTCAAGCCGCGGCTTATCCTGGCCTAGGGGTTTTGGGCTTTGCTTATCTTGACCGCGGCTTACCTTGGAACTTGAAAGTGTTCGTATAGATGCACTCAAGCGTTGTACGCGGCTTGCTCAAGCCGTGAACGGCTCCTGCGCATGCACTTGTTTTGTTTGTCTATTCGCCTGAGAAAAATGGCGAGCGCGAGCAACGCATCACGTACTACTAAAGAAAAAGATTCAGTGAATAAGCGAATGTGGAGTGCCTCGAAAGAGAAACAGCTTCTCACTACAGTGAACCTCACCTTACAGCCACCTCAATAATACGGTCACCTCGTTATTGCGGCCACTTTTTTTGGCCCGGCAAAACGGCCATACATTGTCTTATAGAAAAACCTTGTTAATGCGGTCACCCGTTAATACGGCCACTCGCGCGTAATTAAGTAAACCAAAACGCCTGTGACATGTCAATCTCATTGACTTTGTTATCTATCACTGTAATCAAACTGCCGATTTACTTTACAATTTACTGTCAGCAACACTCCTCCCTGTTTTCATTACAAACATGATCTTGACGCTACTGTAACATCCAATCAGGCAAATCGTGATGGGATTAAGTCATTGTGCTTTCATCAAAAACACGACTGATACTAAAATCTTTCGATTAGGTAATTACGGCGGCTTGTGTTTTTTGGAAGCATTGTAAGCTGGGCCTGTTCTTGTTTTGATTTTAGGCTCAGAACGTACAGTACACGTAACAATGTTAAGCGTTTTACCAACTGAGCGAAGTTTTAAGTATTTTATACAAATTATTACTGTACTTACATTCCTGTTATTTATTAAAGAGACAAGTTGTTCTGGAAGTGCAAATGCGATATTTGTCATTACAGCCCTTTAGTCATGAATTTCACCCTACCCCGGTAATACGGCCACCCCGTTAATACGGCCAATTGTTTTAGGCCCGTTGATGACCGTATTAACGGGGTTCAACTGTATTTGTAGTGGTATTGAAATTGCTAAGGTACTTGATAATTGCGTCACTTCAGCCAGTGTACGTTCTGCACAGCACACCGCAAGTGTTCGTTTACGACTTTACTGGATTTATACTGGATTACATGTAAAACTTTACTTTAATAATTTTTCTTCGCTTGTTTGGTTACTCGAGCCACTTATCTTTTAATGGCGCAAATCTTGCCTCACGATTAATTAAAGACAACGAAGCATCGAAATAAATTACGTCATCATTGGACCAGTTGGCCGCGAACTTAGCCGCGAACCATTTATACGAGGATTTCGCGTCTTATGAAAGCGGCACCCGTATAAATGGCTCAGTTCGTGTCTTAAAAAAGCCACGACCAGTGTAAGCCGCGGCTAATTTTCCCTCGTATAAACGGCCCTATTATGGTCTAGATTGAACGAGATTTGAACCCATAACGTCCGTGCGATTGCGCTGCACTTGCGCTCTACCAACTGAGTTATCAAGCCAGCTGGGAGATGGGCATTTGCAAGTTCAATTTGTATCCCGTTAGAGGGGAGGGACATGAATTTAGAATATATATGTCATATATTTGAACTGCGGTTGATCTTTTATTCATGATTTAATGTATAATGTATGACAAATTCGCGAGTGAAAACCACGCCTTTTTTAAAAACCCATTGACTCCCTGGAATGAGACTCGATAGATTTTACTCTGTCTGATGCCAGACGATTTTATTCGTCAGTGGGGGGTGGGGGGGAGGATGGTTCATGAGTCAATGGGTTAACAACCTGTACATCCATTAACAAGGACGTGAAATTTATGGTTATGTGGAGGACTCGAGCAGCCGGTGATAAATACTGAATTTTCTCTCGAAACTTACATACCGTACATGCCTGTTGAATTCCTAGTCAGTTTCTACTTAATTTGCTGCCAGAAAAACTTGGAGTAATCTGGAAATAGTCTAGCCGTCATCGTTGTTTTTTGCTGAAGCGCTGTAGTCAATGTGGAAAACGAGTCCTTGCTGTGAGTCTTTGCACCTTTTTGGGAGACGTTGTCTTGTCAGTCTTGCTATAGTACCTCATTGGGATGCCAATCCAGTAATTTCAAGTTGTAAGCCAGTTATTTCTGTTTTTCTTTTTTCTAAAAGAACCAGTTATCATCTAGCGTGGCGCTTGGTTCTGCGAAAGAATACTTCTTTTGGCTGACTACCTATGTACGCTACCTCTCTCAAGCGGGTAAGTATTTCTTATCGTCAGACAAAAAGAGGGAGAAAGAAAATAACAACAAAAACAGAACCTTTGTTATAGTTTCTGCGGGATTTAGTATTGTTGCTAATTCAGTGGGGCACAACATAAAGTATAAATAACTAGTTCCAATATATATACGTCGGTGAAGCAGTTCCCTAAAATATATAAACTATCTTCTAGTAGTAATCTTGGATTATTGAAGTGAGTTCGAGGGTCGCTTTGGAAGCAAAGGAGAAGGGTAAGGAACGAAACAATCTTACAGGACCGAAGTTTGAGGATACGAGCATTCTTTAGATGGTTTCAATAAGCGCCGATTACTGTGACTCATGTGACAGGATTTAAATACTTTGCCCTTTGCTAGACTTAGAATCATGAGTAAGTGTGATCTGTTTGATTTAAGAAGGTAAATTGCGTTAAAACTAAGTACGCATCGTTTCTGAGGAAACGATACAATAGCCCCCTGAGAGGACATGTTGTAACTAGTAAAATACTACACCTAGAAAGATGGAAGAAAAGAAAAGGAATCGAGTAACATTGGCATCGAGGCTGACATGTTGATCATTTCCGAGTTCACTTCAACTTCTTTTACACTGCAAGTTAAAGCGCGAATTTTTGTGGTTATCGTTTCTTCTTTTCGTGTACATTATCATACACGAGAAAGACTTACACCAAATTCAGCGCGACAGTGGTTGATACTAACTGTGCTCGTTTTTAACTTCCTTTGAGGTGCTTTCACGACAAACGTTCACTGAAGTTAATCACTTTCGGGCGGGGTTGACAACTATCGAGATATACGTTTAACGTGTGATTGCCTTTCTAATCGGTCTCGCAATGTCCGTATCCATGGTAAAAACCGCGGCTGCAGCCTGGGACTGAATACCAGACCCCTCGTGAAGCTTTGTTGAATCAAATGTTGATGATATGTTGAAACCGTTTGCGCACCCAAGCAGTCAACATCGTTCATCAAAATCGAACGGATGTTGAATCAATTGTAGGAGCCGTTTGCCCGAGCCTTAAGATAGGCTTAGATGGATACAGTTATTGTCCAGTAAGCTTTTTAGATCTCTTCTTCTTATATATTTGATAAAAAATAATCATTTTTTTTATTTTTCGGTCTACAGGATTTGAGGCTCGATTGCGCGAAGTTTGTGAGGAATTACTTGGGCCACCACACAGGTATAAGCGGTAATTAAAACGTTAACAGTCAGTTGCATAGTTTAATGCAACAGTAAAGAGAGTTATCGTTGCGTTCACCGCAATCCTGAGGCTCTTGCTGGTCACAAAAGCACGAAAATTCTCCGGCTTCCTCTAACGTTTCTCTCTGTTTTGGAAAGTTACTCTTTATCTCGAGGAAACAGGCAAGAAATAAGTTTCTTTCAAACAAGTTTAAAACAAGTTTGTTTTTTGTACAACGAAGATTTCAACCTGAGGTTAAACAAGTTGTTGGTCGTGACGTCATCAGATTCGTTCAGATTTCAGTTTACAAATGTACTTCCGCACCATTTTCTTGTACAGAAGCATTGGACATCAGGACAAGACTTCCGGCTGGAATCCCTCTATTCTGGTAAGACAACAATTATTAAATTTGGAAAGTAGCCCTTTTTTATTGTAGGGAGACAATGTGACCGGTGGGTCAGCGCGGAGGAGGCTCTTATAAGTGTTTACGTGTATTCTGTATTATTTCAAACTCTAACAAGGAGAGCTCCTCAAACTCCACCTCCAACCCGCCATGACTAACCTTGAATATCAAAGTACTACTCGATGACGAGCATAATCTATTCGTTACCTTTTCAGGGATACCAAAAAAGAAGTCTATTACGCCAACTTTTGCCTCATATAGGTAGGATTTTTGTTATTTTACGTCAGTATTTTCACGGCTTTAGGTGGTTCAAGATTTTGTGTTGCAATGAAATTTCTTCCCATCTAGCTTTGATTTTTTTTTGTCCGGTCTAATGCTGTATGTATAGGCCTATGGGTGAGTGGCATAAGATAAGTGGCAAGTAGTAAAGAAGTTAAAAAGGTGCAAATACATAGTAACAAAGAACGAAATGATATATGAAGTGAATCACATACTGCACTGCGGATATGAAATCAAGTAAAGCTATGGTCCTCGCAGCTATGGTCGCAATTTTTGCCTCTGGTGGCTTCATAGCTCAGTTGGTTAGAGCGTCGCACCGGTATCGCGAGGTCACGGGTTCAAACCACGTTGAAGTCCTGAATTTTTCCGGCTTCTCTACGCAATTGCTAGAATTGCGTCCATAACTGCGGGGATCATAGCTTTACTTGACATATTAACAAGCTAACGAATTTATCTTGAAAATTGAGGTTTCTATCATTACAGACAGGACTGCAAGAGTGAATCAGATAAAGGTGTTGATTATGCCATTGGTGGGCTCCCCAGCACAGTCACAAATGAGTCTGTTTTTAGAATACTCGTTCCCACGTAAATCAGTTGTCATGTCCCTGAAAAAAACGTGGCAGAAACAGACACGCGTGTCATGGCTTCTTCTGATTGGTTAAAATTGGCGGCCCTATGTTTGTTTCGCGCGCAAAGTGTATCTAAAAATAAATCCATTTGTGACTGCTGGGACAAGGCCGCAAAGTGATAACAGATCAACACTATTATCTAATTCAATCTTGAGAACTGTCATCGTATTTCCGACTGAAAATACTTCTGCGCCAACATGTAGGTGTCCT
>OX421449.1:36346547-36366547 GCA_949126865.1 Montipora capitata | reverse complement strand
TTTCCGGAATGGTAAGGGCAGGAGAAAAGATAGAATACTGTAGTGTGGATCACTTGCGCTGTCATTGTTATTTCGCTTCGTGTATTGAAACTCTCGAGAAATAAAGATAGAAATGTGAACGCAAACTCTCTGAACGGTGAGAAGCCTGTCAAGGAATATTAACCATTAATGTCACTGTCCCTTGGTATCAACATACATAATTCGCTTTTAAACACATAACGCAAGGCGCAATGGAACTAGACAACAGACGTATTGGGGTTTTTTGAGAGAAACACTGCCTTGCGGCTGGTTAGAAAGATCTCTCTAGCACTACGAGCTGAGTGGATCGGACAAGAGTATTGGCTAGTGAGCAATGTACAAAGGCAACGAGCCAACAAGCTTGGGGGAAGTCGCTGCGCAGACTTAAACCACACCACGCAGGAGCGACCCAATTTTAATGACGGCAAAAGGGATAAATACAACCCATCTCCAGAGGGAGGGAGGGGGAGAACTTTGACAAATTGCAAACAGCTAGTTGATTTACTATAGAAGACAAACTGCCAAGTGAAACTTGGACGACTTACTGAGGCTTTTATAGCTAGACCCTGTCTATTAAAATAGCCAGTTGCACAGGTTCTACCATGTAGCAGGTAAGCATTACACTGTGCTCTTTAGCACTAATGACAGATTTGGCCAATGCAGGTGTACGTTATAATCTGAGATCTTGGAACAAAGTCTTCATGTCCTCGTTTTATTTACAAGAAACCCAGACCTTCCAACTCTCACGCATTTTGCGTGAGACACACGCATTTGATATATTTCTCACGCCCACACGCATAGACACCACTTTCTCACGCTGTCATGCATGTAGTTTCCCAACGGAACAAATGTGCCCATTATGTCCCTGTAAAATACCGTAACATATTCACGTGTAAGGACGATAGTATATATAGAACCGAAATTGTAAATGCCAGTTAGTTGTGACTGAGCTACAATAAAGAAAAGTTGAAAATTTAGATAACAATGGCCGAAACTTCGAGTAGTTCCGGCCGAAAGAGAGCAAGAGTTGATGGTCCTTTAGCTAGTTCTTCTGCTTCTTCGTGTACATTTGACGGTGCTGCGCGATTCAAATCAAAATTTCAGCCATCCTGGACAAAAAAATGGCCGTTTATTATTGCTGTTCCTCTTTCACCCAATGAGTTCAGATGTACGATGTGCGACAAAGTTTGCAGCTGTGCTCATCAAGGGGAATCTGATGTGACAAGACATATTCAAGGTGAAAAGCACCAGAAAAATGTACAAGCTAAAACCAGTGCAGCACCATTAAGTTCATTTGGGTTTATTTCTGCCTCCGATCCGCTGACAGATAAGGTAAAGCATTATTATACTGCATGTTGTAGTAACCGTGTACATTAGTGTATGGTTGCCTAAAGAATTTGTTTTACTTCTAGTGAAATAATTAATAACGCCTTTCTATTCCATTTTTAGGTCACAACTGAGGAAATTAAAGTTGCTACACTCTTAGTTGAAAATAATATTCCCCTGGCGTTTGCTGATATAAGCTTAGTCCAATGTTTAAAGAGATATTTCCTGACAGCAACATAGCTAAGAACTACCATAGCGCACGAATGAAGACAACATGCATATTGAATGGAGCTATAGCCCCCCACGTAAAACAGTCTTTAGTTGAACAGTTGAAATCTGGAGTTTTTAGCATGTCAACCGATGGTTCTAATGACAAAGACCTCGACAAAATGAACCCAATCACGGTAAAACTTTTTGACATTAACACGTCAAGAGCTGTTACCCGTTTTCTGGATATGGGAGTGACTCAGGGTGTTGATGCTGCTGCAGCTTCTACAATATTTGAAGCAATCGATGAAGTTATGACTGACAACAGCATACCTTGGAAAAACTGCATAGCCTTCTCTGTTGACAATGCCAGTGCAAACCTTGGACAGTTTAACTCTATTAAGACACGGGTACTTGAACGTAATCCTAAATGTTATTTTCTTGGATGTCCATGCCACATTCTTCATAATACTGCCGGCAAGGCCTCTGCAAAACTAAAGGAAGTTTGACGTTGATGACTTGGCAGTGGACATTTTTTACTATTTTGACAAGTCAACCAAGCGAAAGGCTGCTCTCAGTGATTACACCCAATTTTGCGACTTGGCATATCGCAAGATGCTTAAGCATGTGACCACACATTGGCTGAGTTTGAACACTTCTGTTAACCGCATTTTAAGTGGCTATGAAGGTTTGAAGTCCTATTTCCTTTCAGAAGATGATGAAGATTCTAAAATTCCACGTTTTGCTAGGCTTCGAAAGCATTTTGAAAACCCAATGACTGAGATTTACTTGATGTTCTTTCAAGCTGTTATCCCCACGTTTACTACTGTAAACGAATTCTTGCAAAGAGGAGAGCCAGTTATTCATCTGCTTTTGGATCAACTTGAGTCATTCCTTAAGAAATTGGCGGGCAAATTCATACGTATTGATGCCATTGCAGCTGCAAATAAAGTGTATGAGATAGATTTCTCGGATAATGGAATTATGAAGGAAGCAGCCAAGATGTTTGTGGGGATTACAACACGGGGAAAGATGATGAAGATGCTCAATGATGGAGATTTAAATCCGCAACAGTTATAATTAATACTGCAGAATAACATATTGATAGTTCAGTTCACAGGCTACTATAAGTCCATTAATTTGTAGAGCATATTATTCAGCGTTTCATTCATTCACCCACCTTTAATCATTCTTTTGCAGGTGCAAAGATTTCATTATGCAGTTGGTGCGTTTTACAGAGCTGCCGCACAGTACGCTGTCGCAAAACTTCCATTTCATGACAAAGTATTAGAGAATTCTCGCTTTGTTAAATTTGAAAAAAGGAGAGAGTATGAATTCACAATGGTCGAGTTTTTTCTACGACGATTCCCAGATCATTTACAAATGAGTGTTGAAGATCAAGAAAAACTACAAGAACAGTTCATAGACTATCAACTTCTGTCGGATGATGACATCCCTCAACATGTCTGGAATGATGGAACTGTGAAAACGGAGGAGGATGGAACGCCATGCCTATTTCGAATGGGTGTGATTTGGGGGCATTTGAACACAACCAAATCTGCTGATGGTGCACCTCGATTTGATTTGCTAGCACGAGTTGCTTTAACTGTATTGTGCCTTCCTCACTCAAATGCAGAAGAAGAGCGAGTTTTTAGTATGATTGGAAAGAACAAACGGGCAGAGCGTTCAAGCCTTCAGGTTAAAGGAACACTTTCATCAATAATGACAGTGAAGCTTGCAGATCTGAACGCTAAGACTTTTACGCCTCCAGCGTCCGTCCTAAAAGCAGCTAAATCTGCTACTTATGAATACAACAAAGCACATAAGCGTAAGCTATAATGGTTAACATTGAAGTATAGGTTAATGCTGATAGCTAGTTGCGAGCTAGTCAGTGTTGTTGTTTTGTAAATACGAAAACCCAGAACTTTTACTTCTTAAAAGGCAATATTAATCAAAGAAGTTACATAAATCATTGAATGCAGATGTCAAAAAAGTGTTATTTTTGAGATTTTATGGGACATTTTTGTACCTATAGAATTTTGTAAATCTTTTCTGAAAATGCTGAAAATCGCATTTCAGGGACTCAAATTTTCAAAATGTTTCCGGGGGGGATGCCCCCGGACCCCCCTAGGTGACTGCCTGCCACCGGCAGGCAGTAGCCCGCCTTCGGCGGGCTATTGTGCCCAATCTCACTCATTTTCAAAACAGAAAGTTGGAAGGTCTGGAAACCCATTGATTGTATGACCTTGAACGGCCGACTACAAAGAACGCGAAGATGACTATCGCGACATGAATAGCCCTTTTAGTACGGTCACGTAACATTAACCGTATTTACTGATAGTGCTGTAAAATCCCATTTAAAGAGAAGAACAGATACTCGTTTATGTGCACAATACATCGAAGCATAAAGTCTACAAATACCTTCAAATACTTACCCCTCCATAACATTTCAAATTCCGTTTTCCGTGAATTTCTCATGATTACATGCGTTACATTTGCCTCGTTAATCCAATTTATTACTTCTTTGCATTACTAATTAACACGAAAAGGGATAACTTGGGAATACAGATATCCAAAACGTCCTACCATGATCTATTTCCTTCGTTTTTGGGTTTGTCAGCATTATGATTTGCAATATTTTAGGTTTACGTGTTCACAAGTTTGTTTTTGTATCTCGAAGATGTTTAGATTTCCAATTACAAACTCTGTTTTTATTGGTCACTCTATCTCACTGTGTAAATAGTTCACCCTGAATTCAAAATAAATACGTTCCGTTTCTGAGAAAACAAAACAACAACATTCTTTTACAAATCGTACCGGGTATTCCTGATTTCTGTATTAAATTTAACTTTCATTTTCCAAATGGTCTGGATAGCACAAGTGTTGCTAATATTTTTAAAAATACAAACACACTTTTAAATTGAAGGAACATGCTTCGATGTTTCAAACATCATTTTGCATTTACCTGTTCATCCACGCTTTTGGAAAAGTGTTACATACCACGTGCTTACATTTAAATGCATACCTGAGGTAGCTCCTATAGTTGTGTTTACGAGCAAGTGATCTCCTTGGCTAGTAATACGATAAAATGTGGATGACCTCGGTACATTGTTAACCAAATACGTTCCAGCAAGTGTCCTCTTTTTTCTGCTGTTATAAAACAGACGTCTCCGCCTTTTCTCTGTAATTCTGCTCGGTTCTCGGGCACGTCTATGTCAATGCACACGCAAATCACGACTAAAGTAAACATACTTGTGCTTATCGAGACCTGTATTTCTCCTTTGGAATCAAGTCTTTATTACCATTGAGAATCAAATAACTGTACAGCCTTTCAAACTACATCACATTTATTTTCTAAAGAGCTGATCACTGTCTCCACCGATAACATCAAATCTTGTAAAACTAGAACAGAACTATATACACAAGATGGCAGTGAACAACGATCGCTAATATGGCTAGTTGAACAAACGATAGAAGCTAGACCACTACAAGAAACAAACTGGTTAACAACAACAAACTAAAAGACGCAACAGACAAAAAACTTATCTCCGTAGTCAATGGTACACTGAGCGGGAGGCTGTTTGTTCGCGGTGAAAATGGTACAAGCGTGAGGCCATTTGTTCGCTGTGCAAATGTTTTTACTTTGTCTTCAAAAGATTCCAAAATGGCAGCCATTTGTTTGTGGAGTTATTGTGTTTGTCGCTGTCATCTTCAGAGTAGTTCTCAATAAGGTACCCGCTGCTTATTAAAGAATTTGTATTTTGACTTGTATCACTTTCAATAGTTGCGTCCATTTCAGTTACATTCGAGTATATTTTTGTTTGATTCAGTTCGCGGAACGACTTGTTTCAAAGCTGACGCTTGACATCATTTAGTGTGGGTCTACCGCGAAAAGCCTATGCCTTTCTTTGTATGTGTTTTCAGCGCCCCAAGCCGAAATCGATTAAGCCAACGCAACGTCGATCTTTAGTAATCCCAAACAACGCATCACTGTGCTCTTCATGATCTTAGATTACGTGTTTGCTTTAAATAACCAATGTAAAAAGCGCCACGTGGCTTCTATTGTGCATTACCCAATCAAAACACCGCCACGTTTTCTATTGTGCATTTTGCTGCACAGGAAAAAAAAACTGAAATCAAACGCCTTTTATAACTCGTGTCCCTACGGGCCCGAGTAATGAGCCAGTAATTTTCTATCTTTACTTTAAAACCGTTATAGGATAGTTCGCCCGAATTGTTCAATGTAATCGCGAAATACCAAAGATAGCCCTACGGAAACCGGAAGTAAACATTTCGCATGCCAGGACAGGAGTCTCTATCAGATTTTAAAACTAATCGCCTCTAATAGTAAAAGGAACTTTGCAACGTAAATGTGGTAGTGTGAATACATTCAAGTTAAAAATATATAATGGTTCACTTCCGGTAGCCGTCCGTGCCACGTGGTTAAGCTACCTATAGATCGTTTTCACTGTCAAGCAACAAAAAAATAAAATCGAAACCGTTCAATGAAATAAGCCAAAAACTTGGAATGTTGTAGGAGATAGATTTATAAATCACCTCAGCAATTCTCAGATCTGTGCAGTACATCGTTTCTGAGTTATTTGTCGAAGCGTTTCACGCAACTTTATGAGTTTTGTATGGAGCCGACATGTTGTTGCACAAATATGGAGGCCAAAAATCCACACGCACATCTGGAATTCATTTAGCGATATCAGCGCTTACTTTTCGCCATTGGCATAAAATACCTGTGTATGAACACATCTCCTAATGTACTTGAAACGCTCAGACTGCTGAGATTCATAGGCATAGACATTTTTTCAACCAAATAACTCTGTAGCAGGTGTCACGCAAGGGCGGAATTTTGGAGACGAAAGACGGCATGGAAATCGAAAGTTGAAAAAAGGTTTATTTCTTGGTCATCTTCAACCTCCGAAAGATACAAATTCAAAACACCTTGCGGTTTTGATTTTAGAATTTGATGACGTCTCTGTGAAAACCATCTATTCTTTTAATCTACCTCTCTTAAGTGTAGAGAGAGAGAGAGGCGTGAGGCTGCGCGATCATAAAACAATCACTGCAGAACTCGTATAGTGAGAGAATATTGTACTAATAGGGCAGGGCTTCTCGTCTTTAGGCAGAGGTCTGTGGTTCATGTTGTAAGCTCGTTTTGTGCATGTTGTGTTGTTCGCTTTTGTCAACAGTCTTTCGTTATAGAAAGCAACATTAGCAACCCACAAAGAGACAATACTCGTTATGCAAAAACAAAGCCTGTTTTTTTATGTGATCGTTTCCGGTTGTATTTTAGCCATTGGTGGCTGTGTTTGTAGCCCGGTTGCACCTGTTATAAACACCAAGTTACCCTAGAGCTTCTAAAGCTGTTTCTGTGTTCTCATTTACGTCGAGGCAATTCTCTTGCTGCGCGGGGAAAAATGAGTTGGTTTGGACTCTTCACAATACGATGCAGCTTCTGCCCTCCGAGAGCCATCTCACGTTTTCTTCAACTCTTAATTAGTTAACGCCAATCGTGCTTTGTCACTAGATTATTTTAACTGGATTAAATAAACTTAACTTTTAGTTTAAGATGGGGAAAGATGAATTAATACATATGACGCCCTAAATATCTTTGGAAGTGGCATTACTCTTTGTGGAACAAAACAGAAAGAAACTTTTGTGTTAATTATTTATATTACTGTGAGAAATTAATTGTTGTAAGCATATGCTTTCCCCACCTCTTTACTTTTACGGAAAGTTAGTCACCCAAGGTCGTCTGGGAATCATAGATGAAAGTTTGACTGAGTGGACAGAATTATTCACTTGAACACTGAAGTCACCATTTTATTCTTTTTTGTCATTCTTGGAGTATTGTATTCGCTCAATTTACGATTTGAATATACGTTGAACCACGGGAGGGGTTTTCAATATCATTTAGTTTTTATTTTTTAACTGAATGAATTATCCCAACACGTTCTTTTAATCATGTGTTTGGAGGCCAAGAGAAGAGAAAACGGCCTGGTGGCCTTTATTTCCCCGTCATATATTTTTAATCCCGCTTAAAGGTAAAACAATCTTCATTTTAAAGCCGGGTGAAAAGAGACTACCGCGTTTAAGAGGCTTTTTGAGGGACCATTTTCAGGCATTATTTTTGCAACACGATTTACATATCAATGTGCTGAATTTTACTTTGAACAACATTTTCACATTTGCTCCGAATAATTGGAAATTCCATCCGGCGTAGACAGAAACAGAAATTGAATTTATTTCTCAGTTTAACAAATTAGAGTTCTGGTAGCATTAGGATTTTTTCCTGCTGTTAAAGTGGACTTTATGCGTTGTCGCAAAGGGGACGTTGTCTCGTTAATTATCTCCGTATTGCTGTTAAAAAGTTGAATTTTGGTGAAGTGCACGTATGGTTCTTTTAGTTTGGATTCAGGATTGATCGGAAGAAGCTTAGTTATAAACATTAAGCGGAAAAAAAACATGGTAAAATACGCGCAGGTGCCCATTGCTTGCCCGATTAAACGTCCATGGAAAACAGTGTTCTTAACTTGCTCCCTTTGTTCAACTAATAGAGTAAAGTAGTTTATGTCCGTGCTTCAAGAAACGAGGAGGTGTTAATTCGTTTCCTACCTACAGGATCAAGTGTGGTCTGCAATGTTTGATGTTTTTCTATTTAAGATCACTGACGCGTTCGGTTGAGAGGACTGACCCCAGATTGCATGTGATTCTTCCACAAACGAAAGCTTTCGAGGTAGCGTAAACTGTTCCTACAGACCTGGATGAAAGGATTAAGCATTTTTGTCTAATGACAGGATTACCAACTGAGTTTCCAGATCAAGATCCAGCTGTTTTTTGTTTATATTTTGCATAGCCAAGGGGGATCTCAGTTCAACGATTACTTTTTTGCTTATTCAGATTCATTTAAATGAGCCGTTTGGACAAAAGAATAATGGAACTTTTCTCAGTTTTGCACGCTAAAGGTGGATCATTTGAAAGTCAAGAAACGAGAAAGTCCTTCCGCGAATAATTCTTAATCGATTTCTGAATACACGTTATCAAACGGTAAAGCAGACAGTAAGAGCATGCAATAGTTTTTGTTGGAAAACATTGTGATCAGACTATGAAAAATTAATGACACACACCGAATTTGCACCTTAAAAGTTGTATTCTGTTTTAATGCGAGATGTCTTAAACCCGCAGGATATTTTTTTGCAAAGTAAATTTCACTTTAGAAATATATATATATCTTTCAAATTAGCTTCAAAACACAGCGCTAAAAAATCAGAAATATTGAAATACAAATGTTCATTTTTCTGTTCTTACTTGTAATCTTGTTATGCGGAGGTGTTGTGGCCGGGTGTGAATTTTTACATTTTAATGGCGAATCTTAATTCCTATAAAGGAAACTCCATTTAGGTTTCGTTTTTAATGTGCACAATTTTGGTGAAACGTATTCTGTGCTCAGTATTCTGTCAAAAACTCGAACAGTAATTTTAATATTTCCACCCCCTCAAATTGGTGGCTACGGCATAAAAGCATTATTAACACTGAATATGGAGTATAAAGGTGCATGTTTATTCATGAGCGAGACTTTACGGAAAATGTGCGCCGTGGCTACATTTGTCTCACGGAAATTTCACCACAAAGAATTTGATACCGAACTCTCTCTATATATATCAGCTAGGAAGAGCTTTTTTCAATTATTTTGTACTGTACGATTTCAGATTTAAAACGGAGAGAGAATACAATTGTTATTTCCGGGTCAAAAGACATGTAGACAAAATTGCAGCTGTAAGCAATGAGTGAATGGAAAAGACAGTGGCAGTGTTTAATCACGTCTCTTTCGAGAAAATGAAAAATTTAAATGTCGAAAGGTTATTGGAAGCAAATGATGTCCATAACCTGACCTCATATGTTTGTTTTTTTGTGAATAGTAGTAATCGATTTTAACAAACCCTTACTTTTCGACTTTTTGTGGTATCATTCGCAAAAAACTGGCAGATAAATTGAGTATTATCTTCAAAATGGAGCGGTCTGGGTCAATCTGATGGTCTGTTTTTGCAGTGACGAAGACTGTTTTGACGTTAGCGTGAAGTGTTTTATCTTGACAAATGGAAAAAAAATCAAGAAAAACA
This sequence comes from Montipora capitata, assembly GCA_949126865.1. NCBI lineage: Eukaryota > Metazoa > Cnidaria > Anthozoa > Scleractinia > Acroporidae > Montipora > Montipora capitata. Next base: position 36,356,864 of record OX421449.1, on the reverse strand, counting down.
ATCTCTATTTGTTGAAGCACTAACGAGTTAAGAAGGCTTAAGGTATAAATTCAGAATCTCTGAACTTACTCCACGAGGAGGGAAAATTCTCTCTTGGCTTAACATGTTGGTTTATCAGCCGGAAAAGTTGGTGAAGATCGAAATTCTCTTTTGAAAACTAAATTGCAGCCCATGAAACAATAGACATGTTAATATGCCATGCGTGGGAGGGTGGCAGGCTTATATAGCGTCACTTAACGCTGAAAACAGGCGCGCCGGCGCACGATGGCATTGAAAACAGAGTCAATGGGAATGGTGCCTTAAAATATCCGTTGTCATCGAAGGATTTCACTATTACAAACAAGATGCAGGCGAACACGAAACTACGTTTCAAGTCGCCATAGAAGCTTCCAATTTCCCGCTGCGATTTAGAATCAAGAATGAAATTCCCCTCGATTGTCAGCCTGGAATATTTCTCGGAATCGAGTTAATTTCGGGCCGAATGAGCGAGAATCTCGAGGTTGTTTTAAAAACTCTCAGGCTGAGATTTCTAGCCGGGTAAAGGGGGATATTCTTGCCTCGCTGAATTTTTGAAGTACTGGCCTGTGAAAATATGTCCACGAGCAGTGATTCACCTACATGGAAGGACAAACTGGTCGGTTCGATTGTAGTCGTAATATTTGCCATTACACTTCTCCTGAACTTTCTCGCGCTTCATTATACTTACATCAAGGTCCGAAAGCCCTCGCTGAAGAAGATTCCACATCTGTTTGTGGGAGCACTGTCCGTTGCAGGCTTAGGGATCGCTTGTTTCCAATACATCCCCTTTATTGCTTCGCGCTTCCATGGCGAGTGGTCTTGGAAAGCCGGCGTCTGTCATTTTGTTGCGTTCGGAGTTTTGTTTTTTGGAACACTGACAATATCTCTGGTTGTAATGATGAGTGTTGAGAGGCTGGGTGCAATCGTGTTTCCCTTCTGCTATAAAGAAAGCGTAACATTTCACAAGTGCGTTATTCTACTAGTCGCACTTGTAGTGTACTCGTTCGTTCTTGCTGTCCTTCCCCAAGCTCTTCACAATGTCGAATTGAATGTCTCTACTGGTGTGTGTAGCTATGTTGTCGATTCACACAACACAGATACTAAAGTAATAGTATATGTCATGTCTGTGCATTATGTCATATCTGCATTGATTATGCTGCTATCCAATATAACCGTGGTATACACACTTCATCTCCTCGAGAAGAATTCTCTGTCCGACATATATAATCAAGACTCTGTGGGCAAATCTGAAAAAGGCGCCAAAGCAAAGCATTCCAACACCTCGGCTTGTGTGAGCTTTGCCAAGATGGTAGCGTTGATGGCTTTCTGTTACTCCATATGCTGGACAACAATTTTGGTAAGTTTTGAGTATACTTTAATCATTAGCATACATTGAGCGAAGTATTCGTTCAAGAGATAACTATAATTTTTTACAATTATTTTGACTTGCGCGACGGGCAGATCATGGCCTTGCCAATGTTTATTTGCTGAGACCATTAATTCCGCCTTGTCGCTATTGTTTTTTGTTTTTTTTGTTTTTTTTCGCGTTTTGAGATTTAATTCAAGATTGCTTTCATCCAAATGTTTCTCCGACAACTATAGTTGTGTTAAAACTTATCCCTGTTTTTCTGTTCAATCAGTCAAGCTGTTTTACCTTAAGAGGCCGGAAAAAAATCCTATTTTGTTGAAAACTTGAGCGTTTTTATCGCGGTCTTTTTTCAAAGCGCTGAAAAGGAAACAGATCAACAAACATGAATGCCTGCTAAATAAATTAGAGCATACGTTTTAAGAATTTTTTGACCGTTCTTTGGTGGGAAATAGTGCTCTCTTTCGTCAATGCATAGTTTATGAAGACACGGGCTTCTTTTTGTGTGGATGAAATAAAAACCGATGAATCAAAAGATGCGAGTTTTATGGTTGAAGTTTTCTTAAATAATCGTCGATAAACACATCGAAACGTGGTTATGGCGATTTTCTAAAAATGTATTTAACTGTTTAGTCGCTTTTGTCGGATAAGTTTTTATTAAGGGAAACTTTTATCACGGATTCAAACAAATAATCTTTGGCATTTCTGACGTTTCTTGGTAGCAGCAGATGTAAATTGAAAGGAAACAAAGGCGAATGAAGAGTGTGAATGGAAGTGTTTACGCATTGACCAATCGAGAAACTCAAGTATGACTCTGTTAAGAGCAGAATAATTATGGCCGCGAGGAGTTTTCATCTTGAATAAGATAATCGGCAATCTTGTATTTTGTTTTTTCCCTATGCGTCAGAGAACAGTTCGTGACGTTCGAGTGGAATACTAGCAGAAAAACAACTGGTTCGTTTTGTTGTTTCGGCGCAAAGTAATCAAACAAATATTCAAATCAGTCGTTCATATGCAATCGTAAAGAACACGAACGCGCATTTTATCCCACATCAAACTGCTACCCCGAACAAATGAGATGGCTCAAACGTTTTTAGTTTCAAATTATTGATAAGCGTTTGAAAATTGTTGGTGGAAATGGACTAGATTTCGACCCTCGCGGTGCGTGAGGTAGCGGTGGAACTCTTAACAATCATCAGTTATTGATGCGACGCGCAAATCATTAAAGATCTGTGAGTCGTCGCTCAAGTCTAATGCTCTGATAGCCAATTGTGTTATAGTCTTATCAACTGACTATCGCTCAGCTGTCGAGTGAGTGCTCAGCGCTTAGTATTTGGTAAAATTATTAATTGACGGTCTTCCGTGAATAGAAGTTATGCTCTCCCTTTAGTCCTGTATTATATGCAAGGATACCGTTTTTCCCCGCTCTCTATTTTATTTTATCAAGTTTTTAATCAAACTAAAGAAAAGAAAAAGGAATCACCGTTTCGCTCATATCGAGAAGCTCGTAGTTGACATTTTTCATGGTATTTTTTCTCCTGATCTTCAATTCATTTTTCATCAAGGGAGGCGGCAGAGTTCATTTAAACGTGAAGACATATGAAGGCCTCTAAACTGTCTTACCCAAACAGTCATATGCCTCTCGTTCGGCTCTTTAATTAATGAACATTTTATGCCTTTATGACGAGCTCTTCGGCAATATCTCTTCCGTTTAAAAACTGTTCCTATACGATTTCTGTTCATGAAATGGTAAAAACGTAAGCCCAAAGGTTCATGGTTTCACGAGCCAGATGTGAACAAATTAATTCAACGAATGCAGTTTCGTTATTCAGATTAAAAGCTTCCAAGGTGACGTGCTTCCTCCCTTCCCAAGTTATGTTCTCCCTTCAGTCCTATATTATTTGCAAGGATACCGTTTTTCCCCGCTCTCTATCAGGCCGCTTTCACCTTAAAACTAGTTCAAATCCGCACTGATTACGTTTAGTGTTCTCCGCACATCCAACACTGTTTTATTCAAATTTCCACTTAATTGACAAAAAGACTGCCGTTAGCGAAATGGGAAATACAACCTATATTATCTTGTATTAATAGCAGATAGGATAAAGGCGCGCTATCTTTCCTTTTATGCCAAGCGGTGGCGAACAATGTAATATCCTTTTTCGTATTACAGTTAGTTGTCAATACGAACTCGGATAATTTCCGGCAACCGTAAACTTACCAAGCATTACTTGATCAGTTTGTCTTTGGTGATCCTCTAAAGGTTTTCTTTCTCGATTTTTGTCTTTGACGAAGAAAGGTACATTGCCGGCAATTAAAACACTTAGCCCAGAGAACGCATTCTGATTTAAAAGAACTTTCACAAGAATAATCTCATCTAAGAATGGAAATCATGAAAATTATAGCCATAACCCCTGTAGAGCATGATCACTACAAATGCAGTGATATTCCTCTTCGTGTGCCCGAATTCCCCATAGCCTATAAGCGTAAAAACATTCAACTTTTAAAAAAATGTATAGAAACTACACTGGAGTTCGTCTCAACAAATTTCTCCTTCAGCTTTAAATTAGTAGCGAAAATAAACAATAGAGTTCATCTAAAATTTAAAAATGAATATTCACTCGGACTGCTTTTACAGGGAAGGTAATAAAAAGAGAATTTTCTAACTTTAGCGTCAATAAAGAAGTAAAATCGTTCTCTGGTAAAAAATTTTGAAAAATCTATGAGCTTTCGACAGACTGAACTGCTGCCTTCAACGGATTTATCCGTTGAAGGCAGCAGTTCAGTCTGTCGAAAGCTCATAGATTTTTCAAAATTTTTTACCAGAGAACGATTTTACTTCTTTCTTAGCATGAATCCTGGTAACGGATCTTCAATATTTTTAGCGTCAATGTCCTTATTTTTATTTTTTTTGTTTTTTCTTGCACTATATCACACGCACAAACAAAATTATTTCTTTAATGTACAGTTTGAGCTGCTTAAATTCAAAAAAATTGGCCAACAAAATTTTGTTGTAAACATTACACTGGTTTATTATTGCAATAAGATACACATCGGTTAATTGCGTTTTTCCAGAGCAGGTGAAATCTCCTTGACAGAAGATTAGCCTTTGATCTCCCTTCGCACAACAGCTTAGATTTGGCCTTAGTCCAAAGCTCAATTGTAAAAATTGTTGTTCGCGATTTAAAACAAAAAACACACTTTTCGTCCTTTGCGCACACAATTTTCATGTTTGGTTCTTGTCTATCGTTTCACTTAATTAACACTCAGAACATTGGTCCAAATCACAATAAACCAAACCATTCACGGTGCAATTGCGTTGTTGTCGTTGTTTTTTTTTTGTTGTTGTTGTTTTTGTTTTTTTATAAACATAGCAGGCAACTCGATCAGGCACTAGGTCAAAACCCCGTCTCCAGCAAGGTAAAATATTTCGCTTTAGTATATACTAAAACAGTGGATAGCCTTGAACTCGCGCGCTGATTGGCTCGTCAAACTCCGGATATCCTGTGCTATTTACCTCCGAGCAACTAAGGAAAAAATGGTGTCCCGATTTGCATCCGTGACAAGTGAAGAAAACATCCAAATTACTTTTTTGTGGTGTATATTATCTCACTATTTTAGTATATACTAAAACAACTATCACCATTCTCCCCTCGTCTCGGTTGCGTAACTGACTAAAGAGTGCGGTTAAACTGACTCAAAAGGAACTGCTAGCAGTATACTAGAGGGGTTCACTCAATATCCAGCGGCTTGAAATTGTGAAAAGTCTGATTTGCGGTTTCGCTGTGAAAGTTCTCTCAGTCAGTACTGCAGTCACTGCATAGCTAAATACAATTTAAGAGTACTTTTAAGTCGAAAAGGTGGACAACGGTTTCTCTGACTGTGTGCGACATTTCCAAAGTGCAGACTACAGACCGCAATGACAAGCACAAATCTAAAAACAGTGAAGTCATGATCAACAATATTTCTCCCGCAAAATAACATCGGCCTCGTTCCGAAGATTCTGCTCTCATCGTCTGATCGCTCACCTCAATGGCGTCAGATTAAAGGTAGGATCTGCTCTTTCTAGATTATTGTAGTTTGATATTTGGTTTCTTCCGTTAACACCGCCAAATACAACGAAGATGTCTTATGAGATCCTTACGTTATTCGAGAGGTGGCAAATATTCGTGAACTCTCCTAGTTTTTAGTGGTGACGGTATTTTGGTATGACTGACAAAACTGAATTCGTGAATTTCCACGTAGATTAATGAGTTCTCTCTTTTTATACTATAGAACCGTGAAATCTAGATCTCGGGTCTGATTTTCTGGAAGCAATGTCTGAACCAGTTTTATCTCTAACCTAACAGAATCCTGGGAACTAGGAGGCCCGTGAAATTTTGTGCGCGTAACTTTCTTATTTGAAGTAATATTTGTTGATGATGTCACTCTTTTTCTTCGGTGGGACAGAATTTATAGTCTGCGGTCTGCAAATGTCGAAGCGTCGTGGTTGACTTTTCCGAGAGAAAAAATTAGACGAGTTTGAAACAGCTGGAGCCAGAGAAGCAATGATTTCGAAGAAAGACATCTCAACTTCCTTTATACTGAGCGTTTTAAGGCTATGTTTAATCATAAATAAGCTATACGATTTTATTGATCCGGGTAACCTTATTCCCCTGTTTTCCTAAATGATAATTTATATGAAACTTCCGATATGTATTTTATCGATTGAATGATGGTTATTATCATTATCATTATCATTATCATTATCATTATCATTATCATCGCAGAACTTGCAAAACTGAAAAATATTTTTACGGAAAGACGTTTTAGTTCAAATGTCACTTTAAAAATAATCATTCACTTTCACTTCCAGATGCGCATTGTGATCCTGTATTCTTTGGGATGGCATAACAAGTATTTTGATCAAGTTGTGCTGGTGTTAACCACTTTGGATCCTCTCATTAATCACTGTGTCTGTCTTTGGACTATGAGTAAATATCGAGATGGTTATGCCTCCTCTCTTGGCAAGATGTTCTCCTGTTTTAAGCCATCAGAAGAAGGCATGTTTAGGTCCGCCATCACGCGTCTCAGCACAATATCGAGGCGCTCATTCAGTAGGTCATCCACATCGGCTAGATCTTCGTCTATGCGAACTTCAAGAAGGAAATCATGTAAGTGGAAGCGCGTTTTGCTTGATGCATGCTTTGTTACCCACCAGGCCTCACTTGTTCAAAAGCTGGATATCTTTATCCAGTGGATACGTCACCATCCGATTGTTTCAGTCTGTGCAAATATTTCAATATTTGCTCAAGTAATGGTGAATGTGCACACTCTAAGAACATCTTTGTAAAGACTTTTACGAAAACCTTTGCCATCGCTTCACGGGGAGTATATCTTTTACTTTAGATAGCGACTTATCCACTGGATATAGTTATCCGGCCTTGAAACAACTGAGGCCAGATTAATAAGGGAAGATATTTTTACACGTGTGCTTTGAAAGGCAAACCGTAGCTGCCTAGTACCAAACAACTACTTTCTGTTTTCTAAAGTGCTGATTCTTACGATTTACGAAGGCGACGTCGACGAAATTTTAACTGACAATTCTCTCGATATTTTTCCACTTCGTTAAACTCTTGTACAATTGCACCACTATCTTCAGTAGCCAAAAGGAAGAAAGAAAATGAAAGTTTTCCGTTGTCTGCTAGTCTGTCGTCACAACTCGAGATTTCAGTGGTCATACTTTTAGCGCTGTAGAATTGCAGAGAACGGGGAGGGAATCATCTCCGGAGACTACAACAGGGGAAGTTCGTGAGGCACAGGCGAAGTGTAAACTCGCAAAACAAAATGGTGGCGAAGAAACGTATAGAACGAGAGCCCCTCCTAGCCGTTCTATACTTTTTTTCGTCGCCATTTTGTTTCAGGATAACGTATTCCTCTAAGAGATGGACTAGAAAAACATTAGTAGACAAAATTATGACCGATCCCAATCAAATGAAAGCGCGCAAATGTATAAACCAAGAACACAACAATGCATTTTTTAAAAACTTTGTTTAAATGTTACGTCTTCTGATTTTGCCGGTCATCCACCGTTTGTGGTACTGCTCCCTTTCTTGGCCTTGAGATTTCTCTTTTACAGTGAGGAGCTTCTGGGTTCTTGTCTACACGGGTCCTCAATGTCTTGCATGTGGCGCGTTATTTATTTATTTTTCTGTTCACAAATTTGTCACAGCAGGGAGAGTCTTCTTTTATGTAAAATCAGAGGTCGGTGTAATGAAGTGCTCCCAGGGCACTATATATTCGAGAAGGGTTGTCTTAAAATTCGTGGAGCATCATTTTTCTTGTCTAAAATTAAAAGACACTTGGTTAATTGAGAAAACTCGGGAATAGAATATTGAAGGAGTAGTAATAGACCTTTTTACCGACACGGCGGCCATTTTGATTTGTATTGTTTCGAATAGCTATTATGGGATGCTCAGGGGTCAAATTGGCCGCCGTATCGGTAAAAAGGTCTATTACAGGGGCGAAAATAACCGACAACTAAGTGAAATTCTTTGAATCTGATCTTCACTTTTAACTACTGACAAAAATGCCGCTCTTTCCCAGAAAACGCTGTTTTCCGGCTTTTTATGCCAGTCGCAAACCGGGCGAAACTGTCGCTTACTTACGGTCTGGTGGTTTGAACAGACTTTTTGACATTTTGTCAAAACGTGGCGGCTAAACTAAATTTGTTGTTGGTGACCAATATTGAAGAAAATTATTTTCATGTTAATGATTTAGTGAAACAAAGGCAAGTCTCGATACTGATATGATTCCCACTGTCCATTAGTGCGTTGAAGCAGTTATATTCAATAACAACAATATTTCACCTGTTTTTTTCTATTCTCCAAGGCCGTTAATTCTTGTCTTTCTTGGTGATATATTGCCTCTTATAAAAGACAGATGGTCAATTTTATGGCAAGAGTGGAGAGCATCAAACGTAATTTAATATTTTTCGATTCATTTAGTTCGGGGTTGCCTTTCGACAAAACACTAAGTTCCCACATGTGGGTAGTAAATTACCGATTGTTGAAAGTGACTACAAAATAGAAATGTTTGTTTATGTTACTGCCTGGGCTCCTTTCGTATATGAGTCAAGATTAAAATTGTTTGGGGTTCATTAAAATTAACTATATATAAAAAATGGTTCCCTTCTGATTCGTGCCATAATCAGTGTACACTCCCAATCTCAAAACAATTTTTAGGATGATTAAGACAACTTCATTATATAACTACAATAACTCTCCTTTAACCTAAAAGTCTTTGTCAGGTTTTAAACGTAATCGTGATTTTACCCTATCAAAGAAAGCTCGTGTACTTCTTTAAATTTTAATGATTTTTTCAGGGGAAGAGGCATTCAATCCTATTGTTGTTGATACGCTTCTTCGTAACATTCACGCATATCACGAATCGTTTACACAAAAATGTGGCTTATTCATTAATACAGATGAGAAGCACAGTTGTCAAAGGCCATATTCTGCTGCTGATAGTGCTGAATGTGGTTTGTTTATGACTGCTAATCGCTGTATTTTGTTACTATTTCAGCCGCTGTGACACAAACGTATAAGCAGGTGGCTCAGAATAATCCAGATTTACCTGTAGAGCCTGGTATCGAGGTCGGGGAGATCCAATCTGATCCTAGGGAGCTTGTGGAACAGGGCCATTCCAGTAATCCTTAATGAAGGCTGCCACAGTAGATGCTGCTTCACAATGAGTGATTAACCATTTTCTGGTTAGTCATTGAGTTATTCTCGTGTGGCCAATCGCATAGGAGAACTGTTATCTGTTTGACAGTATACTTAGTGATCGTGAAACAACACGTATGGCTGGAATCATTATTGTGGATTCAAGTACACTAAGGTCAATTTCTCGAAAGGACTAAATAAGGCTTTGGGCGGATAACCAGAGCTCATCTCAGTCCTCACAGAAAAACCATCTTAGCGTCTACAAATAGGTTGAGTTAGCCGAACTTTACTTCGAAAGGAGCCCACGGACACCTCGACTCCCTCTGGAAAGGAAGTCTAACTTTGGGAGAGCACCACAGCCCCATCTGGCAGGACCCTAATCGACTTCTCCGGCCTTCGCATTCCGGCTTCTGGGTGATTCTTACCTTTGCGATGGACTCGTTTTTTTCCCTTTCCTTTCTCGTGAGGGCGAAAGGCAGTATTTTCCATCTAGATCCAAAATGTGTTTTTTTAATCTACCTATAAAGTGTCTTGTGTTCAGTTACTTTTTCATGGATTACAAGACGACGAGCAGCGACACCTCAAGCAATTTCAAGATTAAGTCAAAAATCAATTTGTTGGCCTTGTCTGTGCTATTGACAGGTCATTGACATATATATTAAGTATTACAAGGAGGTACTTTCAATGAAGAACGCCTCTAAACTGATTAACAATCACTAGAACAAAGAAGCAGTTGAAAACTGCCAATAGAATTAAAGCACTTGAGCTTTTAGTTAAATTATTTTCAGACGTATAATCGAGAGGGAAACAAAAACCAAAATAAAAAATAGTTTTAAAATTAAATTTGTTGTTTCCATTTGTTTTGGATCCTTGGGGGTGGTGGGTGGTGAATGTTCAACAACCTTTTCTCCCTACAAGTTTTTGGCGGAGCTGGGCGCGCGCGCAGATTACCATGGGTAAGAAAATATGGTGACCCATCTGTGCGAGAAACTTTGGTTTTGGTCTCCGTACGACCGTACGTACGCCCACATCTCCATGTATACCAAGGTGAAACTCTAGGGGCCAAGCCTCGTTTCTTGGCGGGAACATCTTTCAAATTGTTCATCCCAAGAGCGAATTAGATAAGAGTATTGATCTATCACGTTGAGGTCTTGCCCCAGCACAGTCACAAATGAATTTATTTTTAGATACACTTTGCCTGCGAAACAAACAGGGGTCGCCAATTTTAACCAA
>OX421449.1:36316547-36339047 GCA_949126865.1 Montipora capitata | reverse complement strand
TAATTTAGGCTCCAAGAAAGTTTCTTCCATTCATCTGAGTACGTATTCAACCTACAGTAGGTAAAATGAAGATCACCAATTTAACTCGGGTAAAAGCAGATTCAACCTGAAAACGGATTTTACCGGCAACATACACACGCATTGCATTCTTAAGCTAGTGAGCCTTTGGCGTCAGTTTCTCCTCGATCCAGCTCTCTCAAGATCTTAAAGTTAATAATGGCGGACCATTAAATAGGAAAATTCCAGTTAACAACATTCGTCGCTGGTGGAGGTCAAGTGCCCAAAACAATCCTACGGTTGGCCAGGAACCCAACTCCTGCAGGATGGAACCACCCCCAATGGCCAGCAGTATCCGCAACCCAGCCACAAGCCCCCGCCCCAATGAAGGGATAAACAAATTACAATTAGACAACACTAACAAGGGCACCAATCACGCTGAAAGACATTCAGTGGAAGCCGATCAAATATACTAAAGTAAAATGAAAATAATGAAAACCATTGAAATAAAAGAATGAAAAAATAACTGGCGAATAAATGAGCCGAGATGACTGCAACCATGCCAGACTATAACAATCCCCAACTACCAAGATATATAATGGGAAGGGAGGGAGAGGAAACGAAATCCCAAACAACCCAGCAACTGAACGCTCCGCTAACCACACAGTAAAATACCGCCGAGCTGCACGCGTGATGAGTAGACCGCTGACCGTTGCTTAAGGACCGATCTTAGCAACCGGAGCCACAGACTGCACGCACTGCAGATAGGCGTGTAATAGGGTTGAAAAGGCTTGGAGAAACAATAAAACGCTGAAAACAACGCTAAGAGTACAATGCAATGCTAAACAACAACGCCCACAGGTATAACGCTTGCTCCTCGTTGTTAACTGGGTTAAATTGTATTTAACTACATTTAACAACTTTCGTCACAAGTGGAGGTCAGGTGCCCAAAACAACCCCTTCAGAATGGAACCACCCCCATGGCCAGCGGTATCCACGACCCAGTGACGAGCCCCCGCCCAAGCCGAAGGAAATCTCCTAGTACAACTCGGCAAAAGGCCACAGCCCCACTGCCCAAAAGGAAACCTGAGGCACCCGACCGTCCAATTCACAGTAACATACCTCCTACTGCAGTAACTGGCTGGTAACCTATACGATTGATGTGTTGGGGGTTCTAATGTACACTTGATAAGCATCACTGGACCGGCGGCCCTGCGTTTTGATGGTACTCCACATGAGGCTGCTGTGGTGGCGGCACCAATTCGAAAACTGTGCCCAGAGTAAGTCCCGGATTAACCAGAAGAGCGCAAGATGTGCTGGACTATGGAGGCCAGAATTTGGCGCGATAAATGTCTTCCATCTCCAAAAAGGAACAACAGTCCAGGGGAATCTCCACGCACCATGATGATGCAAGTAGCTGCCAATGGCCGCAAGGGGACAGATGTCAGACTTACCCTTCCCTAAATAGATGTCACAACCCGAACGGAATGGGTCGGTTCTTGAACTTATGACACGATGGATTCAATAAGAAATCAACTTTTAGATCCATGACAGATAGATGAATTTCTGGGTCAAAAGTGGAGTTGAAAGTGAATTCCCCCGTACGGAGAAAACCGAAGAAACCTACACAACAGGCTGCCCACAGCATTACATGATCTGCATTGTTAAGGTCCAAGGCTTTTTGGAGGACTCGCATTAATTCCATAGTGATAGGAAGGCGGGACGGGATCACACAACCACATTTACATTGCTAAGTATCTTTTCTCCATTAGAGATGATTGGTATATAAATCTGGGAAACATCACTGTCCTGGCACGCGAAATGTTCTCTTCCGGCTGCCGTCCGCGTCTCAAAAATGCACGTGCTTAAGCTCCCTATTGTCGATGTAAAGGGAGCGGACCGCTGATAGGTAAACTCTGATTGACGCACGAGACAAACTATCTACCAAAAACGTGCAGAAACGCATCAAGAACTGCTCATAAGCCGGCAGAGGCAAACCAGAGGGACCAATTCGGCCGTCCTGACGACAGAAGGCAATGTATCGACATTGAGCTGAAAGACAGACACGCCTTATTGAAGGTGCCAAGCCCTGCATGAGGAAGAACCTGCATATGTCCATTTAACTACTTGGCGGTCGGCCAAGAGCGACGGGAGAATTGGAGTTGCTTCCCGATCTGCAAGTGGGGCCAAGCGTCTGAGGGGCTGGAACTGGAAACAAGAAAGTGAGTCAGCTATCGGGTTGTTCTTACCCTGAACAGAAGAAGATGCGAAAGAGTAGGAGTAACGCATAGCCAGTAGAGAAAGATAACGCAATAACGCCATTAAATGTGGGTCTCGAAGTCTGAAAGTCCTCGATTTTAGAACGGACACCAGAGCTTTGTATATCGCACAGAAACTCCACTCTCCTGGAGGCCAAGGAGGGGCCCCACAGGTGAGCAGCCACAACCACCGGAAAACGCTCTTTGTAGGCGATGGATAAAGGGACTTGAGATGCCGACCATGAGCCAGAAAACCAATAACACAAAAGATAGAGCCATAGCCAAGAGAACCTGCACCATCAGGAATGGGAGCCCATGTAGGGGTAAGGAATAAGCGCAGACCGTCGCAAACCCGGAATTCCTGCCACCACAACAGGTAAAGCCGGAACTCCCTATTCAGCCTGATGGGATGGTCATCGCGCCGGAATGCACACAGGAGATTTATCATGCGTCTGAGGAACGTCCGTCCTTGAGGGGCAATCCTACATGCATGATGTAAATGGCCGATAAGAGACTCCAGCTCCTTTCTCCTGCAAAACCGCTCTAGGGACCAGACCTCTAGCAATGCAATGATGAGAGTACGCTTTTTCTTGGGAAGATGAGCCTGGAGCTTCGCAGAGTCTAGTTCAATCCCCAATATTGTTAAGCATGCGGTCAGCCCTTCCAATTTGTCAGGGTGTAAAGGTGAGCCGCCGTCGGAACACAGCTGCAGACAGGTGGCCAAATTGATAAGGCAAACGTCATACGCAGGGGGTCCCAATGAGGAAGTCATCCAAATAGTGACGCAAGAAGTCCACGTCATGATTGTGAGTCAAGGTCCATTCCACCATATCAGCAACAGAGGTGAGAATAAATGGTGCTGAACGCAAGCCATGTCAACATAATACGCACCCTTCAGATAACAATCTTCTGGACGGACAGCAATATTAGGATACGCTGTAGCCACATCAAACTTAGCCACCAACGCACCTTGGCCTCTAACTATCATGCCGTCAATGAACTCGTCGATAGTTACATACTACCCTGAATAGGGCAGTTGCGGTATGTCATTATTGACACTGTGCCCTGGATGGGAGGAGAGATCTAGGATGAGTCGCCACTTACCAGGCTGATTGTTCTTGGGTATTACTCCAAATCGGATTATATGTAGGTATGGAAATGGACATGTCGGGAATGGGCCAGCAATCCTACCATGAGCAATCTCAGTTTGAAGATAGTCGCCTATCACTGAAGGCTGCTGACTCGCAGACAGAATATTTGTAGAGGAAGATTTTAGCGCACAGGAAGAGGGAGAAAAACCAATCCGAAAACCATGCTTCAGGCCTTTCATAACATAAGAAACTGCAGCTCTGTCCAGGTGGTGAAAAAACTAAATCTGAAATTTAGCAACAACCAATGGTGAAACAAACCCCACAGGAAGCAGCGGAGGAACTGAACTCAATGAAACAATGGGAGGCGGACCTTGGCCTACTAAAGGCCTCAAAGCCAACAAAACACCGCCCCGAACTGGAACCGAACACAGCGATTGGCAAACAGTTCTATATACACTATGTACAGATTGTTGCTGAGGTAGATTAGGACCAACTTCCCTTGCTAGCTGGGGAGGGGCAGCACGAATGGAGTCCGAAGTGATACTGATAGGGGCAGTTGATTTTGGGGTGCTCCCTGTTGCAGGGTTCGCAGTTGTGGCGAAAACGGCACTGGCCCAACGACCAACGACATTGACCACCATTCCACGAGTGGCACTATCTGGAAGGTGCTGCCAGGTCTCGATCTCCCGCAAGGCTTGTCGATGCCGAGGCTTATGTATCAACTGGCGAGTAGAGGGGGCTTGAGGGGTCCTCAAATGAAAATTGTAGAGATCCAGGTTCCTTTTTGACCAATCTGTAAGGCCTGACACCGCAGCATCCTTACGAAAGGCCAAGCCATGGTCAAGCCATGCAAGACCTGGATATTGATGAGCCGTCTGAATGATCAGCAATTTATAGCGCGCTAGGTCCTCCCACCGGCCAAGATGATAATGACACAAAACCATTTGATAAATGGAAAATGGTTCTGTCCATGTGAGGATGTCCAAAACTACAACCACATGACGTTTGGGAGCAGATACCAGCAGTTTACCATCCAAAAATGTTTGAGATTCGTTTGACCCCACGCGAAGCTTGGCCGACAATAAATCTGCTAAGTCAAGAAAATGGCCGCCAGTGATCTTCATGACCAACTTATGCGGGATGGGAGCGTGTCCCATACCAATAACGAACGCTTTTTCGAAAACAGTTGGCACGGAAACACGTAGGGAGGTGGTTGGGACGAATGTGGGACAAAACCGAGCCCAAAAGTGCCGGAGAGAAAATCGAAGAAATGGCGGGAACGGGTGTGAATGTATTAACGAACAGAGGAAGAGCCAGCCTACCCGACAATGCGACTGAGCTTGTGTAAGGCTATGAGATAGGAGTTAACTGAATAGAGTGTAATGAGAAGTGCTAGATTATGAGATAGGAGGTCCCACAGATATCCTCGAATGTTCAGGAACCCGCAGATCTGAACGATGTGACCAAATGCTGGCAGCCGCCGGAGATGAGGACGAAATGGCGGTTGAGGTGGATTGAAGAGAGGCCTCTGCCTGTGCCACGGCCGCAGCAATTTCATCCACAGGAACAGGTGCTGTACAAGGGATGCTGGCCGCCGAAATTTGTGGCAACGAAGCCTGAGGACCCTGTGAGGACAAACCCAGGGGGGGAACGCTTCGGCCGACAAACTGTTGTTGGTACTTTGAGGTGTATTCATCATTAAGCCCAAACGTGAACCCCACATGAACAAATGAAGTGCAGGACCGCTGAAAGATAAAGCGAAATTCGAAGTTTTGACGACTAGGAGACGAACAGGCCTAAGAAAACTGGAATGCAATCCCAATCAAACCAGCAGCTGAACGCTCTGCTAACCACACAGTAAAATACCGCCGAGCCGCAACGCGTACCGATCTTAGCAACCGGAGCCACAGACTGCACGCACTGCAGATAGGCGTGTAATAGGGTTGAAAAGGCTTGGAGAAACAATATAACACTGAAAACAACCCTAAGAGTACAACGCAACGCTAAACCACAACGCCCACAGGTATAACGCTTGCTCCTCGTTGTTAACTGGGTTAAATTGTATTTAACTACATTTAAAATAAACTTTGGTCGCTTAGTGTTTAGTTAACTTATAGTTTTGAATCCAAGGAAAAAGAAGTATTGATTTTTTGGACAGAGGGGCGTTTGCGGAAAAAAACCTTTTCACAAATAACTAAAATATTTTTCCTTTTTCTTCTTAAAATTTCAGTTTCTATTTGGTGTAAAACTCATATAAATAAATAGCATTTTCCCCACGATCAAGCTAATGGGAGATCTATTTCTACTCCTACGTGCTCCTATGTTTGCATTGTCAAGCAAAGATTCCATAAGAAAATGCACGGGTTGAATGAAAGGCAGTCTACTGTACGATGACATCTCATGAAACTGAGTATGTATATCTTACGTAGATGAAATAATACATGAAGGATTCCCGAGGTCAGTTCTTAGCATACCATTGCCACGATGTTCGTGTCTTTTTCCAGGAAGTGTATAGGTAATACCCGAAGTGCTGTTGAACTCGACAACACGATCGCTATCATAACTTGCTGCATACAGTGTGTGGACATCAGCAAAACTGCAAAGAAACACACCACTGCTGTTCTACACTTGTCTCCCACCTAAGGGGGCAAGGGGTGATGAGTGTGTTGGATGCTAGACAAAAAGTGCCATACATACAGAAATACACATGCAACGGCAAATCAACACAAAACAAGTTCCGTTGTTCAACGTTCCTAAGAGGGTTCTACTTTTCGTCATCAATATTAATTAAATCAGATCAGTGTTTAAAACTGAAGAGGAACTCACTATTTTTTTCTTCGGATAAAACCACCGCCATGACACTTGTAATATAAGGCACTG
This sequence comes from Montipora capitata, assembly GCA_949126865.1. NCBI lineage: Eukaryota > Metazoa > Cnidaria > Anthozoa > Scleractinia > Acroporidae > Montipora > Montipora capitata. The sequence continues at coordinate 36,332,821 of OX421449.1, read as the reverse complement.
TGATAACGGGAGTTTTCCATATCGGCCCTACCCTTCACAGGGACAAAAACCACCACATAATCGCTATAAAACCACTTGAGCCCGCTTTAGCGGCCCGTGTGGGAACATCAACTAGGCTCTCGCACTCTTATTTTTGTTTTTAATACGTCTTCTCTCGTTGTTCGAGTGCCGACTAGAACCTCACTGATTCCTGAAACAAAGGGCACCCTTGTTCCAATGGTTGGCATGTTTCTGTCGAATTAACTATTGGACGGTAATAAGCGTTGGCCCTATTAACGGCATTGGGCCCACACAAGGACAGAGAAACACTCTGACCAGGGTGGGAATTGAACCCACGACCTTCGGGTTAGATCACCGCTGCTCTACCGACTGAGCTACAAGGTCAGACGGGAGCAGGCCGTGGGAACTGAAGATGTTAAAGTCACACATTGAACATGTACAAGTACAAGGAAGGGTTACGCTTTTACAAACGTTGGCCGTGTAGCGCTTAAAATATTTCATCAGACTTGACTGATTAGAGTGTAATGAGAAGTGCTAGTTTCATACCCCATATAAACCATGTGAGCATTAGCCCTATTAATGGCAATGGGCCCACACAAGGACAAAGAAAAACTCTGACCAGGGTGGGAATTGAACCCAGGACCTTCGGGTTAGACGGGGGCAGGCCGTGGGAACTGAAGATGTTAAAGTCACGGCAATGAATATGTACATGTTTTTGCAAACGTCGGAAGTGTAGCACTTATATTTCAACAGAATTAACTATTGGAGGGTATATGAAGTGCTATTTCCTACCTATGTAAACCATGTGTAGCACTTCACATTACAATAGCACTTCACATTACCCTCCAATAGTTATTTCTGTTGAAATATAAACGCTACACGGCCAACGTTTGCAAAAACATAAACCTTCCTTGTACTTGTACATATTCATTGCCGTGAAATTGACATCTTAAATTCCCAAGCTCAGTCGGTAGAGCAGCGGTGATCTAACCCAAAGGTCGTGGGTTCAATTCCCACCCTGGTCAGAATTTTTATCTGTCCTTGTGCGGGCCCAATTCCATCAGTAGGGCTAAGGCTCACATGGTTTACATGGGTAGAAAATAAGTGCTACGCGGCCAACGTTTGCAAGACAACAATACTTAACAACAACAACAACAACAATACTTTATTTATCCACGCTACATCTAGGAGTGATAAAAACTCGTTAAAACATGTGCGTGCAAGAACGTAGTTCCCTTCCTGTGTTTTACTGTCGAACTGCACACTCATCCTGACAGTAGAAAGGTTAATTCTGTTGTTCATCAACAGACGAAAGGCAATGACGCAAGCCTCCAAACGAAGATTCCCTCACTGCCACAAGTGCAATGCCCTCGGTGGCTGCATAACGGAGTTTTTGAGAGCATACCTGACACTAGAAGGTCCTTGCAATCCACCACCAGCTGCATAAACATCCATGAAATCACCTTAAGCAACAACAAAAACCCGTTCAGGCTTCTTGGTTACTGCTCAAAGTTCTAAGTCCAATGACGAATCCAAAATCAATTACTCGCTCGTTGAACTTACCTGTTTGCCCATTGAATCGAAGGATACTATTTGTCACGTAACTCGTAACATAAACGTGTCTGTTGACGAAAACAACGAAACAAAAGCACTAAGCAAATCAACTGATAAAAAACTGTAAGAATTTGGAACTGTGATATAAAGCATTTTCTAAGTTACCGTATTTTTTCCTCAAACCCTTGAAGGAGTCCCAGCATGCATCTGGGTTGGTTAGCCCGACATGGGTGGGAGGGGGGGCGTGTCATGCTATCAAATATGCTCTACATACAGAACTGAACTCAGTGCCTACCCCCACCAAGAGATTGTGGCTTGGTAAATACCCACAACTAGCCACCTCCACTTTGGTGAATAGTAATATTATCAACCATAGGCTCCATCTCAGAACAAATGTGTGGGATCAAAAGAACCCAACTGTTGTTCAAAAAGAGTAGGACTTGGTCTGTCACTTGTTCTGTACTAGCAGCACTGATGCTCCTAAATATGGCTTTAACCCTTCCCCGCTAAGAGGGAAACTTGCAGATTTTATCTGGCCAATGCCAGAAAATTTTACTCATCATGAGAGGCAATTCATGAGATTGTAATGGCTGCAATTTGTACCATCACAAACTCTTGTAAAGCACTTTGAGTGTTTCGTTTGTCAGAATAAGTTGTTCTTAATGCCTGTCATTATTATTATTAGGGTTATTTGAGAGCAACTGGTGCACTAACTGGACATTACATGTACATGTAGATGACTCACCCATCGGAACCAACAGTTAAACCAACTGGCTTTTCTACTCTGGCAAATACACCCAGTTTTTCACCTGCGCAAAGCAAGAAAAAACAGATTAAATAGAATAAAGAAATGCTAATTTCTCTGCTGCTAAAAAAGCACAGAAAGTAGAAACAGGCCCTGCTTTTTCCTGACTTACCAGAAAAAGAATTAAACCTTAACACAGTGTCACTATAATGGCTGCATATCAGTAGTGAACCATCCGGCAGGAAGGCAACATCCTCAGGTCTGTGAAAAACAACATGATTTTTAACTTCTTTTGACCTTTAATGAAGAGAAATGAAAGCTCAACTGACTCTCGTGGTAAACCATACCCTTTGAGTCCATGGCTTTTGTTGGCAACCTGTTGAGAACCGATAACACTTAGGTTAAAGAGGTGCAAGCATATCTAACAGATCAAAATAAAAATGACTTTTCCCGCAATCTTTTGAAACCTGCAGTTGATTGTGTGCCTGGAGATCTAATCAAATGTTCATGCAGAAGTCATGATACAATGAGCCATTTACTTACAACCCCAAGAAATTTGCCATCAGGAAGGGAGAATTTTACAACTCTGTCATCAAGAAAGCTTGCTACATAAATTGTATTGTTGGGACCACGAGCCATTCCTTCAGGACAATCAAGATAACTCTCATTTCCAAACGCACCAACAAACCTGCAGAAAAAATAGAAAAAGCATGATAGCTAGAGGAATATTATAAGAATGTTACATATTGAAACCAGAGATACATGTATGAAAGTAATTTTAATAAATATCACTGGGTGTGGTTCAGTAGTCAATGGGTTAACAACCACTAAAATAATGTCCCCTTTAACCAAAAGATCATGACTTTGAATTGTTTAACTCTGGTTCAGAGCTGGGTTTTTTGAGTTTAATAATTTCCTTATTCGGATGTAATGTAGCTCATGCATTTATGACTGCACATATTACTTATAATATATATTAAGCCATCTTGTCAATAAATGAAATGCAATGTTACTGTTTACGAGTTTGCTTAATATATCCTGCAAGAGGCTAGAGTATGATAAGGATCGAACTCTGTTTAAGTGTCCAGTATTCTAGAACAGGAGCACTAATAATTTGGGGATACTGCAAACTGAAATCAACAAATTTATAATGCAAATCAAAATAAAAATGTTGGTTTTATGAGGAGGGGAAAACTGGAGTACCCAAAGAAAAATCTCTTGGAGCAGAGTAGAGAACCAACAAACTCAACCCACATACAGAGTATGAATCCGGGCCACAATGGTGCTGTAGGAGGCGAGTGCTCTCACTGCTACGCCAGACCTGCACCCTAAAGAATAACCCAAAACTTATAACTTGAACTGCAGCTACGAGACTGTGAAGGATCACTGTGGTTACAGAAGAAACTTGTCAGGAGCAGTCACAAAGAAGCCTAAAAAAATGACAAGTGGAGTAGTGTGCACCTCTTTCTCCTGGTCATTGGTTCTTCAGTGTAGTCCCATTTAAGGCTGGAACTTCCCAGGCTTCTTTGCTACTACTACTAGTAATAATAGTCTTGTATAGCACCATTTCCTTAGGGTCCAATAGTGCTTCACAGAGGTATTACTAATTGCATTAATTATTCTATAAAAAGAGCAATTTTCAAATGACTGTCGAAAGTTATTATTATGCAATCGCAACTGCTATGCTTAGTGATTGGGTTAACTAGATGCTCCATGAGCGTACACTGGGTTGCCTGTGGTACATGCTACTCACAAACAGAAGGGACTGAGTTAGGTGGTATTGAACTGCAGTGTTCCAGGCAATTTGTTCAAGTCAAGGGTCATTAAGACCATTTGAGAAGTCGTGCCAGCAAAGGCCCTTTGGCTCTCACGTTCATACGACGAAACAGATCTTTTTCTGAGGTTTAAAACCTGGCTACTAGCTTATTAATCATTTGTCAGAAAGAAAAAATTCCTGTCATCTTTAGAAAAAATAGGCACTTACAATCCAGTCAATTGCATCCCACAACATAGTGAATTGTGCTTACTTGGAGTCACACTTCAGAGTGATTGTAAGTTTAGTTCTCATGTTAAGCTCAAACTAGCTAAGGCTAACAAGGGCCTCCATATATTAAGAACTTTGAGAAAGGAACAATATGACCAGAATGAAATAGACCTCCTTTTTAAGACAATTGTACTGTCTAATTTAACTCATTGCCTTTCAGTGTATGGTGCGCATGAACGCGATCTAAACACAGTACAGAACTTTTTAAACAGATGTTACAAGCGGCGTTACATTTCAGTTCCAGTGAATGTCAAGGATATCATGTATACGCAGGACAAGAAATTATTTAGTAAAGCTAGGGCTCTAACCTATCATCCGTTAAATGAAATTCTGCCGAAGCCTAAACCCCAGCAATATAATTTACGTCGCATGGTTTGCCTCCGCCCAAAGATTAACACCAAACGTTTCAAGAACAATTTGCAAATAGACTCATTTTTGAACACAACCTGTTATAATTACATAATTCACTTTTAGCTACAGCATATTATTGTAAATTCATTACACAGTTCTCGTTTATGTAACATAGGATATGTATTTTTATCTTATGGTTTATTAAAGACATCATCATCATCATCATCATCATTGCGTACATGTGGTAGTGCAGTAACACAGCGCTTTATTCCATGTTGTCGAATAAGCTGTGTTTTGTCTTCCAGGAGATTCAAGTTGTCTTTGCGTAATATGTATCTCTAATGTTACATGATATTGTTTTGGTATTGTATATCATTGTAGTGCCATGGTAAATAGCCCCCTGAGAAGACATGTGGTTACTAGCAAAGTACTAAACCCAGAAAGATTGAAGAAAATAAAAGGGAATCAAAGAACATTGGCTTCTTAAGGTTGACATGCTGATCATTTTCAAGTTCCCTCACACCTTCTTTTCACCACAAGTTTAAAAGCATGCACATGTTAAGGGCCCACTGACGTGTTTTTTGGGGTGCATTGCTAAGGATGTAATGTTTAAGTAATTTGAGAGAATTTGGCAAATTTATTTTGGTCAGTTTCCAACTTTTGCAAACCAATTACCCTAAATATGACCTCATCATGCCATGCCCATGGTCACATGACCAAGTTAAAAAACTCTAAATTTTTCTTTGTGCTACACAATTTGGGTATTTAATCAGTGGTTTGATAATTTGTATTCGTTTTTGCATCCAGCCAAGCATGGTTTTAATTATATTGTGAAAACTGTTCTTTTTAAAGAGGTAAACAATACTAAATACCCACAACATTTTCAAAAAAGATGATTTGAAAAAATCAATGCTTAGCTATATTCTATATTTGGGGGTGAAATGACGTACCACATGAAAAAATAATAATTCAATTTAAAGACCGCCAGAAATTTAGCTTTTTCTCAATGCAGAAGTCAGTTCGTTTACGCAGGTGCAGTTGATCTGAGAACAAGCACCAGGAAGGGTGAGGGAAAACCTTCAATGCAAACAACAGTTTGAGCGGTGATTTTTGCTTGTGAGTGGGTTTTCTGGTCAGCTCACAACATGATGACATCAGTCACCGGAAGTAACATGTCACTTCCTTGGCAACGTGCGAAAAATCTGTCTGCGGGCCCTTAATCCCAGTTCGGCAGAGTTAGTATCTGGATGGGTGACCTAAAAAGTATACCACTTTGTAACAGAAGCATAGGACCGAAAATTCTATTTGAATTTTAACGCTCAAAAATGTGAACTAAGTAAGGTACAGATTTTGTGAGCTTGCTTTATGCAAAACAAATATTGATGCAAAAGTAAATAAATATTAATACACAGTTTTTAGGAAGAGCAGATTAAAGGAAGTTTTCAGGACGGTCATTCGACAATTATATATTTTGCCATCAGCAACAAAATTTACAACATGAAAACATTAATTTTGAACCGCGAATATAAAAATTTACCATCAGCGAAAACGTTTTGTAAGACTTTTGCTGCGTTCAATTTTGTTATTGTACTTTTGGCTGCAGTAAATCACAAAATCGAAAGTGACATCGAATTCAGCGGGCACCGTGATCAAGTTACCATAGCGTGTTTACTCGCGAAACAGTGGAGCATCTGTGTTAAAATGATGGCAAGATACTGGTTTTTGTTTTTGTTAGTTTTCTTTAGTGTTATGAAGTTTGACAAGAAATGTACGAATTCAACACAAAGATCACAATCGCCCAACTTTTGAGGTGGACCATTGTTTCTACGAAGTCAAAAATTTACTCTCCAAGATGAGGTTAGTTATCACCAGGTAATTCCATCATTTTGGAAATACCAGCTACTTTTAATTATTATTCATCAGCGTCACAGTTTTTTGCTGATTTTGGGGGCTCATTTTGTTGAAACTCAAGCATGCTTCCAAGAGACCTGTTTATTTTCGTAACTTATGCATGGGCTGTTTACAGTGCATTAAACTACCACAAAAATCCTCACGTATCACATTTCAACCCACGTATGCAAATTTGTTAAGCTCGAAAATTACACAGGATAAATTCACGAAGGCTGGAAATCTCACAAAAACCTTTTCCAGCAAAAAATTTATTGACAGAAACAACATATTTGCTATTAGAGGCAAAAAACCCTTCCTATTTCAATTGCGTGCTTGATAATTATAACAAGACACACAATCCGTGTCACAAAGCATATGCCATTAAATAAATTTCTGACAGTTCACATCAAAACCTTTTTGAAAGAACTTTGACCGTAAATAATGAAGCACAAAAAGACAAAAAGCTTTCATTCAAATAATTCTTCACTGTCAAATTTCCAATTTTTTTACCTTTGAAGAGTTGAGTACAAAATAAATGTAAGTTGCCAGACAACTTAGATGCGACTTCAGTAAAAACTGTGATGGCTTCAACGCTTTTGATTCCTTTGACCCTTTCACTCCCAAGAGTGACACTTATAGATTTTACTCTGTCTAACGCCAGACGATTTTACTCGTCAATGGGGAACCCCACAGGAGTGAAAGGGTCAACAACCGCTAGATTCACTCAAAAACTCCACAGGAGTGAAAGGGTGTAATTGTTTGTTAAATCCATAAAAAAAATTGCCATTTGATTTCAGTGTTGTATATAATACCAAAATATGATTACAAAGCTCACTTGATATCCAACAGCGCAAAATGAAATTGTTGTCAAAGACCATTACTTGTCGCTTTAAAGATTCCAGATATTTATTTTTCACCGCCTGTCTTTTTCATCCAATCAAGACATTCCATTCTTGAGCTCTACGAGGGTATATTTTGTTTAAAGATCCACTAAAACGCCATTCGTGTTACAATAACTTTCAACGCCATTGAAGGTTAACAAGAATTAGTATCACCCAACTAGTGGACTAATGCAAATACTGCATTTTCATTGGCTACGCTACTAGAGGGCTATTAGTAATAGTCCTCGAGTAGCGAAAAGCGTGACGCTTTCTTTCATTTTATTCCCAAATAAATATTTCTTCAACTTGCATTTGCTAACTGTCCGACTAGTTGAGTGATACTAAAACAATTAGACCCTTCGCCCTCAAGGGCCACGGGTCAATAGCGCATTCGGCTTCGCCTCATGGGCTAGTGAAAATTCCAATTGTTACCGGAAGACTGTGCAGAGTTGAGTACAAATAAAATTACCGGTAATACAAATAGCCAGACAACAGAGATCACAGATCCACTTAAGGACTGTTCGATACTTCTCTGTCTTTGTTGAACCCATAATTAAGTTACCAGAGAATTTTCCATTTGGTTTCAGTGTTGTACATAACACCACACTTGGCAAAATATTAGAATAAAATTAAAATACAGCTCATTTTGATTTCAGCTTGATGGGCGAAAGATTGCCACCGAAGTCCATTACTCGTTGCTTTTAAGATTCCAGATATTTATTTTTCACCTAGAACAAAATATGCACAGAAGACTCTATGCACTTAGCAGGGGAGTGACTGGCAAATAAATATAATCAAATTTATAAAATAAATAAAAAAACAGAGAAATATTACCCATTTTTGAACTAAAAATCTTGTGCCAGTTTATTAACCAATGGAAGGAAAACCAAAACCACGCAATTTTTCCTGCACTTTGAGCAAGTTACAGGGAATTGCTACAAAATTTGGATTGGTTCATCGCGCTGTTTGCACCTGCTGTAACTGGTCGACGTCATAACTTAGTATTTAAATGATTTTATATGACACTCAGTTGAAAGCTGCTCTAATGATACAAATTACAATTTATTACATAATCATAATTTAACTAATTGAAATAACTAAAAATTATTTTAAAAAAATGATAACAAACCAAAGTCCAACGAAAAGCTACTTTACACAGCCACGTTTTGAGTTTGGACGCAAAATTCAGATGCACAAGCTCAAAGTTCTAATTAGGAAGGCGATCAGAACAACAACCGCAAAAGATTGACCGCCATAAGTCTGACTGCTCAAGTTTCTACTTGAACTGTGATGGTCTTTTTGCTTAGAAAACTCCTGTTCCTCAATGGAACAGCATCAGAAGTCTTAATCATTTGTATTGGTTGGTTAGTATTAAATTTTTGTCTGTGTGACACAGTCAAAAATCAGAAATTATAACTTTGTCAACTTACTTTCCTGTTTGTAAATCATATTTATGGATCTGATCTGTTGCAAAACTTGCTACATACAAGTACTTGTCATCTAGAAACAAAACATCATCATCATCTTAAATCTGCACCAAATTAAGAAGCCTCAATTTCAAAAAACACTATTATTATAAGGATTGGCTCTACAACACTGTATCACCAAGCAACTACATGTATGTTATGGTTTAATGTAAATCACCACCAATTGCTTAACAAAGTGCACCCGATAGTGTGACATACCGGTAATAGGCTACCATGGCAAGAGGCAGCACACTATAGTTTCAGGTGACCCCTGTTTTCTCAAAAGTAATAATTACCCGTAGCAGGCAAAATTTAAACTCTTTAAAAAAAATTTAAAATTCTCTGGATCACATTCAGAGCTACCTTCATAACTGGAATATTGAAGGTGGCTCTCAAACTGGTCCAGAATTTTTATTTTATATTTGCAAAAGATTTTATCTTAGCTTGATGATCAATTTCCAGCACAGAAAAACTAGGGTCACTGAGTTCATATTTGTGATATAAGCATTTCCATGCAAACTATAGGGTGTTTTTAGATTGCCGTTGCCGTTGCCATTGCAATTACAACATTATAATGAGTGCGTCTTGTTAAACAAAAAATTGTTTTTCCATATGGTACCACAACATTGCTGTTATGTAAAAAAGTGTTATAGAGTCAATCTTTGTAATCAATCAAGTAAATTAGGGAAAATGTCAGAGCATGTGAGGAGCTTCTCAAATACAGGTCAAGACTAAAATGTGCTGGGTGTCATATCTGAAGTATGATTACAGCTAATGGAGGCTACCAACTATGGGAACCTTCAAGTTGTGGGTCCATAGACAACTTTGGATCATTTCTTTTATAATTACTTTCTTATTGGCAGTATATAGCAATATATGGTAGAATCAGGTTTCAGTTGACATATATCAAGAATATTCAAGAAGTGGGCCTAATGCAGTGGTCATAATTTGTGCTTGCCACCACTGCAACTGTTACATGTAACTCTTGGGCCTTTCTCTGTATACTCTGATCAGTCATAGATAAGGGTCCTTTGGCAGCTTCTATAGGGTCCATGTATTAAAGATCCCAGAGCACAGCTCCACTGGAAACAGTGGGGCTGTGCTCTGGGATCTTACATGGACCCTATAGAAGCTGCCAAAGGACCCTTATCTATGACTGTTGCCCATGAACAAAAAAGATCTTGTTGGACTGTGGCCTCAAAAAAGATGAGATGTACATGTATAACTGTATGACAGACAAAGACAATATTATTGGAGAAACAGTGTAATCGTAAGATTTGACCCACAGGCCTCTGACTAGTAGTGGTAATGGTAGTAGTGGTAGTGGTAGTGGTGGTGGTGGTTCATTGTAGTAGTAGTACAATGTAGTTACTGTAGTAGCGGTAGTAATAGCATGCAGGATCATACCAGCAACCATTCCCCAGGGTCCATCCAGTCCATGACCCTGGGTGAAAGTAATGGCTGGAACTCCAGAGTGTCTTGTGTCTGATACAAACAAAACCTGTACAAGTTAAACATAAAACAATGCTGAGTAGGTCACATGGCTTGATCTATCTTAAATTAACTGTCACAAAATCAGTAACCTACCTGGTCGAGCAAGAAGCTAGAATTACAGGACAAAAAGGTTCAAAAATGATTGTTAGTGATGATGATGTCTGAAATAGCAGAGAATAAACATTATTTATGACAAACAAATTAAAATGAATTTTGAAACATTATTGGCAGTCAAGATCATCACCTTGAGATGTATAATGTGTGCTGAGGTGTTGCTAAAATGTAGGAAGGCTTGTGCACCTTATCAAGCTGTTTAATTACTTGAGTTGTTCGTCCTTTCCTGAAAGAAATACCAAGGCTATACATTACATGAGGGCATCATTCATCATTTCCCCTGAGAGCTCTCCAGTTGTCAAGGCTGTATGAACACAGCTAGTGTTCCTGAACTTCACACAGCTGACGGTGAGCTACAACTTACCAAGAATACGGTATATATGTTGCAGGTCATTTTGTTCCTTAGGTTAATTTGCAACCAAACTAGGTCATTATTTTTGTTTCAACCTAGGTTATTATGAACTGTCTAAACAAGGGTTTTCCCTTTTTTTGGGGGGATGTAAAAATGGGGCCTGGACTTTTAGGGGGAATAAAAAAGAAAACACGTTTCTCCACCTTTCCCTTGCCTTCTGTTCTTCGTCCACTTACCGCCTCTCCCTCTCCTTCCCCCTTACTGTCCTTGCTTACTACCAACGGACTGTGCCTCTTACCTTGAACTTTCACAACATTCCACACCACTCCAAGGATTCGAACCCTCGCACCATAGAACATCCGAGATTACTTCTCCTCTGTATTAACCGCTATGCCATCGAATCAGCAACTGAAGTCGTTAAGCTATTTCCAAGCCTTCACGACAACCACCACTTCGCACATGCGTATATGATATAAAGTGAGACTTGGAAAAATTAACAGTCAAAATATTGTACCAAGTTTACTTACATCGCTATGCAAAATACACCAGGAACAAGGCATCATTTCTAGTCATGATGAACAAACCAAATATTGTACCAAGCAGTCAAATATTGTACGAAGTCTATTTTACATCGCTATGCAAAATACACCAGGAACAAGGCATCATTTCTAGTCATGATAACAAACCGATTTTCGCCGCAAATACAGCGTTCCCACAGTGAAAAAAAGATGGTGACATGGGGAAATAGAACAACAAAAGATAACCTTTGCAGTTTAATCAAAGAAAAGAACTGGTCTCCAAACCACTGGTGTCATCATCTTGGAGAAACCGCTTGTAAAAAAACACATAACCATTCACAGAACAATTGGCAAAATGCTGTATGAAGTGGTTCCCACAGTGAAAAAAAGATGGTGACATGGGGAAATCGAACAACAAAAGATAACCTTTGCAGTTTAATCAAAGAAAAGAACTGGTCTCCAAACCACTGGTGTCATCATCTTGGAGAAACCGCTTGTAAAAAAACACATAACCATTCACAGAACAATTGGCAAAATGCTGTATGAAGTGGTTTTCGGAATCTCTCGGAGAAAAGAAATTAAAAAGCCACAAATGAGTGGACAAGTCACAGCTACATCACATGCAGAGCAGGAAAATGGTGAATAATTTGAAAAAGTGGCAGGATGAGCCTGACATTAAAGGAGAGCGGTGTCTGACACTTGCCAACTGCAGACCGTGGACTGCAGACTAACCCTGAATCACAGTTATTGAAAGCTAACCGCTCAAAAATGGGTCCCGAGGCTTAAATACTGTTTATCAGCACTGTTTGAAATAAGTGTTTAGCTTAAATACTGCTTTATCAGTGCTATTTGCAGGCAGCCAGCAGTCTGCCTTTTGCAGTTATCATACACCAGAAAGGGAAGAAGAAAAAGAAGAAGTTCGAACTTCAGGATTATGTGGCGCTGAAAATTAATAAAATGGAAAAGGAAATGCCCCTTCAACCAAATGTGCTATTTGCTCAAATTGAAGAACTTGAAGGGGACTGTGCCAAAATAATCACAAAATTTGGAATTATCACTACAAGCAGACTCAGCAAAATTGAAAAAAAGAAACAAATATTTTATTTCATAATTCAAAAGAAATAACACTTACAAGAGCCTACAAAATGGCTTCTAATCAATAGATTATGAAACCCTTTTTCCTGACTTTTCAAAGTTTTGTTTTTACTTGCCTTTGATTATTACGAATTCAAAGTAAGCAAAAGATAGAGGAAATAACTAAGCAAATTAAAAATCAACAAGACATCATGTATGTTTCAGTTCTTATATTCCTTGGACGATAATTCAATATTGTTGCCCTCTGCCATCCTAAGGAGATTTATCAATGAACAATATTTCAAAAAAGCTCTGAGAAAGAAAAGTAGAATCGGTTATCATGCACTGTATGCCTAACCCCAATCTTAATGCTAACCATTTAAAATCAGTGCCTAGACTTAACAACCATTGGAGTTTTATAAAATACTCATGAAAATACAAGCTCCACTAAGTTCATCCCCTTTCCTCTAGGACCAATTTACTAACCAATACATGTATATTACACATACTTACTAATAATTGATGGGTTTTTGTTGATGTTTCCTACTATCAATTTCAACCTAGTTTAAAATAAAATGACCTAGGTTGAAACAAAATAACCTAGTTTGGTTGCAATTAACCTACATGTAAGGAACAAAATGACCTGCAACATATACATTGTTTGTGCATGCTTTAAATTCAGAGAATAAAGGCTTGAATACTAAAGAAAAGGCCAACAACTAATTTTCAGCAGAAAAGAAGCATTTGTTCCACTGATAACACATTTGTGTGACAAACTGAGTGGATCTGAATGCCTATATGCATCCTCAGGCATTATTCTAATTATCTGCATAAATGAAATAGAAATTTATTGGTATTGGAAAAATGTAAACTGGACTGGAATGAAAACATAATAATTAAAACACAAAGAAGAAGTAAGGGTAACAGTGACATTTTTGGCTTTTTTTCGCTCAGTGTTGTAAATGGTGTTCAACACAGTCAGGAGTGACATAATTATGCTGATGTTGTTTGATTGTCTGGTAAGTGTAGAAGGACTGTATTTGTTTGTGACTGACAAATTGAAAACCTGAGGGGTCATTGGGATATCCCCAAAACATTCAACTACTTTCAAATGCCTCATTGATCACGAAACAGGAATCAAACGCACTTCAATAATCCTTGATTACTGCTAGTCTCTACTTTTTAACGAACAGGAATAATAAGTTTTGTTAAATTCTCAATCTCGGATAATGCAATACTAGCTTTCTCATTGGTTCCTCACTGGATCTTGGTTACCAGCCATTATGCGTTTGACCTTATATGGAAATGAATGTGGCAAATGTCACTCAGCATAAAATCACTTTCTAGTTGTTTCTTCAACTTAGGGAGGCTCAAAATAGTTTTTCCTTTTTTCAAACAAATTAACATATTCCGTCCTTAGATACAGTTAGGGTAATCATAATTATCTTGAGATGATTTCTCACATCACATTTTCCTCCAAAATTATATTACCATGACAACGATATAAGGCATTTCTTTGAGCCTTAAAATCAAGATATATTGTCTTTTTTGAAAAAACGGGACGGTAAATCTTCCCATTTAGCGTTACCTGATACTGTTAGAAATAATCTCTAAAATATTTAAAATTCAACAAAATCTGTAGGTCAGTTTTTCAGAAAAATTAGCTTTTTTTCACAGTTTTCGTTTTAGGAGATGTCTATTTTTATTCCATATATGTAGGAATTAGAAGAAAGGTGAGTGAAATTAGGGGCATTTGTTCATTTCTGGTGACCCATTTTGAATCATGAGCTGACGCAAGCTGCTTTTAGTATTGCATGTGTGGCTTACTCATGCGCGCTGAGCTGAAAACCCTTTTGAGCCTCCTTAAATGAAATTTAGGAAAACCGAAGGTTGAGAATTCAATAAAACAAAAAAAATTATTCCATTCGGCCTTGTTGGATACGACATTGGTAACAGCCTACTTGGCACTAAGTGCCTCGTTGGCTATTTACCATCCTGTATCCAACGCAGGCACATGGAATAAGAATTGTTAAATGGTCAATGAGGAGTAACCATGTTGGGAGTTGTCTCTTTCTGTGTGCCCTGGGATAACATTACAAATCATCAGAGTTGTGCCTTGGATGGCACGGTAAAGACTTAACTGAACTATGCCTATCCAACAACAGTCCTTCACACACCTGGAAAATCAAACTTTAGCATGGTCATTTTCCCAGGTGGAAATCTTATTAAGATCTTAGTAAGATGCTTAATTAATAAGATTCTTACTACGATCTTATCTTACTTCTTATTTAAGATTCTTACAAGATTCTTACAAGATTCTTACAAGATTCTTACAAGATCTTACCAAGAACTTACCAAGAACTTACCAAGATCTTTCAAAGATCTTACAAAGATCTTACCAAGGTCTTACCAGATCTTACCAAGATCTTACCAAGATCTTACAAGATCTTACTAAGATTCTTGTAAGATCTTACCAGATCTTACCAAGTTTCTTGTAAGATCTTACAAGATCTTATCAATATTTTTGTAAGATCTTACAGGATCTTACCACGATTCTTGTAAGATCTTAGAAGACCTTACCAAGATTCTCACAAGATCTTAATATGAGATCTTATCAAGATGTTTCTCATATTCTGCTAAAAAACATTACCAAAATAGAAAGAGTAGAAAAAATTTTAGAATAACATTTTATTAAAACAGAAATCCTATTTTTATTACAAAGCAATGAACTATTCATACAACTTTGAAACTGAAAACAAGGACACTACTACATTGTTCCCGAGTAAAATTAAAGCGTGATGCACCTCTTGGCAACATAATAATGGTATTTCAAATTTTGATTAATGGAGAAAAATTACCACTTATGTTACTAAAAAATATGAAGGTAAGATAAAATATTATTTGAAAGAGACTACTTCAAATGCATAATTCAAAAAGCTGCAACATATTATTGTTACCCTTGTAGAACCAGACACTACATGTAATCTAGTATGTAAATCCTATGTAACAACCATACACGTATGTAAATGGTATGTTATGATACACATATGTAACTTCGATATAGAGGCCTTATTCAAAACCTATGTTATACATATGCCTCATCTGTATATTTTGAAAGGAAATGCTCTGTTTTAGCTCGTCAAATGGAACCTTTACATAGCATATGTAAAGGCTATGTTATGGGACCGTTTTTTGTGTCCAAAAATAAAAATAGTCTCGAAACAGAAAATACACAACACATAATAGTGTATACATAGTTACATACAACACTTACATAGTGATAACATAGGGTGTAAATAGGCTACAAATAGCCTCTACATAGCTGTAAAAAACTGGAAATAGGACATATATTAAAGTTACTGTTTCATACAATGTAGCATTTACATTATAGTGTAAATAGAATCTACCTACTAACTGAAATTGAGGGTCCATAGAAAAAATTGCATGTACATAGCACTTACATAGAAATACTATAGGATGTAAATAGGCTTTGACTAGCCTCTAAACATTTATGGAATAGTATTGTAATTATAGGAATTACACATCTCATGCCTAATGCTTGCATTTGAACAAGGTCAGAAAAATCAAGAAAAATAGCTTGAACTCACTGAGAAATAGAAGTACTAGTGCACACATGGAACACAAGAAACAAGGTTATCATATCCTGCTCCTGTAAAATAATATTCCAGCAAATCAGAAATGTGCTGGAAACTACAAAAAATCCATTGTAGTAAAGCTATTAACAGTTATTACCATAGCTCACAGACAAAAAAAATAGACTACAGATTTCA
>OX421449.1:36291547-36306547 GCA_949126865.1 Montipora capitata | reverse complement strand
GACATGCATCAGATCGAGAGCAAGCATCCTAGAGTGTATGTTGAATTTATGACAGGAAGTTCTTGTAAAGAGGTCCACATGGTGTTCGATCAATACTGGGAAACATCTATCAAGGGTGGAGAGCGCTCGCGAAGAGGAAGCTCAAGTTCACTGGAGGTGTACATACACGGCCCTTCCACGCCAATCCCCAAACAGTGGGCCAAGTACATTACAAACCCACAAAACAAGATCAACTTATGTGACTTCCTTACATATACCATGTGCAGCCGCGGAAAAGAGCAGCTGGCAGATGGGAAGAAAATCGTCATTGGAGGTGGCTATAAAGACAGCGAGATTGCAGTTTCCATCTCAAACGGAGCGTTAGAATTCACTGAGCCACTTGCATTTTCCCACGAAGAGGCAGATACAAGATTGCTCTTGCATGCCAAGCATGCTTCAAGCTCCAGTTCACGGGTTATCATTCAGTCACCTGACACTGACGTGCTGGTTCTGTGCGCAACACACTTCGAAAGCATTGGCTGTGAGGAGCTTTGGTTCAAGACGGGTGTCCGAGATCACCTCCGTTATGTGCCGGTACATAGACTGAGTGAGAAGCTTGGCCAGAAATTGTGCAGGTGCCTCCCAGCATTCCATGCACTGACGGGGTGTGACACGACAAGTGCATTAGCCGGAGTATCAAAGAAGAAGGCGTGGGAAAGATTAAGCCGCAACGAAGTGCACCAGGACAAACTTGAATTGGTTGGACAGCCGGCTGCTCTTGATGACGTATCCAGAGCAACGTGCGAAGCGTTCATCTGCGACTTTAATATACCCTGCAGTGAAGAAGCAAACCAGCAGTGCAGACGAACTGAGATATGTCATGTTTTGTCAGAAGCGACACAAGAGTGAACTCTTACCTCCTACTTCAGACAGTGTGCTCCAGCATGCAAGAAGAGTCAGCTACCAAGCCTTCATCTGGAGAAATGCTTTGGTAGCAAGACCACACCTACCCTCCCCAGAAGGAAATGGCTGGGAAAAGATCAACGGTATCTTGCAGCCTTGCTATATGACGAAAGCAGCAGCACCAAGCAGCCTCCTTGAACTTACCACCTGCCAATGTAAGAAGTCGGGGTGTCAAAGCAACTGTTCTTGTGTCCACCTCGGACTGTCTTGTACTGAAGCTTGTTTTTGCATGGCAAACATGGACCTGTGCAAAAATCCACATGGTGCATTCCTGGATGCAAGCGATGAATCTGAGGACGATTCTGACACTGAGACTGATTAAATGATTACAGAATGACTCTTACCAGTGTTCTTATATTCCAATGTACAATTGACCGAGATGCCTGTGGTGTCTCGCGGAACCCAAAATCTAAGCAGGAAGTGTAGTAAGGAGAAATGAAGTTTTTTTCTTGCCCAAAAGATACATTAAGTTGCAGGTGAATTTGAATTTAATGACCTTAACACTCTGTAAAGTGTGCCGTACCAAGAAAAAAGTAAAGAGAACTGTCTACCAGTAATACAACGCCTGTTTTATTTGTCTTGTGTCATGTGGTAGGTCACATGACCTAAGTTATCACCACAGCGGTATTTCTTGTATCCTCAGATAACGTTAACACAAACTTTAGAGTCATGCCGGGACACTTTTAGTAAAAAAATCGTCAGAAAATGCCCATCAGCTTGTTAACCTCGCTTTCATGTGAGATTTACAGTGACGTCAGAAAACACCCCCTTAACTCAAAACCTATACCACAAATTGACCCTACGAACTACCTGGCGTTATTCAGGAGGTGTTGTTCTATCAAAATCCGTTATCAGACCTTTTCTGTGGTGATGGGAGAGCGAAACCCCTTTTTTCCGGTCTCAGCTCCTGGACTAGATCGTAGGTACAAACGTTTTGAATAAAACCGCCCCAAACCTGGAAGAGCTGGACTGGTTACCGCTGACTGCTGACCAAAACGAAAAGGACTCACTAGTTTCCAGTCCGGTCTCTCACGTGTTATCCAAGATGGCGGAGGATGACAATCTTTCTACGGATTCATTTTAAATGAGAAAGATTCGAAAGATACTGGAGTTCATTGAAAGGATTAAGTGCTGACTTAGAGTGTGTAATTTTCAAGAGTAATACATCATGTTCCTTTTGGAATAAGGCCGATTATTAGACTCAGACAGCATCAAACAAGGTAATCCGTTGATTTGTATTTCTCACAATCTATTGAATATATCGGAATAAAAGCTTTCTTTTTCATTTCTCCGTGTACAGAGTGATTTTTTGGGGGTATCCTGCATGAACCCTTTCATTGCAAGAAGCTGTCCAAGTTTCAGAACATTCTTGATTCTCCATTTAATGTTCAGCCCAACTCAGATCACCTGGTTTCCTACAGGATGACCAAAGATCATGTCATCTTCCATAGCACAATGTATCCAAGAAAGGGAAATTCATGTAGCTACCTCGTGGAGTTCAATTCAAATGGGATGACTGTATATGGAAAAGTAGTTTGTTACATTGTACATGAAAATGTGGCATATGCATTACTTGAGGAACACAAGAAAACTGGCAGAAATTGTCTGCCAAGATCTACCTTTACCTCAAGATCCAGTTTTAAAGGATATTGTGGAGAGAAATTTAATAGGTGAACATTACCTTGAAGTTGAAGATGGTGAACTATTAGTCGTCAGTTGTCATCAAATTGTAAATAGATGTCTTTTTGTCAAAACAAGGGAAGCTAGAGGTTTCATAACAGTGCTAGGTACTCCATATGATCATGATTAGACTTCAAAACTGATTAAACTGCCTTGGTGTGTAAGTTAAATAACTATAGATATGTTAATCAATTTCCCGTAGCAGCCCACTGAAGGAATTTAATAAGCTAAGAATAGGGGTTGGTACATTTCGCTGACCCCCAGTCAATGGACTACCCAAATGGACGACCCTAAAAATGCTATTTGAACGAGTACTGTTGATCTATGTGTAATTAAGCAGCACCTCAAATAGTGCTTACATGAAGTAATCTGCCATCACAACAATAATCGAAAGGTTTGAGATGCTGCTTACACATGGATCAACAGTACTCATACGAAATAGTATTTTTAGGGTAGTTCATTTGGGTAGTCCATGGACTGGGGGTCGGCGAAATGTACCAACCCCTAAGAATACACTGAATCTCAAATTTGAAAATTGAAGTTCAAATGCACTAGGTCTGTATGAAAAAGCTATTTTAACCAAGAGGTTTTTTTCCTCGCATACTCTGGTTTTCCCCTCTCATAAAAAATTGATTTGTTCTGCTTTCAGTTGATTTGTAGTCTCCCCAATTAGTAGAGCCCTCATCCTTAAGATTCAAATAAAGTGATTGTTATTATTATTTACCTATAAGATTGAAATATCATTGAATGCTAACTTTTTTGACAAGATCATGTAAGATTGTCTTAACATTGTTTTTAATACATGTTAGTGTTGATACCTAATAATTTTTCTGAGATCTTGTAATTTTTTTGTATCAATAGAATGCTGCAACCTGACTTTTGATGACAAGATCTTGTAAGATTTCTTTAAGATCTTACAAGATTTTATCAAGATCTTTTAAGATCTTAAAATGCTATGCACTGACTAAATTTGAGAAGATCTTGTAAGATCTATTTTAAGATCTTACAAGATTTTTATTAAGATCTTTTAAGGTCTTGGCAAGTTGGATACTGATTTTTTCCTGATAAGATCTTGTAAGATTCTCTTAAGATCTTACCAGGTATTTTGTAAGATCTTAGAATGTTGAATATTGATTTTCTTAAGTAGTATAGGAGTTGGGGGTACGAGCACATTTTTGCAAAAATGTTCTCTTACCAACCCAACTCTATACTACTTTCCATATAATGGCTTCGTATTTATGGTAATCTATATGTTTTTCCATATTTTGTTATACTATTTTTGATCTCGTATTTTGTGGTTTTATACCTAACAAAAGCAGAATAGTATAATACAATAGTATAATGAGTTGCAAAGAATTGCATGAAGAACTTGTTAATATGGAAGAAGTAGAATGTCCATTTTGCAACAAACAAATATCGAAGCATACTAAAAACACAAATCAATGTTGTACTGATCCGGATATAGTGAATGATAATACTATTGTTTGCAAAAATTGTGGTACAGTCCAAGGTTATAAGCCTTTGATAGAATATGTTGATTTTTATGAAAACAAACACAGGTTTCATCGTAAGTCAATATACCAAAGAAAATATCATTTAGAGAATATAATGAATAATATTACACTAAAAAATGGCTTTCAAATAACTCTTTTTCACAGAAATAAAATCATGAGAATTTTCGATGAAATTGGTAAAATTATAGAACACCTCAATATTGATAGAAAGCGTATGATAAATATTAATTTTATTATAAAACAAATATTCAGAATGCTTGATCTTCCTTATGAAAAGGTCAAGACATCGAAGTCTAAACTAAACTCTTGAAAAATACAAACTGTATTGGAAAGACATCCTATCATTGGCATCCGATAAAATCGATGCAATAGTTAAGGAATGAATTTCTCATCGTATTTTGCATAGAATTTATCAACTGTAGGACATACATCTGTCACGAAATCATCTACATTTTTCATTTCTGTATGAATTGATGGTTGAAAATCACCACTTCTTAACATGTCTTTTAAATCGATCAGAATGTGTTGGTAACTTTGGTGTGCGTAAACACAGTTTTGTATTTTCAGATCAAGATTTTGATGATCCATGACTGATTTGATCAATAACGCGCAAGTTGAAATAGCAACCAAAGCAACTCCACCAGTTACCACCGCTGAAACAATTCCACCTGTTCCGGTTAAAATGGATACAGTATTACCGATTAATTTAAATTTTTTAAACCGTTTAACAGCTTGTTTATAAGCCCAGCACTTTCTGTGATACGCTTTATAGTAGCTTTTTAGTTCGTCAACCTGATCTTCTGTCAGTCTGTCTGAAATATGATTCCAGTCAAATATTTTTTTTCGATTGTCAGTCATATATGTAGTTTAGATTGTTAATCGTTTCAATAGACAATACAATATACCTGAAATCTGACCACAAAATGGAGATCTTTTCAGCACTTTAGTTGTGTATTTTTCTGGAATAGCATATGTATAACCTCTACCTAATGAAAAATGATCGAAAAAGCGACCAAAAGCATCATGTAATATACTATGGCTATTCAAAATATCAATCCAACCAAATGCTGTTTCTAATAACCATGTTATGAATCCATTTCCTGAACCGATCAAACCAATTTCACCATTATTAATTTCAAGAATTTTATTTATGGATATGTCTCTTTCAAAATAAAAAAAGTGTAGGTATTGGTAAACAAGTGCTGATTTTAGGGTAATTGTGAAGAAGAGCTCCCCAAAAAACCTGTCGGCCGACTGTCGGCCGACTGTTGGCCGACTGTTGACCGACAGGTTACCGACAGCTAACCAACAGCTAACCAACAGGTTACCGACAGGTTAATAAAAAAGAAAAATTGTGGTAAAAACGAGCAGTTAACGTGACATTCCGTAATGGTGATGTATGACTCGACAGACTTCACCTACTTACCTAAAATCGGTAATTGTGAAGAAGAGCTCCCCAAAAAACCTGTCGGCCGACTGTCGGCCGACTGTTGGGCAACAGTCGGTCAACTGTCGGCCAACAGTTGGGCAACAGTCGGTCAACTGTCGGCCGACAGTCGGCCGACTGTTGCCCAACTGTCGGCCAACAGTTGGCCAACAGTCGGCCAACAGTCGGCCGACAGTCGGCCGACAGGTTTTTTGGGGAGCTCTTCTTCACAATTACCGATTTTAGTATTTTGTCATCAATGTTTGGATGCTTTTCTTTTGTATCTTTGAAACTATGTTTAATAAATCTCAATAAATTGTTGATATACATATGTATTACGTTATATATTTTAAAATAACCACATCACAAATCAAAATGATTTTGAATGAACCTAAACATATTTTTTAATTCATCATCAGACAGAGATTTTGCCCAAACAGCAAAAGCATATAAATCCATTTCACAGAAATTTATAGCAGTGCCATCAGTATGAACCTGACATCCAATAAATATTTCTTGAGCTGAACCTTTTAGAGTAGCAGAAATTGTTTCTGTTTTAATCGCACTGATTGATGTAACGCCTCTAAAGAGTTCCAGATTTGTCCCATTAACACGAATCGTCCAAACTTCAATATTACCAGAGAGATCCAGCAAAGAAGGAATGTTAAGTCTGCCATTTGACGTTGAACCAAAATCGATATAGACTGTACCATCTCCCCATGGTATATGCATACCGAATCTGACGGCTCCGCGCCCCCATTGAAACTGAGATTGATCAGTTATTGCTTTTGTATTGACAACCAGTATTACTGTACATGTGTTACCAGATTCACCTGCTATTTCAGAAACATCAAACGAATTTCTTTCCAAATAGTCATCACTACCATCAAAACGTACAAAAAACAGTTTTTTTGATGAATCCCTTAGAAAAAGAGGCTTTTTTGAATTGGTTGATTGTGAAAAATCGATATTATTGACAGGATCAATCCATGAACTAACTCTATCATTCGAATCGGCTGTAATTACTGAAAGAGCTGGAATCAAGGCAATGCTGATTTTGTCTAACACTGGTAGACCAGGTAGACTGTTTGAAATGATGAAAGTCGATCTGTCTAACTTCAAATCAAGTTGTTTTCTTATGACAACATGATTATCTTCCGTTCCTGCTTTTGCTATGATATTTTTGTCAGTTTCTACATGTCCATCATCGTTTAATAAAAATGTGGTATTGTCAGTTAAATCTTCTGAACTTGAATGATAGTCTATGGTATATTCGATTTTGTTACCATCATCATCGAGAAGATAACTACCATCTAGTTGCTCAACATATAATGTCATATATTATTGTGTCATATTATTTTAAAGGGAGAACGTTTTGTATCGAATTAAAAATCTGAATGACTTATTTTTTCTGTCTGAAAAGTTTATTCTGATATAATTTATGTTTCGAAAATGTGTCGATTTATGTTTACAGTGATGGTTTTGTTGAATGCAAAATTTATATTATAAATTGATGACACATTTGTTTGGATGATCAAAGAATGATTGCTTTGAATTGGATAATTGGATTGAGAAAAAATCTTTATCGAATCGATGAATGTTTCACCGATCTTTAAAACAACGTCTCCATATGGTGTCAAAAAATCACATGAAGCGTTGTTTGTGGAAGTTATACCCCATATGTAAGATGGTAAAACACTATCGGTTAGATATTTTTTGGTGACAGCATCATTGTCACCTGTTGGAGCTGATAAACCTGTTATTTTATTGTCGTTCATATTGATTGGTATATGCAATTGAAATTTGTTATCTGTAACCTGAGTTGCCAGTTCATAATCATATATTGTCATGTCAAGATCGCTTTTAGCTTCATCTTTGATCCCATAAATTATAACAAATATCGGCAGAAGAACAGGGCTTGAATTGTCGAAATTGCTCTTAAAATTTACATATAATCGTCTTTGTATCTGCTTGGAAATACCGTCAGGGCTCAAATTCAAGATAGTTCTGAGATACTTATATTCTGAATTCACTTTTATAGTCAGGCCTGTATCAATATTAATGTTCAATGCTTCAAAACCAAGCACAGTTGAACCAAATTCATAATCGTAAAAGGGACTCTTTTGAAAATACGTTTCTAAACACACAGTATAATGATCACTGAAATTGTCTCGTATAAGTTTGAAAAGATTGAAATCAAATCGACCCTTGTATTCGCTGCTTCCATCATTTGTTCTCTGAACCTTCATAGAAAACGCTTTTTTGTTTGTTTTATGAGGCATGTCATTGAAGTCGATCAAATTTACGTCTTGAATGCCAGCATCTTCAGTGAATTCTCCGTCGTCCATAGCATATTTTAACACATTTTTTCTGTTTTCGTGTGTGCTTATATGACTCTCCGCTATTTTTTGGTCTGTATATTTATTATTTTCGGTACTTATAGTTGAAAAAGCATCATTTACTTGCTTTAAAGTTATAGCATCTTGATTATGTGTTGCGTCTTTCACATTTATTATTCGCAAATTATTCATGTCAAGATTTGAAGTCATTGTATTGCTGCCATCTCGTAAAATAACTTGATTTATATCTGGTTTTTTTCCAACCTCGAAATCGACATAAGCTTTGTTAGTCACATCTCTAGTACCAGTTGGTTGTCCGCAATCGATTATTTTGTTCAGAGACATATTTAAATTTCCAGCCATATCCTGTGAACCATCTCGCAGAACAACTTGATTAACATTTGGTTTGGCAAATAGTTCTGTATCGATATACCCTTTATTCACTACATCAGTCGATTGTGTACCATTACCTATTTTGGTTATAATATTATCACCGAAGTCAAATTTTCCAGTCACGGAAACTGTCCCATCTCTTTTCAAATAAGGTGTTAAATCAATAGAACCACCTGCTTGTGATACCTTTTGGTCTACATAAGACTTGTTGACAAGTTCATTTGAATCGTCTGGATTTCTCAGACTTGTGATTTTATTATTGCCCATGCTGAAGTCTTTGTTTTTGTCCAACTTTTTATCAAGTTCATCATTAACATATTTACGGTTTACAGCAGATGTATCGTTCTCAACATTTTTAATTTCGTAAATGCTATTGTTGTCCATTCTGATATCACCGGTCATGTCACCGCCTGTTTTATGAAGATATTCGAATAATTCACTGTTTAATTGAGTCAAATTGACAGCATGTGATCCACTTGTAGCCTCTTTGACATTGGCTATTTCATTGTTACCAAGATCAAGATTACCAGACAAAGCCACAGATCCATCCTTTTTGAGATAAATACCTCCATGATTTACCAGATATTGCTTGTTAACAGCGTCAGTGTTTGCTGTCGGATTAGCAACATTTATAACACGTTTATTGTTCATGTCTAAATCTGAAGACATGTTGTTAGCACCATCTTTCCTGAGAAATCTGGTATTAGCTTCGAGAGTGGTTGTCAATTGATCTTCATTGGTGACATTACCTACATTGTAAAATCGTCTTCCTTGACAATCAATGTCTCCATGGTATCCCGGTTTCACGAAATTGTCTGTGAAAAATTTGTACGACATAGCATCTTTTTGATTCAATCTTGCGTCTTTCACATTTTCTATTCGTTGATCCATCATATCGATAGGATTTTGCATTTCCAATTTATCATCGTCTACATTGAAATCCATGTAATAAGTGTTCAAATGCAAACTACTGACGGTATCGCTAAACCCGTGCCTCGCAGGGGCTACATTTTCTATACGTCTGTTGTCCATATCAAGAACTCCCGACATTTTGTTACTACCGTCAAGTTTTAATGTCTTATTGACCTCATTATCAACGTAACTCTTAGTGGTTACATCGTCATTCGTTTGTGGTGAAGCAACATTTCTCAATTTTTTATTTTGAATATCATAATCACCATCATCAGTAAGTTTAAAACCAACACCAGGCAATCCTTTCACTATTTCAATAATTTGGCCATGCGATATTGTTTCTTCAGGCAATTTACCATTTGAGTAACTCATATATATTATTAGTTATATTGTTCCATTAAAGTTTTTTGTTGTAAATTTTCGTGGTCTATCGATATATATGAAACTGTAAGGGTCTCTAGTTGCTTTTTCGTACAATTGTTTCGAGACATTGTTTTCACGACATATGAGACTTTTTTCGCTAGTACTCGGAAAATCATAAATAGCAAAATGTGAGCAGTTTAATCTGATATCTTTTGGTGTCTTATAGTAGCTTTGACTTAAATATATAACACAGCAGTTTTTATGTCTCCCTCTTATAAAATAATCAACTAACGGTTTTTGGTTCTTTTCGCAAACGAAGTCGTCAAAAATGACTATTTTCTGACTTTCACTGTCAAGATCATTTACAGGAATAATTTCATCATTGCTTGCTTCAATAATATCATAACCAACCTCATTACTTATAGGCTGAAATACATCAATAAGTTTTCGGTACTTAGACTGCTCTAAATTTTTAGCATACAAGTATATTTTGTCAAAGTATAATAATTTGTAAATCATATGAAGCAGCATATTTGTTTTTCCTCCTCCGCTAGGTGAGCAAAGAAGCATACGAAAACATCGATCAGGCATAAAATCATATAGTTGTTTGAAGTTTGTGACATTTTCGTCATCAGTATCATAATTCGGTATTATCATATTATATGGGTATATTATTTCAATAACATGGTGTTCAACACAGTGTTCAACACGGTGTTCAACATGGTGTTAAACATTATTTTTTATATATAAATTTCCATTTTATCTAACGTAACTTACAATATAACAATAAATGAGTTTACTTAGGTGGAAAGAACTCGCAAAGAGTAAATCTGAATTAGGGGATAAGATCAATTATGTCCGTAATGCAATTAAAAAGCATGATGTTGATCAGCAGACCAGTCAACAGGGATTTTCAAAAGTATTCAAACCAATTACAAGTAAATTAGATGATGTTATTGATAGTAATCGGGTTTTAAGGTTGCCAAGGAAAAAACGACCACTGAAGAAAGGAGAAGTTCCAGATTACGGCATTGATATAGAGGATGAAGTTCCAGATATGAATCTTGGTGAATTATTCGAACAACCTGTTTTGCCACAGCAAGAAAAACAAATGGTGCCAAAACCACCAACATATGAAGAATCTTTACAAGATATTCTGGAAGGAAAAAAGGAGATTTATGTTGATCCTAAGTACTTTCCTGAAGAACCAAAATTACCACCAGAATATGATGAAGACAAGGAGATAGATTATGGATTAGATGATGAAGATATGGATAATGAGATATTAGGTGATCTTGGTCTTAAAAATTATGATTCTGTTGAAAAGGTAATAAATCAACAAGAAATGACTGAACGAAGAAACAAAAAATATCTCAATAAGATCATCAATGACGCTAAATTTAAAAGAAATCAATTGAAAGCCTACAAAGGAAACGTTACAAAGCAATACAAAAGTGGGAATATAACGGAAGCTGATAGGCAAGAGGAAAACAAAAGAGTGGATCGCGCTATGAGAACTCTGAATGAATACATAAAACATTATCAAAATAAAATCGAAACAATAAAAGGTTCTGGTAGGAAAAAACAAAAAGGTGGTAATGTGATATTTTTCAACAAACCGAAAGAACTTATAAAAAAATTGGATTTAATTGTTGGTGAGATATCAGCAGGTAATACCAGCATTGACATGCGAAATATGGGTGTTTCTATATTGGACACATTATTAAAAATGTCGGCAATCAATAGATCACAATATGGTAAATTATACAAACAATATTTCAAAATTTAATGTAACTTCATTATATAATGCAACGAGAGATAGTTTTATCATCTTATAGTGTAAAAAATCAAGGGAATAATAAACCAGAAGATTTCACAATAAATTTTACCAGACCCATAATTCTAGAAAATAATAAGCAATATGTCATTGGTCTTAATAGAGTCATCAACATGTCATTTACTTGGTTTAATGTTAATGCTGGATACAAAAATCAATTAATTAAATACAGCTCAGATAATGGTTCAACTTTTAAAAACATTACACTTCCAGCCGGAGTATGGAATTATACAGATTTCAACACCTACATAAAAAATATAACAAAAACTGGTGATACGTATCCGATCACTCTTGAATTCGATGATACGACATTTAGGGTCACGGTTATATTAGCTAATAATTACCAACTTGATTTAAGAGCAAGTAATTTCAATGAACTAATCGGTTTTGACAAAAAGATATTGGCAAGTGGAACACATATTGGACCAAAATTACCAAATCTCAGTCAAGACACAGACATACTCAACATTCATTGCGATTTAATAAATAAATCGCTTGTAGACGGTGAAGAAACAGACATCATTTATTCATTCTCAACCAGTGTACTAACTCCAAGTTACTCCTTCACCCTCGAACCACGACGAGTTACATTTAATCCCATTAATAAAATTACAATTTCATCAATCAGAATGTGGGTAACAGATGGAAAAAGAAGATTACTGAATCTAAATGGAGCGGAGACAGCTTTTTCACTAATTTTAAAAAGCATAGAATAATATAACATAAAAGTATAAATGAAACCGTATGAATTCAAGAGGTTTTATCATCCAAAACTTGGTAGATTTGTTTTTCAACATAAAGGGTCTGGACTTATCGTTGATAACATTTTTAAACCGTTAAAGAGTGTAGCATCATCTGTTTTCAAGAAATTTGCTAAGCCAATATCAAAGAAGGCATTAGAATCAGAGGTTTCCCATGCAGGTGATCGTCTGGGTAAGGCGGCGGCAGAAAAGTCAGGAGACCTAATAATGAAAAAATTGGCAAATTTGAGAAAAGGAGCTACAACACAAAGGGCAAATGTTCCATCCTCACCCATTAAACAGCAACAGCAACATGAAAGTGCTGATATGATACTCAATAGATTGATATCAGGATCTGGAAGAAGGCGTAGAGTCTTCAAATAAATGACATGACAGCAAAATTATATAGTATATAATAGTATAAATGGCTTTTAGAACAAGCGAATTTTTACAAAGAAATGAGTTGGTGCGTTTCCAACTTGATGATGTAATTAGAGCCCCAGCCAATGGTCAACATCAGGAGAAAAATGGATATACATTTACAATCAATGATCGATCGAGTTTTTATGATTGGTACAATGCTTATTTCGAGATCCAGTTTAAGGTACAAAAATTGGCTGATGGTGCAGCCTATGGTGGAGATCGTATAACAGTCATTAATGGATCTCATTCATTGATTTCTCATATGATGATTAAAAGCGCTGGTAAAATTGTTTACGATACTGATAATTTACACAAGGTTGTTTTTGTGAAAAATTTACTGGAATATTCTGATGATTACTCAAGAAGTGTGGCCAAGAATAGTCTTTGGTATTTAGATACAAATCATCTCATAGCTAATGCTAATCAGAATACAGGATTTGAGGCTAGACGACTTTTAACGACCGGGAATTCTGATGTCAATAGAATCATACCTCTTAATCGTTACAGTTTTTTTGAAGAGTTGGAGGGTAAGATGCTGGTACCAATGCAGCTTGAATTTACTTTAAAGCTACCGGATGATTATGAACTACTTCAAAAACTTGATGCAGTTGATGATGGAAGGGTTGTCATTGACAGATTAATTTCTACTATGGGTTCCAAAACTGACTCCAAAGGATAGTCTATATGACAAGTTCGTCAGTTCTTTTTTGAAACAGGATAAATGGACGTATCTCAGAGAAATGTATCAAATGTCAAGTCCGAGGAATGGTAGTGGATTCTTCCAGATTTCTTCTAGTATTGACAATGTCAAAGCAATTTGAATCCTCTACTTCATAAAGTCGGTTCTGAAGCTCTCGATCAATTGTCGACAAAGATAAGACCCAAGAAAAAATACACAACAAATAGAAAAGATCTAGACGGTGGTGCTCTTGATATTCACAAAGCTATTGGTAAATTACCAAAACCAAAAAGCGGATGGACACTACCCGGTCATAAATACACAGGACCTTATAATGATTTGGAAAATCAACTGAAGTATGACCCAAAAACTGGTCAAATATTAGAAATATACGATATACCGACTGGAAGAACTGATGCAATAGCAATGCAACACGATGTTGATTATTCCGTCTGCAAGAATGATAGAAAATGTAAAAATAAAGCAGATAGAAAAATGGTTCAAGCTTTAGACAACGTACCGTATAATGAAAGACAATGGGGGCATTGGTTGGCAAGAAATGTTATCAATACAAAGCAGAAACTAGGTCTCGGAGTTTCAAAAAACGGAAAAAGCCGTCGAGTGAAGAAAACTGGCAAGAAAAATTAGCAGATGAGTTACATGCACCCATAAAACGCAATTTTACTCGGCGGCGTATAATCACAAATCATATTGATGAAATATGGGCAAGTGATCTTGTTGAAATGCAAAAATTTAGCAAATGGAACAAAGGTTATCGGTATCTTCTTATGGTTATTGATGTTTTCAGCAAATACGGTTGGATTATACCATTGAAGGATAAGAAAGGTGAATCTGTCACTGAAGCATTCAAATCAATATTCAAGGAAGGTAGAAGACCGCAGTATCTATGGGTTGATAAGGGTAAAGAGTTCTATAACAAACACTTCAAAGACTTGCTGGAGAAAAATGGGATACATATGTATTCAACCGAAAATGAGGAGAAATCCTCGGTGGTTGAAAGGTGGAATAGAACAATTAAATCCAAAATGTGGAAACAGTTCACTGTTCAAGGTAATACACAGTATTTAGACATGCTACCAAAAATATTGAAACAGTATAATAATACAAAACATTCAAGCATAAAGATGACACCCGTTGAAGCATCTGACAAAAGGAATGAAGGAACTGTTTACTTTAATCTATATGGTGATACAGAAACATTAAAACAGAAACCTAAATTCAAAACAGGTGATAAGGTTCGAATATCCAAGTATAAACGAAATGTGTTCGACAAGGGTTATACACCAAATTGGACTGAAGAAGTGTTTACAGTTGATAAAATCCAATACACTAATCCAATAACATACAAACTAAAAGATCTCAGAGGTGAAGATATTCAAGGAAGTTTTTATCAACCTGAATTATTAAAAGCAATACAGGATGTTTTTCGTATTGATAAAGTCATTCGGAGGGACTATAAGAAGAAACAAGCTCTAGTGAAGTGGAAAGGATATAGTGATGATTTTAATAGTTGGATACCATTAAAAGACATTGAAAATATTTAATCTGTTTCTGGCTATATTTAAACGCACAACACAAGAAAATATATATAGGTATATTATTACACTGATATAAAATGGAACTCCAAAAGACGAATTATAAAAATGACACACTAAAAGTTGAAATCAATTGTTATATCGATAAGAAAAATGAAATATGGTTTCGCGGAAAAGAAATAGCTTTGATACTGGA
>OX421449.1:36266547-36281547 GCA_949126865.1 Montipora capitata | reverse complement strand
CATCAGTAACCTAGCAGCTGCATTTTGTGCACGTTGCAACTTATGAATATGTATACTTGGCAGACCATATAATATTGAGCTCCAATAGTCAATGCGACTTATGACCGAAGCTTGTACTAAAGTCTTTGCAGCTTCAAAAGGGAGGTATTTTCTGATACGCCTAATGTTGTTCAATGAAGAGAAAGCTAACTGGCACGTCTTGTTTATGTGGCTGTGAAAATGAAGGTTAGAGTCAAACCAAACACCTAAATTCCTAGGTTAAGTAACTGATAGTACAGGCATGCCACCAACTAAAAGACTATCAGTTCGGACTTTACTAAGTTGCTGGTGAGTTCCAATGATCAATAACTCAGTCTTCTCTTCATTCAGCTTCAACTTATCTTCGACCATCCACGCCCTCACAGCCCTGATACACCGCTCCATATCACATTTTGACTCCGTCTCGCTTTCAGAACTGTCTGGCTTAAACGACAGGTAAAGCTGAGTGTCGTCTGCATTATTAATGCATGGAGTTTTGGTAGATAGGTTTTAATAACTTCAAACAGCTTACTAGCATAGACAGAAAAGAGCAGCGGTCCTAGTCATGACCCTTGAGGAACACCGAATGATAGGTGAGATCTGTCTGACAGTTTTCCATTGACCGCAACACGCTGAGAGCGACCAGACAAGTAAGAGGCGAACCATTTGAGAACATCTCCTGTGACACCAAACGACGTTTCTAGGCGCCGCAAGAGTATGGCGTGGTCAACCGTATCAAATGCTGGGCTTAAATCAAGCAATACGAGCAAAGACACGTGCTGGCGATTCATGTCAAACAGGATGTCATTAAGCAGGATGTCGTTAACTATTTTAATCACCACCGTCTCGGTAATGTGTCATTTCCTATAAGCCGACTGCAACACAGGAAATAGTTCGTTATCTGTAACGCGGGTGTACAACTGGTCAAATACTGCCCTCTCAGTAATCTTGGATACAAATTATAGATTGCTGAATGGTCGAAAATTCTTGTAAGCAGAGTCCTTGGCGCCCTTTTTAAGCAAAGGGTTTACGATCGCTTCCTTCCACTCGGAAGGGAAGCGTGCAATAGACAAAGATGCATTTACCATTTTCGTAATCACAGGAAGTCAAACATCTAATGAGTCAGACACCAGATCAAAGCACCGCACCACCATAGCTAAAACTATCTTCCAAAAAAATGGTATTGGAATAACAAGTTTGTTCACGGAGTCCCTCAGTGAATAATTAGTAGCGTCAGATCGATTGATAAATACATCGCTTAAATACTCGGATGTAAGACCGTTTAAGGATTTAAAGACCATAGTGGTTTTCTGCTGCCTACCCAACTTCCTAAACTCAAGGATATAGTAAGAAACAGCAGAAAAACGATCTTTAGTCGGGGTCGGCCAGGGTTTTTGGGTATACGGTATACAGGGGCTTTTTAAATCCGACCCTGTTTAGTAGAAAGTTGATTTTTATTCTGATCAACAATAAATAATAAGTTTAATAATAATAATAAGTTTTTGCCTATGGTCAAAGCGATCTTCTAATTGCAAATTGGGTGCTTCGTTTTCGAGTTTTAAGAGCTTCGTTTTCGAGTTGGGATTCGGCTTCGTTTTCGACTTAGGGTGCTTACTTCGATTTCGACCTTTTGGGTGCCTCGTGCTATGTTCATCGTTTTCGAGTGCTTCGTTTTCGATACTTCCCCTGCCTTAAAGCTCTGAGAGCAGAATAAATAAGCCAGCTGGTTTAGTTAGATGTGCATGTTTACTGGCAGTAAGGCTCATATCTAAATCGTCGGGTACTCTTAAAGCCGGAGACTTTTTTCTTTTATCTTTACCGGGAGTAATTTCATTTTCCGTTTATTTGTGATCATGCAGGAGTCAAAACAACGTGATATCACAGAGCTGATAATAGAATGATTTTCGCTATATATATTCAAAACTGCAACTCAACAAATCACTTTCCGTGCCTTCGCCCAGTAAACACAATTCTTCCAAAGTGCTGTTTTCTTGTTCTGCTGTAATCTCTGTATTGTTTAAACGCGGTCTTTTAAATTATTTGCAAAAGGTAAGTTAAGTGCTCCATAGGAGCAATCAATTTTATCCGAACATCGCTACTTTGAAACAAAGCATTTATGGTCAGATTGTTAATCGAGATCTGACCTCGGTTGTTCAAAAGGTGGATAACCCTGTCCACCCTCAGTTAGGGTTTAGGGTTTAGGGTTAGGTTTGTTCCCGGGGGGGGAGGGGTACTCCCATAAAGTCCGGATAGGTGTGTGCCGCGAAGGGTCTTAAACCCTGACCCTATTTAAGGAACAATCCAACGAAAATTGATACCCTATTTTAATAAGGCCCAAATCCGAAAAATGACACCCTATGCAAGGGAAGACAACACAACACAATCTTTTTAAAATCGCTTTGGCAATACTTTAACTTTGACAGATCATTTGTTTTCCGCTTAACTGGGTGTTTACACCCTGCTATTTTTGCTGATACAAATTTAGGCACCCTATCTAAGGATCACACCGGGACAGTATGCCAACATAGCCGAAAAGGATACCCTATTTAAGGATCGAGAACCTCCAAAAACCATACCCTATTCCGCGGCACGTACCTATATAGCCCATATAGGGGAGTACCCCCTCCCTCCCCCCCCGGGAGTTTGTTATTAACGGTCGAAGCCGTGGCCACTTTGGTGATAAAGCAACGCATTCGAAAGCTGTTTTATTGCAATATTCACTGCCTGACGTTGCTCGCAGGACTGCTATTGCGTTGATGGTGGGTTGAGATGAAAGTTCAATCTTTGTCAATTGATTCTGATGTGGAATTGTGACCGTGACAACATTTTATCCAGGAGTATTTGACTCAAATTGGTGGCTCCAGGGAATTTAGTCTCCAGCCTTGGGATTTTATTATAACCGTTGACAACCCAGAAATTGAAAAATGGCTCAAATCGTGTCAGACCTGGAAAATAACCACACAGGAAGGAAGCTAGCCACAATGGCAACAACTTTAAACTCTTTAATTGAGATATTTTCAAATAATTATCTTCTTAAGTTTTTTACCGGGAACCCCATGCAAATCCTTATATTTTTGTCGGCCATGCTCGCACTGAGCTTGGGGCGCCTGTGGAGATTCCAGCCTTGTGTTCTTTTAATGAAGAATAGTTGAATGTTTAACGTAAAGAATGATATTGACTAAATTATTAGCAAAACTTCAAACAAAAATATAAAATCTAAACATTAAAATAAACTTGCCTAAAAATATGAGTTCTCTCTTAAAGTGCCCCTGTGACCAAAAAATAAATCCTTATTTTTCTTTGGATTTCAAAACTATGTTAACTAAACACTAAGTGACCCAAGTTTTAAGGCTTGATTTCGAAAAGACACCTGTTTATTTTAAATGAAATTTTCCTATTTAAGGGTCCGTCATTACCAACTTTATGTTCTTGAGAGAGCTGGATTGAGGAGAAAATGACGTCAAAGGCTCACTAGTTTAAGAATGCAATGCGTGTGTACGCCGCAGAATTGATACGCAGCACGGGAGTTTTGGGCTTTCAGACTTTTAAATTCGCACTTTGCACATATAATAAGCTGCGTTCACACGCTGAAATTTTAAGCTAGTGAGCCTTTGACGCCACTTTTCCCTAGATCCAACCCTCTGAGTTCCAATCAGTCAGTTTTGAACGTGAGGAATGGCGGATCGCGAAATCCAAAACTTACACTCAAAATAAACGGCCTTTGGATAAAAATCAAACCTCAAAATTTTTTACCTGTCAGGTGTTAAGCAAAAACACTTTCAAAATGTAAAAAAAAAAAGAGGAAGTGATTTTTTTTTATCACTATGTAATAATGTTATTAATAGCCCTAAGGCCTGGCGGCAAGGCGTTCCATAAAACTGGAGCAGCAATTGAAAAGGCTCTATCTCCACTGGTCTTGGTCGATTTTACTGCGGGACGGGCAAGAGTATTATTACTATTTGATCTTAAATTATTATGAGAGTTTTTAAAAATTAAAAGATAGGCTGGTGCAAGGCCATGAAGAGCTTTAACAGTTGTTAAATTAAACTAAAAAATAATTCTAAATTTAACAGGCAACCAATGAAGCTCTATCATTACAGGGGTGATGTGCGCATAGCACGGCGTGTTGGTCATCAGTAACCTAGCAGCTGCATTTTGTGCACGTTGCAACTTATGAATATGTATACTTGGCAGACCATATAATATTGAGCTCCAATAGTCAATGCGACTTATGACCGAAGCTTGTACTAAAGTCTTTGCAGCTTCAAAAGGGAGGTATTTTCTGATACGCCTAATGTTGTTCAATGAAGAGAAAGCTAACTGGCACGTCTTGTTTATGTGGCTGTGAAAATGAAGGTTAGAGTCAAACCAAACACCTAAATTCCTAGGTTAAGTAACTGA
Source organism: Montipora capitata (assembly GCA_949126865.1). Lineage (NCBI taxonomy): Eukaryota > Metazoa > Cnidaria > Anthozoa > Scleractinia > Acroporidae > Montipora > Montipora capitata. The sequence continues at coordinate 36,277,128 of OX421449.1, read as the reverse complement.
TAGTACAGGCATGCCACCAACTAAAAGACTATCAGTTCGGACTTTACTAAGTTGCTGGTGAGTTCCAATGATCAATAACTCAGTCTTCTCTTCATTCAGCTTCAACTTATCTTCGACCATCCACGCCCTCACAGCCCTGATACACCGCTCCATATCACATTTTGACTCCGTCTCGCTTTCAGAACTGTCTGGCTTAAACGACAGGTAAAGCTGAGTGTCGTCTGCATTATTAATGCATGGAGTTTTGGTAGATAGGTTTTAATAACTTCAAACAGCTTACTAGCATAGACAGAAAAGAGCAGCGGTCCTAGTCATGACCCTTGAGGAACACCGAATGATAGGTGAGATCTGTCTGACAGTTTTCCATTGACCGCAACACGCTGAGAGCGACCAGACAAGTAAGAGGCGAACCATTTGAGAACATCTCCTGTGACACCAAACGACGTTTCTAGGCGCCGCAAGAGTATGGCGTGGTCAACCGTATCAAATGCTGGGCTTAAATCAAGCAATACGAGCAAAGACACGTGCTGGCGATTCATGTCAAACAGGATGTCATTAAGCAGGATGTCGTTAACTATTTTAATCACCACCGTCTCGGTAATGTGTCATTTCCTATAAGCCGACTGCAACACAGGAAATAGTTCGTTATCTGTAACGCGGGTGTACAACTGGTCAAATACTGCCCTCTCAGTAATCTTGGATACAAATTATAGATTGCTGAATGGTCGAAAATTCTTGTAAGCAGAGTCCTTGGCGCCCTTTTTAAGCAAAGGGTTTACGATCGCTTCCTTCCACTCGGAAGGGAAGCGTGCAATAGACAAAGATGCATTTACCATTTTCGTAATCACAGGAAGTCAAACATCTAATGAGTCAGACACCAGATCAAAGCACCGCACCACCATAGCTAAAACTATCTTCCAAAAAAATGGTATTGGAATAACAAGTTTGTTCACGGAGTCCCTCAGTGAATAATTAGTAGCGTCAGATCGATTGATAAATACATCGCTTAAATACTCGGATGTAAGACCGTTTAAGGATTTAAAGACCATAGTGGTTTTCTGCTGCCTACCCAACTTCCTAAACTCAAGGATATAGTAAGAAACAGCAGAAAAACGATCTTTAGTCGGGGTCGGCCAGGGTTTTTGGGTATACGATATACAGGGGCTTTTTAAATCCGACCCTGTTTAGTAGAAAGTTGATTTTTATTCTGATCAACAATAAATAATAAGTTTAATAATAATAATAAGTTTTTGCCTATGGTCAAAGCGATCTTCTAATTGCAAATTGGGTGCTTCGTTTTCGAGTTTTAAGAGCTTCGTTTTCGAGTTGGGATTCGGCTTCGTTTTCGACTTAGGGTGCTTACTTCGATTTCGACCTTTTGGGTGCCTCGTGCTATGTTCATCGTTTTCGAGTGCTTCGTTTTCGATACTTCCCCTGCCTTAAAGCTCTGAGAGCAGAATAAATAAGCCAGCTGGTTTAGTTAGATGTGCATGTTTACTGGCAGTAAGGCTCATATCTAAATCGTCGGGTACTCTTAAAGCCGGAGACTTTTTTCTTTTATCTTTACCGGGAGTAATTTCATTTTCCGTTTATTTGTGATCATGCAGGAGTCAAAACAACGTGATATCACAGAGCTGATAATAGAATGATTTTCGCTATATATATTCAAAACTGCAACTCAACAAATCACTTTCCGTGCCTTCGCCCAGTAAACACAATTCTTCCAAAGTGCTGTTTTCTTGTTCTGCTGTAATCTCTGTATTGTTTAAACGCGGTCTTTTAAATTATTTGCAAAAGGTAAGTTAAGTGCTCCATAGGAGCAATCAATTTTATCCGAACATCGCTACTTTGAAACAAAGCATTTATGGTCAGATTGTTAATCGAGATCTGACCTCGGTTGTTCAAAAGGTGGATAACCCTGTCCACCCTTCGAACAACCGGGGCCAGGTTGGTTCAAAAGATGTTCATCTGTTTGCTAAGATTACCAAAAAATATTCGTGTCACTATATCACTATATCTTAGAACTCGATTTAAAGATAAAAAATGCGTGCGTTTTGGTTAGGGTTACAGCTTGTTATAGTTTTCTTTTTTTTAAGTTTAATTCATGCTAAATGTTCTGTATTAGTTTCACAGTGTGACAAAGTAACGGAACCTAAGTGTACGTTTCTAGTAAATTGAGGCAAAAAAAGTTATTTGTGAGGCACGGATCATTCCAAGAAAAATGAGTATTTTCATTTTGTTATTCGTGTTTCTTTTTTTCCTCTTTTTTTAAAATCAGACTGCAGATTTCGTTCTTTGGTCGCGCTCTAATTACTATGCTGTGTCTTTCTGAGTGAATCAGGAAAAAAGGTCAGTAATTTTCAAGTTCGTCCTAATGATTGTAAATACTTTAATACTTCAAGAGTATTGAAACTAGCACTGTGTGCTTGACTATACTGGTTCGCGAACGGCTGTAATTAAAATTCAGAGCGAATAAACAATATCCCAGGCCTGCAGGCTTTACAAAACAACGTAACGCCTGTTTGAATTGAACAAAAGTTTCAGGCGCGTTACAGTTAAAGTACTACTATAATCAAAAAATAATTTCCCTTTTTCTTCAGATTTTCAGTGTGTTTGCTTAACACCTCACTGGCAACATTTTGAGCTTCGTTATTTATCCAAAGGCTGTTTACCTTGAGTATAAATTTGGATTTCACAGTCCGCCAATACTCACGTTCAAAACTGACCGATGGGACCTCAGAGGGTTGAATCTACGGATATTGACATCATTTACTCAACAGCTTAAAATGTAGTTCATTTTATATGCAAAACACTAGTTTAAAAGTCTGAAAGCCCGAAACTCCGGTGCTGCATATTAATTAAGCCTCGTACACACCCATTGCATTCTTAAACTCATGAGTCTTTGACGTTATTTTGTCCTCGATCTAGCTCTCTCAAATATTTCAAAGCTGGTAATGGCGGACCATTAAATAGGAAAATTCTAGTTAAAATAAACAGGTGTCTTTTTGAAATCAAGGCTTAAAACTTGGGCCACTTAGTATTTAGTTAAGGTAGTTTTGAAATCCAAAGAAAAAGGAGAATTGATTTTTTAGTCACTTTTTCATCAGTGGAGAAGTAAATCGTTAATCGATATTAGCTTAAGTCCTGTTTCGTGGTAGACTTTAGATTTTATCTCACACTTTCTTGTTTTTTTATCTTATTCGAAAACTCCATCGATACATGACTATTTAATTGTCGCTATTCTTTTCTCATGACAGTTCACTATCCAGCCTTATCGATACCACTCCTGCATTTGGTAGCAAAATCTTTCTTTCAGCTCTCTTCAACTACCTTAAGTCCTCTGTTGCGATGCATTACCATCAACTTAGGGACGATTTTATTGGGGGGGAGAGGGGGGGTGTCTCTTACATTTTAAGCCGAAAAGACAAACTAGAGGATATGTGTTATTCACAACCAAGGCATCCACAAATACCTGACTTTATTATTCATTCAAAATATTTCCCCGTTTCTGATTGGTTAAAACCACATGCATAATTCACCATAACCAGCTGCTGAAACTTCGTCATATTGAATCGATGACGTCAAAAGTGCAGCCCGCTGCAGATTATTGAACCGATGACGTCAAAATGACGTCAAAAGTGCAGCCCACTGCAAATTATTGAACCGTTGACCGAAAACAGCTGGGGACGAGATGGTGTTATTTTTGTTGAGCACAAAAATGGCTGCGAGTAGGTTTAGACGTTTGAGCGAAGAAAATATTTTGAATGAATAATAAAGCAATCATTGAATTTGGCTTTCGTAGAATATGAAGAATTCTGGATCTCGGAGGATGTTATCCACCTCGGCCTTCGGCCTTGTTTATAACACCCTCCTCGACCTGCAGAATTCTTCATATCCTATCATTCAATAATTGCTAAGTAACATGAATAAGTTTAGTCCATATCATGCATGCGTCAACAATGTATTTTGGAATGTTTTCGTCTCGAAGCTAAAAAGCAGATTAAACATCAAGCGTCTTTATCTTTTTTTCCTTCCAGCTTTAAGGGAGGGGGGGTTTGCAGTCTCTAATAGACCTTAATGCCCCCACCCCTTGCCCGTCAAAAAGGATTCGAACATAAAGGATCATGTTCTTACCCAAACGCAATGCAAGTCCTTTCTACATGTGATGGACTTATGATGTTTCACAGTTTGTAATTTTAAAGCTCCAATAGCTTACAAATAAATTTTCTAACGTGCTCAATGAACCGCTGATCCTTGGCGTGCATTTGTGAACACCCAGTTAATTAGCAACCCTGGGAGGGAATAGGGCGGGGAAAACGTTTTCGTCTAGAAGCTAAAAAGCACATTAAACATCAAGCGTCTTTATCTTTCTTTCCTTCCAGCTTCATCCTTGATTTGACATCTGATCGTCTCATCGAAGAACTTTTAATTGTCATTTAGTTATTAAAGAATGGTAGATGGGAAGTTAGAGGCTGTAGAGCAGCGAATGCTAGAGCTTGCCATTGCGATAAGTGTAGAAGACAGATATCGAGAAGGAAGGGCTCATTTTCATCTCGGCGGTGCTTACCTCAACTTACCTGATTATCAACAGGCCATAAAAAATTATGCACAAGCATTACCCATTTTCATAGAAATAGGCTGCAGGTCGGAGGAGGGATCAACCTATGGAAATCTGGGAATTGCGTATCTCAGTCTCGGTAATTTTAAACAAGCCATTGAGTACTTCGAAAAACGTCTTCGTATTGCTAAAGAAGTAGGTAATAGGGCTGGAGAGGGATCAGCATATGGAAATCTGGGAATTGCGTATCTCAGTCTCTGTAATTTTAAACAAGCCATTGAGTACTTCGAAAAACGTCTTCGTATTGCTAAAGAAGTAGGTAATAGGGCTGGAGAGGGATCAGCATATGGAAATCTGGGAAATGCCTATCTTAGTCTAGGTAATTTTAAACAAGCCATTGAGTACTACGAAAAAGTTCTTACTATTGCTAAAGAAGTAGGGGATAGGGCTGGGGAGGGATCAACCTATGGAAATCTGGGAAATGCCTATCTTAGTCTAGGTAACTTTAAACAAGCCGTTGAGTATTACAAAAAACATCTAAGTATTTCTAAAGAAGTAGGTAATAGGGCTGGGGAGGGATCAGCCTATGGAAATCTGGGAAATGCCTATCGCAATCTAGGTAATTTTAAACAAGCCATTGAGTACTTCGAAAAACATCTTAGTATTGCTAAAGAAGTAGGTAATAGGGCTGGGGAGGGATCAGCCTACGGTAATCTGGGAAATGCCTATCGCGATCTAGGTAATTTTAAACAGGCCATTGAGTACCACGAAAAAGATCTTAGCATTGCTAAAGAAGTAGGGGATAGGGCTGGGGAGGGATCAACCTATGGAAATCTGGGAAATGCCTATCTTAGTCTAGATAATTTTAAACAAGCCATTGAGTACTTCGAAAAAGATCTTAGTATTGCTAAAGAGGTAGGTAATAGGGCTGGGGAGGGATCAACCTATGGAAATCTGGGAAATGCCTATCTTAGTCTAGGTAATTTTAAACAAGCCATTGAGTACTTCGAAAAACATCTTAGTATTGCTAAAGAAGTAGGTAATAGGGCTGGGGAGGGATCAACCTATGGAAATCTGGGAAATGCCCATGTTAGTCTAGGTAATTTTAAACAAGCCATTGAGTACTACGAAAAACATCTTAGTATTGCTAAAGAAGTAGGTAATAGGGCTGGCGAGGGATCTGCCTATGGAAATCTGGGAAATGCCTATCTTAGTCTAGGTAATTTTAAACAAGCCATTGAGTACTTCGAAAAACATCTTAGTATTGCTAAAGAAGTAGGGGATAGGGCTGGGGAGGGATCAACCTATGGAAATCTGGGAATTGCGTATCTTAGTCTAGGTAATTTTAAACAAGCCATTGAGTACTTCGAAAAACATCTTAGTATTGCTAAAGAGGTAGGTAATAGGGCTGGGGAGGGATCAGCCTACGGAAATCTGGGAAATGCCTTTCGCGATCTAGGTAATTTTAAACGAGCCATTGAGTACTACGAAAAACATCTTAGTATTGCTAAAGAAGTAGGTAATAGGGCTGGGCAGGGATCAGCGTATTTAAATCTGGGAAATGCCTTTGGCAATCTAGGTTATTTCAAGGAAGCCATGGATTACCATAAACACAGTCTTAGTATTTTCAAGGAAATTGGAGCCTGTCTAGGACAGGGAATCGCGTGGTATTCGCAAGGTCATGATTATGAATTGTTGGGTTTCTTGATTAATGCACTCAGTTGTTATCGTTCAAGTATAAAACATTTTGATGAAACAAGGCATAGTCTGAAGTCAGAAGATGAATTAAAAGTAACTTTTCGTGATCTTTATCGTATGTCATACACTGCTCTGTGGAGGACACTTTTGAAGAATGGAGAGATTGAAGAAGCTTTGTATGCTGCTGAGAAAGGTCGAGCACAGGCTTTGATGGATATTTTGCAAGATCAATACGGCATTGACTCTCAGTCATTTTCTGCACTTGCTCCGAATCAAAGTCTTACAGCTGCATTAGAACTTTTACCTTCACAAGCCGTTTTTGTGGCACTTGACGAGAACAAGATCACGTTTTGGGTGCTAAGAAAAGACAGCAAGATCAGCTTTCGACAAAACGAAATCGCAAATGGAAGTGCTGATTTGTTGATGGAAACTATTTTGAAAGGGATTGGCGTAGGGGATGGTGTCAGATGCGAGGATCGTTCATTGAATCCACTACGCAATGACCTGTCTTGCAGCAAAAAACCTATCAGTGAGAAAGCAGTTCTACCATCTTCATCCTCTGGTAACTCTTTACAACCGTTGTATGACGTCTTACTCGGGCCAATTGCAGACTTGCTCCAAGGAAATGAGTTAATCGTTGTTCCCGATGGACCATTCTGCTTAGCTCCATATTCTGCATTGAGTGAATCTATCAGGATCCGCACCATTCCCTCGTTGAGCGCCTTTAATGTGATCGTTGGAGCACCTGATGACTTCCACAGTAAGACTGGCGCACTGCTTGTAGGTGATCCCTGGTTGAAGGAAATTACTAACAAGAAAGGGGAACCCATTTTGGAACAGCTTCCGTGCGCAAAACAAGAAGTAGAGATGATTGGACAACTTCTGCACACAACACCGCTGACTGGAAAAAGTGCCACGAAATCTGAGGTGCTGAAGAGTATGAAATCAGTTGCTTTAGTTCACATTGCAGCACATGGATGCCAAAAAACGGGAGAAATTGCTTTAGCCCCAAATAACGAACGGAAATCGCCAATCCCCAAAGAGGAAGACTTCATTTTGAAAATGTCGGATGTTCAGACAATTTCTCTTCGAGCAAGGCTAGTTGTGCTGAGCTGTTGTCACAGTGGCCGGGGAGAAGTGAAGTCTGAGGGAGTGGTGGGAATTGCTAGGGCTTTCCTGTGTGCTGGAGCTCGGTCTGTTTTGGTGTCACTCTGGGCAATTGATGACAAGGTAACGTTGCTGTTCATGAGAAGCTTCTACCAGCACCTGGTAGATGGAAAAAGCGCAAGTGCAGCTCTTCAACAAGCAATGAAATCTTTCCGAGAGTCAAAGCAGTATTGCGCTATAAAGCACTGGGCGCCATTTGTGCTAATTGGCGATGATGTCACGCTGGAATTTCCAAAAAAATGGTAAGTGAAGTTCGAGTTTAACTGAGGAAACAAGAGTACGTTCAAATTGGAAAATTGACGATAGGAATCAAATAGGCCTAAGATGGCATGATAACGAGCTGCTACAATAGACAAAGGTAGTTGGGAAGGTTATGTAAATGAACCACACCAGAGCTGTATGTACTTCAACCCGCGTCTGTTAAAGCGCAAAAGAAATAGTTTCACCTTCTCTTATATAGACCCCTCCCCCCTATTCAATATTGGAAGGTAACTCAACAATTTCCCACTAAAACCATTCAGTTTTGTACAACATTGAATGAGGGGGGAGAGGAAAGAAGCAATGAAGACGTTAAAAGTGCTAATAAGCTTCCCAACAGTTTTGTCTATGATTGTAGCTTCGTAGTGTAAACAATTCAAAGTTTCCTCTAACACAGTTTTGTCACAAATGTAATTTCCACATGCATGCACAGTAGCATATTTAAAGGATACACTTCACATTGGTGGAAAAACTGTTTTCGTTCAGCCTTTTCTGGCTGTTTGTTAACTGGTGAAGAGGGCTCATTTTATCACCTCGTGATGTCTCTTTTGGTCTTTCAGTTCTCCCATAGATCTCTAAACGTCATCTTTTATAAGGAATTCGAAGACAGCATCGTCCTGCACGTAGCCATTCGCATCGGCGCATTGTGTATGCTCGAAAGAACCAGCTATATTTGGAGCTGTTTTTATTTTTTTGTTTTTGTTTTTGTTTTTCCGGAATCGATGTCGAAGGTGCTAGAAGATTACCTAGCAGAGCCTGACGCTTTAGTGATTGCCGAACTTGTAAAAAAAGTAGAACGGGTTAACAATCATGGTTATGCCAGTAGAACAAGCTCCAAAGGTTTTAAAGAAGTTTACTGCGTTAACTAAACCAACAGACTGAGATTATTGTAAGTGAAATTATGACAGAAAGCTTAGATCTATAGTAAAATGCTAGTTTTACTCGTTATTTTGATATTTCGTTTCTCATATAACTTCAACAGCCATTGTTACTAAAATGACGATCAAAATCACAGTGCTATATTTGAGTTGCTAAAAGTGATGTTTTATTTAGTTCTTTGAAACTGTTTTGTTATATGAGTGTAAGCCAGTTTTAAAAGAAAAGGAAAACACTTTTGCTGATCACCCTTAACATCAGACTTTTACCGTGATAAGGAAAAGAGACGTGACATTTGCAACATTCAAAGATCACAAAATAGAAGGGAAACTACGGGTTTCCTGTTCTTCTGCATAAGAAATGAATGAAATCATCAGCAATAAAGAAGACGTTTTTCTTTTCTTAATAAATTTCCAAGTTCTTCATAGGGCTTACTCCCTCGAGTTATCGGTAGTGTTTTTAAGCAAAGCAAAAGAATGTTTTTGCATTTGAAAGTAGTTCAATTCTTGGAATAATAGTTAGGGAACTAACAAATCCGCTGCAAAGTTAGAAAAATTCTCTGGAGCAGATTCATAGCCACCTTCACAAGTGGAAAATTTTAAGGTGGCTCTGAATCCGCTGCAGAGAATTTTTTACACCTTTGCAAAGAATTTATCTTAGCCTGCTTACCACTTTTGAGCAATAGAAAATGGGGTTCACCGAGTTCGTTTCTGAGATGTAAGCTTTTGAAGTCAAAATGTAAGGCGTTTTTTGAAGAAGGCTCTTTCGTTGCTATGATAAACTTTTATGTCCTATTAATGAGCGCACCTACCATAACATTTGATGTTATGTGAAACAGTTGGGGTAGATTCAATCCTTCCAAATAGTCAGTTGGTTGAAAGTGTTGGTTTGAGCCTCAAGGGCACAAAAGGCTACGGGCAGCCTATACTATGGCCTTTAATTAAGACAATTTCCGTCGCAAGGGTAAAACTGATGGTATTTTGATATCCGGGTCATGTGACGCAACCGAATGTTTAACTTACGTTTTAAACTGAAACCCTAATTTAATGTAAGGCTCTGTTGCATTTTGCGATTTTTCATGCAATAACGAGACAAGTTGCAAGTTGCACACTTTACCACTGCCAAAAACAAGGTGAGACAAATTGCAAAACCCTTCGCGGAAAGTAAAATCCATTGCTACTTTGCGCATTGGTTTACGCAAATTAGCAACGAAGGTTTCAAGCAATGCGTGCTGTGAAATTTGCCCTGCAACTTGTTTCGCAACGGATTGCGTCATCAGCCAGTGAAATGTTCCTTTAACCTCATGAGATCATCGAAAGCGAGACAAATTGCAGGAAACGTTGCCCATTGTAACAACCGTCAAGCGAATAGCTTTGCAGTGTGAGAACTCTTGTCGAAACAAAATTGAGCGACAAGTTGCTCGAAAAATTGCTGAGTGTAACAGCGCCTTTATGGGTCAAGTAAGTAAGGAAACCATCTAACGTTGGATAAGACAACTCACTCTCCATTTGCTTATCATTCATTAGAAATCAGAAATATGGTCAGTTTTACAAAATGCATAAAAATGTGTCATCCAAACGCAGATACAAATTAAGTTTGTGAAGGTAGAGATCTGTAGATTAATGTTTATGTTTTGAAAAATGTTTCAAAAAAGCTTCGAAAACGAAAACACTCGGAAAAGAGATATTAAAACACGAGGCATTAAGCACCATGGAAAGGAAAGTAAACAGTGTTAAAGTCGGTGATTGGATGTAATAACTGTGTATATATCCACAGTTTGTAGGTATGGGCACCGATTTTAAAAGGGTTTCCTTTCAAGGGTCTTTTCTTTTCGATAGCTTCGGTGTGGATACTATCCAAAAGAGACGACAAAGCCCTGGTTTCAAAAGGTTTGCATGTATTTCTCAATCGCTACTCCGTCCATGAAAACAGTGATTTCTCTCGTTAAGTCCAAGTTCACTTTCACTCCCAGAGCTGGTAGACACCAACACGTGTTTTTCGGGAAGAGAAACAGTTAAGAGTAC